>CM050431.1:5091310-5648458 GCA_027564155.1 Gymnocypris eckloni scoliostomus | reverse complement strand
GGTAAAAATATGACAAATTGTGAAATTAACAATGACTCTGAGAAGGAGTTTTAATTGGATAAGTTGCTATTATTTGTTAGCTCGGTTTCATTTAGTTTACAACTTTTTTCTCAGTGCTCACGTGGCAGTTAGGAATAAGGCTACAAAATATCTGTAAAAAAACAAAAAAACAAACAGAGGAACAACAATAAACACAAACACAGGCTGGAACGCCATCTTGCCTGCGATCCGCTGTGGAGTGACTGAGACACAAAATAATTGCAGAGCAAGCCAGCCAGGAGTCCAACCTAGAACCTTCTGATCCGTAGTCAGATGCCTTATCCAATGCGCCAAGGCAGGTGTCTATTAGCTGTGGTAAAGTAGCAAGAAGAGGCACAGTGACGCGAGTTTGAGCCCCGCTCTGACCAGTGATGGAATTCGGGAAATATGTCTGTTTGACGCTGTTGGGTCACGCATGTGTCATCATCATTGTCCCCCTCACATTAATACAAAAGAAAAAAAATCATTTTTTTTCTCAGTTTTCAGGTGGCAGTTAGGAATAAGGCTACAAAACATCTGTAAAAAACAAAAAAACAAACAGAGGAACAACAATAACAACAAACACAGGCTGAATTCGGGAAATATGAATTCAGCTTTTTCCCTCAGGCTATCAGGCTAATGAACAGTCACAAATAACTCACCTACATCACACTCCCACTCACACAACATGCCATGCACTGCACTTTAACACAGTTCAACTGGGCTACACGCACACACTGCACTAACACAACCTATCTGCTATCACTGGACACCATACAATGCACATCCACGACACTGCATATGAATAATCTGTTGCACCTTTGCACATCTATCTGCTGCTCAACCAATCTGCTGTTAATTTATAATCTGTTGCACCTCACATTATTACTATGTATAGACCACATTATGTATAGATACTGTACATAATGTAGATGTGCCCATACGGTGTATAATGTGTCGTTGATAATTGAGTATGTCTTTATAGTACACTAAGCGTACTGAGTATATGTATGTGTATTTTGCACATTGTCTTCTGTACAGTCTGTAAATATGTACTGTCCATATGTAAATTGCTGGTATTTTTGTTGTTTTTTTTTGTTTGTTTTTTGCACTGTCTGTCCATATGTAAATTGCTGTTGTTTTTTTGCACTGTCTGTCCATATGTAAATTGTTTGTTGTTTTTTTGCACTGTCTGTCCATATGTAAATTGCTGTTGTTTTTTTTGCACTGTCTGGAGCACTGTAAATGCTCCAGTGCAGTTTTTTTGCACTGTCTGTCCATATGTAAATTGTTTGTTTTTTTTTGCACTGTCTGTCCATATGTAAATTGTCTGTTGTTTTTCTGCACTGTCTGGAGCACGCTCATAAGAATTTCACTCACCAAGGCACTTGTGCTGTGGTGATGTGACAATAAAAGTGATTTGATTTTTGATTTGAAACGCTATCTTGCCTGCGGTTTGCTGTGGACTGACGGAGACGCAAAAAAAGCACAGAGTGAGCCAGCCAAGAGTTGAACCTAGAAGCTCTGATCCATAGTCAGAGGCGTTATCCATGGCACCACTGGCCCATCAGTTTCTATAGCTTGTACTTTCTTTTCTGTTTTGGACGTGGCAAAGACCTGAATTTTTATTTACTTTTTGTTCATTTTATTGAGAGGCCAGAAAGCAGACAACCCTTCCCTGGTAGTCTAGTGGTTAAGATTTGGCGCTCTCACCGCCGCGGCCCAGGTTAGATTTCCAGTCAGGGAAAGTCATTTTGCCCTCCGACAGAGGACCGTGAAATCAAGCTCTGATTTATCTTTGAGAAGCCAGGCCCCCAAAAACTGGTGGGCACATGAAAAACTCCCTCCTTCGAGCTGGAATCCAACCAGCAACCTAAGGATATCCAACTATCTTCCTACAGTCCTCCGCTCTACCAGCTAAACTATTGAATGGATGAAGCTGAAGGGCAAAACCTCAGCCTATCATGTTTCTGTAGCTCGACTGTTGTCAAAAAAAGCTTCTGCTGCAGTAAGATGCACTTGCCGTTTGAGGAGGGAAGCTGAGAGGAGCCTGCGTTCCCATACCGGAAGTCGAAGCAAGGCCACCTGGGTGAAAACCAGGAATTCTGACCGCTAGACCATATGGGATCCGCTTGCTAACCGTAATGGGCTTCTGGGCCACTTTCCATGTGCGTGTCCGGTGTGAGCTCAGGGTTGTGTAGCGGGCTATGGCTTTTGATGTCTGCCTTTATAAATGTGACTTTTACTTTATAGAATAATTTAGCAAAACGAGAATCACCCAGAGGTATCCTGAGATCGCTGACAATATAGAGGAGAGAAACAAAGAGGTATGCCTTCCCATACCGGGAGTCGAACCCAGGCCGCCTGGGTGAAAACCAGGAATCCTGACCGCTAGACCATATGGGAACAGCTTATAAGGGATGGGCTTCTGGGCTACTTTCCATGTGCTTGGCCGGTGTAAGATCAGTGTTGTCTGGCGGGCTATGGCTTTTTACGTCTGACTTTATCAACGTGAGAATAAGCAAGCATACGAAGTCAATCACCAGACAGGGATCCTGAGATCGCTGACAATATAGAGGAGAGAAGCAAAGAGGTGCATGCCTTCCCATACCGGGAGTCGAACCCGGGCCGCCTGGGTGAAAACCAGGAATCCTGAACGCTAGACCATATGGGAACAGCTTATAAGGGATGGGCTTCTGGGCCACTTTCAATGTGCGTGGCGGGTGTGAGCTCCGGGTTGTGTAGCGGGCTATGGCTTTTTACGTCTGACTTTATCAATGTGAGAATAATTTACCAAGACAAGAATTTAGCTCGACTGTTGTCAAACAAAGCTTCTGCCGCAGTAAGATGCACTTGCCGTTTGAGGAGGGAAGCTAAGAGGAGCCTGCGTTCCCATACCGGAAGTCAAAGCAAGGCCGTCTGGGTGAAAACCAGGACAGGGATCCTGAGATCGCTGACAATATAGAGGAGAGAAGCAAAGAGGTACATGCCTTCCCATAATGGGAGTTCGAACCCGAGAATAATTTAGCAAGACGAGAATCACCCACAGGGATCCTGAGATCGCTGACAATATAGAGGAGAGAAGCAAAGAGGTGCATGCCTTCCCATACCGGGAGTCGAACCCGGGCCGCCTGGGTGAAAACCAGGAATCCTGACCGCTAGACCATATGGGAACTGCTTACAAGGGATGGGCTTCTGGGCCACTTTCAATGTGCGTGGCGGGTGTGAGCTCAGGGTTGTGTAGCGGGCTATGGCGTTTGATGTCTGACTTTATCAATGTGAGAATAATTTACCAAGACAAGAATCGCCCAAAGGGATCCTGAGATCGCTGATTAGATACAATGAACTGGACATTAATTCGCGTTCATGTGAAAATACACACGTCATGCTTTAGAAAACATGCATGGTGTTGAATGTTAACTGTTATCTTGAGGACAAACAGTCTATCGTTGGTCTATCAAGGTAAAAATATGACAAATTGTGAAATTAACAATGACTCTGAGAAGGAGTTTTAATTGGATAAGTTGCTATTATTTGTTAGCTCGGTTTCATTTAGTTTACAACTTTTTTCTCAGTGCTCACGTGGCAGTTAGGAATAAGGCTACAAAATATCTGTAAAAAAACAAAAAAACAAACAGAGGAACAACAATAAACACAAACACAGGCTGGAACGCCATCTTGCCTGCGATCCGCTGTGGAGTGACTGAGACACAAAATAATTGCAGAGCAAGCCAGCCAGGAGTCCAACCTAGAACCTTCTGATCCGTAGTCAGATGCCTTATCCAATGCGCCAAGGCAGGTGTCTATTAGCTGTGGTAAAGTAGCAAGAAGAGGCACAGTGACGCGAGTTTGAGCCCGCCTGACCAGTGATGGAATTCGGGAAATATGTCTGTTTGACGCTGTTGGGTCATGTGTCATCATCATTGTCCCCTCACATTAATACAAAAGAAAAAATCATTTTTTTCTCAGTTTTCAGGTGGCAGTTAGGAATAAGGCTACAAAACATCTGTAAAAACAAAAACAAACAGAGGAACAACAATAACAACAAACACAGGCTGAATTCGGGAAATATGAATTCAGCTTTTTCCTCAGGCTATCAGGCTAATGAACAGTCACAAATAACTCACCTACATCACACTCCCACTCACACAACATGCCATGCACTGCACTTTAACACAGTTCAACTGGGCTACACGCACACACTGCACTAACACAACCTATCTGCTATCACTGGACACCATACAATGCACATCCACGACACTGCATATGAATAATCTGTTGCACCTTTGCACATCTATCTGCTGCTCAACCAATCTGCTGTTAATTTATAATCTGTTGCACCTCACATTATTACTATGTATAGACCACATTATGTATAGATACTGTACATAATGTAGATGTGCCCATACGGTGTATAATGTGTCGTTGATAATTGAGTATGTCTTTATAGTACACTAAGCGTACTGAGTATATGTATGTGTATTTTGCACATTGTCTTCTGTACAGTCTGTAAATATGTACTGTCCATATGTAAATTGCTGGTATTTTTGTTGTTTTTTTTTGTTTGTTTTTTGCACTGTCTGTCCATATGTAAATTGCTGTTGTTTTTTTGCACTGTCTGTCCATATGTAAATTGTTTGTTGTTTTTTTGCACTGTCTGTCCATATGTAAATTGCTGTTGTTTTTTTTGCACTGTCTGGAGCACTGTAAATGCTCCAGTGCAGTTTTTTTGCACTGTCTGTCCATATGTAAATTGTTTGTTTTTTTTTTTGCACTGTCTGTCCATATGTAAATTGTCTGTTGTTTTTCTGCACTGTCTGGAGCACGCTCATAAGAATTTCACTCACCAAGGCACTTGTGCTGTGGTGATGTGACAATAAAAGTGATTTGATTTTTGATTTGAAACGCTATCTTGCCTGCGGTTTGCTGTGGACTGACGGAGACGCAAAAAAAGCACAGAGTGAGCCAGCCAAGAGTTGAACCTAGAAGCTCTGATCCATAGTCAGAGGCGTTATCCATGGCACCACTGGCCCATCAGTTTCTATAGCTTGTACTTTCTTTTCTGTTTTGGACGTGGCAAAGACCTGAATTTTTATTTACTTTTTGTTCATTTTATTGAGAGGCCAGAAAGCAGACAACCCTTCCCTGGTAGTCTAGTGGTTAAGATTTGGCGCTCTCACCGCCGCGGCCCAGGTTAGATTTCCAGTCAGGGAAAGTCATTTTGCCCTCCGACAGAGGACCGTGAAATCAAGCTCTGATTTATCTTTGAGAAGCCAGGCCCCAAAAACTGGTGGGCACATGAAAACTCCTCCTTCGAGCTGGAATCCAACCAGCAACCTAAGGATATCCAACTATCTTCCTACAGTCCTCCGCCTACCAGCTAAACTATTGAATGGATGAAGCTGAAGGCAAAACCTCAGCCTATCATGTTTCTGTAGCTCGACTGTTGTCAAAATGCTTCTGCTGCAGTAAGATGCACTTGCCGCTTGAGGAGGGAAGCTGAGAGGAGCTCATGCTCCCATACCGGAAGTCGAAGCAAGGCCACCTGGGTGAAAACCAGGAATTCTGACCGCTAGACCATATGGGATCCGCTTAAACCGTATGGGCTTCTGGGCCACTTTCCATGTGCGTGTCCGTGTGAGCTCAGGGTTGTGTAGCGGGCTATGGCTTTTGATGTCTGCCTTTATAAATGTGAGAATAATTTAGCAAAACGAGAATCACCCAAAGGTATCCTGAGATCGCTGACAATATAGTGGAGAGAAGCAAAGAGGAGAATACCTTCCCATACCGGGTGTCGAACCCAGGCCGCCTGGGTGAAAACCAGGAATCCTGAACGCTAGACCATATGGGAACAGCTTATAAGGGATGGGCTTCTGGGCTACTTTCCATGTGCTTGGCCGGTGTAAGATCAGTGTTGTCTGGCGGGCTATGGCTTTTTACGTCTGACTTTATCAACGTGAGAATAATTTCGCAAGACGAGAATCACCCAGAGGGATCCTGAGATCGCTGACAATATAGAGGAGAGAAACAAAGAGGTGCATGCCTTCCCATACCGGGAGTCGAACCCGGGCCGCCTGGGTGAAAACCAGGAATCCTGACCGCTAGACCATATGGGAACAGCTTATAAGGGATGGGCTTCTGGGCCACTTTCAATGTGCGTGGCGGGTGTGAGCTCCGGGTTGTGTAGCGGGCTATGGCTTTTTACGTCTGACTTTATCAATGTGAGAATAATTTACCAAGACAAGAATGTAGCTCGACTGTTGTCAAACAAAGCTTCTGCCGCAGTAAGATGCACTTGCCGTTTGAGGAGGGAAGCTAAGAGGAGCCTGCGTTCCCATACCGGAAGTCAAAGCAAGGCCGCCTGGGTGAAAACCAGGACAGGGATCCTGAGATCGCTGACAATATAGAGGAGAGAAGCAAAGAGGTACATGCCTTCCCATAATGGGAGTTCGAACCCGAGAATAATTTAGCAAGACGAGAATCACCCACAAGGATCCTGAGATCGCTGACAATATAGAGGAGAGAAGCAAAGAGGTGCATGCCTTCCCATACCGGGAGTCGAACCCGGGCCACCTGGGTGAAAACCAGGAATCCTGACCGCTAGACCATATGGGAACTGCTTATAAGGGATGGGCTTCTGGGCCACTTTCAATGTGCGTGGCGGGTGTGAGCTCAGGGTTGTGTAGCGGGCTATGGCATTTGATGTCTGACTTTATCAATGTGAGAATAATTTACCAAGACAAGAATCGCCCAAAGGGATCCTGAGATCGCTGATTAGATACAATGAACTGGACATTAATTCGCGTTCATGTGAAAATACACACGTCATGCTTTAGAAAACATGCATGGTGTTGAATGTTAACTGTTATCTTGAGGACAAACAGTCTATCGTTGGTCTATCAAGGTAAAAATATGACAAATTGTGAAATTAACAATGACTCTGAGAAGGAGTTTTAATTGGATAAGTTGCTATTATTTGTTAGCTCGGTTTCATTTAGTTTACAACTTTTTTCTCAGTGCTCACGTGGCAGTTAGGAATAAGGCTACAAAATATCTGTAAAAAACAAAAAAACAAACAGAGGAACAACAATAAACACAAACACAGGCTGGAACGCCATCTTGCCTGCGATCTGCTGTGGAGTGACTGAGACACAAAAAAATTGCAGAGCAAGCCAGCCAGGAGTCCAACCTAGAACCTTCTGATCCGTAGTCAGATGCCTTATCCAATGCGCCAAGGCAGGTGTCTATTAGCTGTGGTAAAGTAGCAAGAAGAGGCACAGTGACGCGAGTTTGAGCCCCGCTCTGACCAGTGATGGAATTCGGGAAATATGTCTGTTTGACGCTGTTGGGTCACGCATGTGTCATCATCATTGTCCCCCTCACATTAATACAAAAAAAAAAAAAATATTCTCAGTTTTCAGGTGGCAGTTAGGAATAAGGCTACAAAACATCTGTAAAAAAAAAAACAAACAGAGGAACAACAATAACAACAAACACAGGCTGAAACGCTATCTTGCCTGCGGTTTGCTGTGGACTGACGGAGACGCAAAAAAAGCACAGAGTGAGCCAGCCAAGAGTTGAACCTAGAAGCTCTGATCCATAGTCAGAGGCGTTATCCATGGCACCACTGGCCCATCAGTTTCTATATCTTGTGCTTTCTTTTCTGTTTTGGACGTGGCAAAGGCCTGAATTTGTATTTACTTTTTGTTCATTTTATTGAGAGGCCAGAAAGCGGACAACCCTTCCCTGGTAGTCTAGTGGTTAAGATTTGGCGCTCTCACCGCCGCGGCCCGGGTTAGATTTCCAGTCAGGGAAAGTCATTTTGCCCTCCGACAGAGGACCGTGAAATCAAGCTCTGATTTATCTTTGAGAAGCCAGGCCCCCAAAAACTGGTGGGCGCATGAAAAACTCCCTCCTTCGAGCAGGAATCCAACCAGCAACCTAAGGATATCCAACTATCTTCCTACAGTCCTCCGCTCTACCAGCTAAACTATTGAATGGATGAAGCTGAAGGGCAAAACCTCAGCCTATCATGTTTCTGTAGCTCGACTGTTGTCAAAAAAAGCTTCTGCTGCAGTAAGATGCACTTGCCGTTTGAGGAGGGAAGCTGAGAGGAGCCTGCTTTCCCATACCGGAAGTCGAAGCAAGGCCACCTGGGTGAAAGCCAGGAATTCTGACCGCTAGACCATATGGGATCTGCTTGCGAACCGTAATGGGCTTCTGGGCCACTTTCCATGTGCTTGGCCGGTGTAAGATCAGTGTTGTCTGGCGGGCTATGGCTTTTTACGTCTGACTTTATCAACGTGAGAATAATTTAGCAAGACGAGAATCACCCACAGGGATCCTGAGATCGCTGACAATATAGAGGAGAGAAGCAAAGAGGTGCATGCCTTCCCATACCGGGAGTCGAACCCGGGCCGCCTGGGTGAAAACCAGGAATCCTGACCGCTAGACCATATGGGAACTGCTTATAAGGGATGGGCTTCTGCGCCACTTTCAATGTGCGTGGCGGGTGTGAGCTCCGGGTTGTGTAGCGGGCTATGGCTTTTTACGTCTGACTTTATCAATGTGAGAATAATTTACCAAGACAAGAATGTAGCTCGACTGTTGTCAAACAAAGCTTCTGCCGCAGTAAGATGCACTTGCCGTTTGAGGAGGGAAGCTAAGAGGAGCCTGCGTTCCCATACCGGAAGTCAAAGCAAGGCCGCCTGGGTGAAAACCAGGACAGGGATCCTGAGATCGCTGACAATATAGAGGAGAGAAGCAAAGAGGTACATGCCTTCCCATAATGGGAGTTCGAACCCGAGAATAATTTAGCAAGACGAGAATCACCCACAAGGATCCTGAGATCGCTGACAATATAGAGGAGAGAAGCAAAGAGGTGCATGCCTTCCCATACCGAGTCGAACCCGGCCACCTGGGTGAAAACCAGGAATCCTGACCGCTAGACCATATGGGAACTGCTTATAAGGGATGGGCTTCTGGGCCACTTTCAACAGGGTTGTGTAGCGGGCTATGGCATTTGATGTCTGACTTTATCAATGTGAGAATAATTTACCAAGACAAGAATCGCCCAAAGGGATCCTGAGATCGCTGATTAGATACAATGAACTGGACATTAATTCGCGTTCATGTGAAAATACACACGTCATGCTTTAGAAAACATGCATGGTGTTGAATGTTAACTGTTATCTTGAGGACAAACAGTCTATCGTTGGTCTATCAAGGTAAAAATATGACAAATTGTGAAATTAACAATGACTCTGAGAAGGAGTTTTAATTGGATAAGTTGCTATTATTTGTTAGCTCGGTTTCATTTAGTTTACAACTTTTTTCTCAGTGCTCACGTGGCAGTTAGGAATAAGGCTACAAAATATCTGTAAAAAACAAAAAAACAAACAGAGGAACAACAATAAACACAAACACAGGCTGGAACGCCATCTTGCCTGCGATCTGCTGTGGAGTGACTGAGACACAAAAAAATTGCAGAGCAAGCCAGCCAGGAGTCCAACCTAGAACCTTCTGATCCGTAGTCAGATGCCTTATCCAATGCGCCAAGGCAGGTGTCTATTAGCTGTGGTAAAGTAGCAAGAAGAGGCACAGTGACGCGAGTTTGAGCCCCGCTCTGACCAGTGATGGAATTCGGGAAATATGTCTGTTTGACGCTGTTGGGTCACGCATGTGTCATCATCATTGTCCCCCTCACATTAATACAAAAGAAAAAAATAAATAATGTTTCTCAGTTTTCAGGTGGCAGTTAGGAATAAGGCTACAAAACATCTGTAAAAAAAAAAAACAAACAGAGGAACAACAATAACAACAAACACAGGCTGAAACGCTATCTTGCCTGCGGTTTGCTGTGGACTGACGGAGACGCAAAAAAAGCACAGAGTGAGCCAGCCAAGAGTTGAACCTAGAAGCTCTGATCCATAGTCAGAGGCGTTATCCATGGCACCACTGGCCCATCAGTTTCTATATCTTGTGCTTTCTTTTCTGTTTTGGACGTGGCAAAGGCCTGAATTTGTATTTACTTTTTGTTCATTTTATTGAGAGGCCAGAAAGCGGACAACCCTTCCCTGGTAGTCTAGTGGTTAAGATTTGGCGCTCTCACCGCCGCGGCCCGGGTTAGATTTCCAGTCAGGGAATGTCATTTTGCCCTCCGACAGAGGACCGTGAAATCAAGCTCTGATTTATCTTTGAGAAGCCAGGCCCCAAAAACTGGTGGGCGATGAAAACTCCTCCTTCGAGCAGGAATCCAACCAGCAACCTAAGGATATCCAACTATCTTCCTACAGTCCTCCGCTCTACCAGCTAAACTATTGAATGGATGAAGCTGAAGGGCAAAACCTCAGCCTATCATGTTTCTGTAGCTCGACTGTTGTCAAAAAAAGCTTCTGCTGCAGTAAGATGCACTTGCCGTTTGAGGAGGGAAGCTGAGAGGAGCCTGCGTTCCCATACCGGAAGTCGAAGCAAGGCCACCTGGGTGAAAACCAGGAATTCTGACCGCTAGACCATATGGGATCCGCTTGCAAACCGTAATGGGCTTCTGGGCCACTTTCCATGTGCGTGTCCGGTGTGAGCTCAGGGTTGTGTAGCGGGCTATGGCTTTTGATGTCTGCCTTTATAAATGTGAGAATAATTTAGCAAAACGAGAATCACCCAAAGGTATCCTGAGATCGCTGACAATATAGTGGAGAGAAGCAAAGAGGAGAATACCTTCCCATACCGGGTGTCGAACCCAGGCCGCCTGGGTGAAAACCAGGAATCCTGAACGCTAGACCATATGGGAACAGCTTATAAGGGATGGGCTTCTGGGCTACTTTCCATGTGCTTGGCCGGTGTAAGATCAGTGTTGTCTGGCGGGCTATGGCTTTTTACGTCTGACTTTATCAACGTGAGAATAATTTAGCAAGACGAGAATCACCCACAGGGATCCTGAGATCGCTGACAATATAGAGGAGAGAAGCAAAGAGGTGCATGCCTTCCCATACCGGGAGTCGAACCCGGGCGAAAACCAGGAATCCTGACCGCTAGACCATATGGGAACTGCTTATAAGGGATGGGCTTCTGGGCCACTTTCAATGTGCGTGGCGGGTGTGAGCTCCGGGTTGTGTAGCGGGCTATGGCTTTTTACGTCTGACTTTATCAATGTGAGAATAATTTACCAAGACAAGAATGTAGCTCGACTGTTGTCAAACAAAGCTTCTGCCGCAGTAAGATGCACTTGCCGTTTGAGGAGGGAAGCTAAGAGGAGCCTGCGTTCCCATACCGGAAGTCAAAGCAAGGCCGCCTGGGTGAAAACCAGGACAGGGATCCTGAGATCGCTGACAATATAGAGGAGAGAAGCAAAGAGGTGCATGCCTTCCCATACCGGGAGTCGAACCCGGGCCGCCTGGGTGAAAACCAGGAATCCTGACCGCTAGACCATATGGGAACTGCTTATAAGGCATGGGCTTCTGGGCCACTTTCAATGTGCGTGGCGGGTGTGAGCTCAGGGTTGTGTAGCGGGCTATGGCGTTTGATGTCTGACTTTATCAATGTGAGAATAATTTACCAAGACAAGAATCGCCCAAAGGGATCCTGAGATCGCTGATTAGATACAATGAACTGGACATTAATTGCTCATGTGAAAATACACGTCATGCTTTAGAAAACATGCATGGTGTTGAATGTTAACTGTTATCTTGAGGACAAACAGTCTATCGTTGGTCTATCAAGGTAAAAATATGACAAATTGTGAAATTAACAATGACTCTGAGAAGGAGTTTTAATTGGATAAGTTGCTATTATTTGTTAGCTCGGTTTCATTTAGTTTACAACTTTTTTCTCAGTGCTCACGTGGCAGTTAGGAATAAGGCTACAAAACATCTGTAAAAAACAAAAAAACAAACAGAGGAACAACAATAACAACAAACACAGGCTGAAACGCTATCTTGCCTGCGGTTTGCTGTGGACTGACGGAGACGCAAAAAAAGCACAGAGTGAGCCAGCCAAGAGTTGAACCTAGAAGCTCTGATCCATAGTCAGAGGCGTTATCCATGGCACCACTGGCCCATCAGTTTCTATATCTTGTGCTTTCTTTTCTGTTTTGGACGTGGCAAAGGCCTGAATTTGTATTTACTTTTTGTTCATTTTATTGAGAGGCCAGAAAGCGGACAACCCTTCCCTGGTAGTCTAGTGGTTAAGATTTGGCGCTCTCACCGCCGCGGCCCGGGTTAGATTTCCAGTCAGGGAAAGTCATTTTGCCCTCCGACAGAGGACCGTGAAATCAAGCTCTGATTTATCTTTGAGAAGCCAGGCCCCCAAAAACTGGTGGGCGATGAAAACTCCCTCCTTCGAGCAGGAATCCAACCAGCAACCTAAGGATATCCAACTATCTTCCTACAGTCCTCCGCCTACCAGCTAAACTATTGAATGGATGAAGCTGAAGGGCAAAACCTCAGCCTATCATGTTTCTGTAGCTCGACTGTTGTCAAAAAAAGCTTCTGCTGCAGTAAGATGCACTTGCCGTTTGAGGAGGGAAGCTGAGAGGAGCCTGCTTTCCCATACCGGAAGTCGAAGCAAGGCCACCTGGGTGAAAGCCAGGAATTCTGACCGCTAGATCATATGGGATCTGCTTGCAAACCGTAATGGGCTTCTGGGCCACTTTCCATGTGCTTGGCGGTGTAAGATCAGGGTTGTTGTCTGGCGGCTATGGCTTTTACGCCTGACTTTATCAAATGTGAGAATAATTTAGCAAGAAGAGAATCACCCACAGGGTATCCTGAGATCGCTGACAATATAGAGGAGAGAAGCAAAGAGGTGCATGCCTTCCCATACCGGGAGTCGAACCCAGGCCGCCTGGGTGAAAACCAGGAATCCTGACCGCTAGACCATATGGGAACTGCTTATAAGGGATGGGCTTCTGGGCCACTTTCAATGTGCGTGGCGGGTGTGAGCTCAGGGTTGTGTAGCGGGCTATGGCTTTTTACGTCTGACTTTATCAATGTGAGAATAATTTACCAAGACAAGAATCACCCACAGGGATCCTGAGATCGCTGATTAGATAAAATGAAGCTGCCTCATGTAAGATGCACTTGCCGATGAGGAAAACATGCATGGTGTTGAATGTTAACTGTTATCTGAGGACAAACAGTCTATCGTTGGCTATCAAGGTGAAAACCAGGACAGGGATCCTGTGAAATCGCTGACAATGATGAGAAGGAGAAGCATAAGAGGCAATGTTAGCTCGGTTTCATGGTTTACAACCTCAGTGCTCACGGCAGTTAGGGAATAAGGCTACAGGACATCCTGACCAAACAGAGGAACAACAATAACAACAAACACAGGCTGAACGCTATCTGCCAGGTTTGCTGTGGACTGACGGAGACGCAGCACAGAGTGAGCCAGCTCAAGAGTTGAACCAGCTCTGATCCATAGTCAAGTGAGAATAATTTACCAAGACAAGAATGTGCTTTCTGAGATCGCTGATTAGATAAAAATGAACTGGACATTAATGGCGTTCATGTGAAAATACACACGTCATGCTTTAGAAAACATGCATGGTGTTGAATGTTAACTGTTATCTTGAGGACAAACAGTCTATCGTTGGTCTATCAAGGTAAAAATATGACAAATTGTGAAATTAACAATGACTCTGAGAAGGAGTTTTAATTGGATAAGTTGCTATTATTTGTTAGCTCGGTTTCATTTAGTTTACAACTTTTTTCTCAGTGCTCACGTGGCAGTTAGGAATAAGGCTACAAAAATAAAAATCTGCAAACAGAGGAACAACAATAACAACAAACACAGGCTGAAAGATGCATCTTTGCTGAGGAGGGAAGCTGAGACTGCAGCCGAAGTCAAAAAAGCCAGAGTGAGCCAGCCAAGAGTTGAACCTAGAAGCATATGGGATCCATAGTCAGCTCCATGGCACCACTGAGCCCATCAGTTTCTATATCTTGTGCTTTTGATGTCTGGTTAAATGTGGCAAAGGCCTGAATTTGTATTTAATTTTTGTTCATTTTATTGAGAGGCCAGAAAGCGGACAACCCTTCCCTGGTAGTCTAGTGGTTAAGATTTGGCGCTCTCAGGGAACAGCGATGGTTAGATTTCCAGTCAGGAAAGTCATTTGCCCTCCGACAGAGGACCGTGAAATCAAGCTCTGATTTATCTTTGAGAAGCCAGGCCCCAAAAACTGGTGGGCGCCTGAAAACTCCTCCTTCGAGCTGGAATCCAACCAGCAACCTAAGGATATCCAACTATCTTCCTACAGTCCTCCGCCTACCAGCTAAACTATTGAATGGATGAAGCTGAAGGGCAAAACCTCAGCCTATCATGTTTCTGTAGCTCGACTGTCAAAAGTCCTTCTGCTGCGTAAGATGCACTTGCCGTTTGAGGAGGGAAGCTGAGAGGAGCCTGCGTCCCATACCAAGTCAAAGCAAGGCCACCTGGCTGAAAACCAGGAATTCTGACCGCTAGATGCACTTGCCATTTGGGATAACTGTAATGGGCTTCTGGGCCACTTTCCATGTGTGTCGTGTGAAAAGCTCAGCTCAGGGTTGTGTAGCTATGAGGATGTCTGCCTTTATAAATGTGAGAATAATTTAGCAAAACGAGAATCACCCAAAGGTATCCTGAGATCGCTGACAATATAGTGGAGAAGCAAAGAGGAGAATACCTTCCCATACGGGTGTCGAACCCAGGCCGCCTGGGTGAAAACCAGGAATCCTGAACGCTAGACCATATGGGAACAGCTTATAAGGGATGGGCTTCTGGGCTACTTTCCATGTGCTTGGCGGTGTAAGATCAGTGTTGTCTGGCGGGCTATGGCTTTTTACGTCTGACTTTATCAACGTGAGAATAATTTAGCAAGACGAGAATCACCCACAGGGATCCTGAGATCGCTGACAATATAGAGGAGAGAAGCATGCCTTCCCATACCGGGAGTCGAACCCGGGCCGCCTGGGTGAAAACCAGGAATCCTGACCGCTAGACCATATGGGAACTGCTTATAAGGGATGGGCTTCTGCGCCACTTTCAATGTGCGTGGCGGGTGTGAGCTCCGGGTTGTGTAGCGGGCTATGGCTTTTTAGGTCTGACTTTATCAATGTGAGAATAATTTACCAAGACAAGAATGTAGCTCGACTGTTGTCAAACAAAGCTTCTGCCGCAGTAAGATGCACTTGCCATTTGAGGAGGGAAGCTAAGAGGAGCCTGCGTTCCCATACCGGAAGTCAAAGCAAGGCCGCCTGGGTGAAAACCAGGACAGGGATCCTGAGATCGCTGACAATATAGAGGAGAGAAGCAAAGAGGTACATGCCTTCCCATAATGGGAGTTCGAACCCGAGAATAATTTAGCAAGACGAGAATCACCCACAGGGATCCTGAGATCGCTGACAATATAGAGGAGAGAAGCAAAGAGGTGCATGCCTTCCCATACAGGGAGTCGAACCCGGGCCGCCTGGGTGAAAACCAGGAATCCTGACCGCTAGACCATATGGGAACTGCTTATAAGGGATGGGCTTCTGGGCCACTTTCAATGTGCGTGGCGGGTGTGAGCTCAGGGTTGTGTAGCGGGCTATGGCGTTTGATATCTGACTTTATAAATGTGAGAATAATTTAGCAAGACGAGAATCACCCACAGGGATCCTGAGATCGCTGACAATATAGAGGAGAGAAGCAAGGAGGTACATGCCTTCCCATACCGGGAGTCTAACCCGGGCAGCCTGGGTGAAAACCAGGAATCCTGACCGCTAGACCATATGGGAACGGCTTATAAGGGATGGGCTTCTGCGCCACTTTCAATGTGCGTGGCGGGTGTGAGCTCCGGGTTGTGTAGCGGGCTATGGCTTTTTAGGTCTGACTTTATCAATGTGAGAATAATTTACCAAGACAAGAATGTAGCTCGACTGTTGTCAAACAAAGCTTCTGCCGCAGTAAGATGCACTTGCCATTTGAGGAGGGAAGCTAAGAGGAGCCTGCGTTCCCATACCGGAAGTCAAAGCAAGGCCGCCTGGGTGAAAACCAGGACAGGGATCCTGAGATCGCTGACAATATAGAGGAGAGAAGCAAAGAGGTACATGCCTTCCCATAATGGGAGTTCGAACCCGAGAATAATTTAGCAAGACGAGAATCACCCACAGGGATCCTGAGATCGCTGACAATATAGAGGAGAGAAGCAAAGAGGTGCATGCCTTCCCATACAGGGAGTCGAACCCGGCAGCCTGGGTGAAAACCAGGAATCCTGACCGCTAGACCATATGGGAACTGCTTATAAGGGATGGGCTTCTGGGCCACTTTCAATGTGCGTGGCGGGTGTGAGCTCAGGGTTGTGTAGCGGGCTATGGCGTTTGATATCTGACTTTATAAATGTGAGAATAATTTAGCAAGACGAGAATCACCCACAGGGATCCTGAGATCGCTGACAATATAGAGGAGAGAAGCAAGGAGGTACATGCCTTCCCATACCGGGAGTCGAACCCGGGCAGCCTGGGTGAAAACCAGGAATCCTGACCGCTAGACCATAATTGCAGAGCAAGCCAGCCAGGAGTCCAACCTAGAACCTTCTGATCCGTAGTCAGATGCCTTATCCAATGCGCCAAGGCAGGTGTCTATTAGTTGTGGTAAAGTAGCAGAAGAGGCACAGTGACGCGAGTTTGAGCCCCGCTCTGACCAGTGATGGAACTCGGGAAATATGTCTGTTTGACGCTGTTGGGTCACGCATGTGTCATCATCATTGTCCCCCTCACATTAATACAAAAAAAAATTGTTTTCATTTTTTTTTTTTTTGTGCTCAGGTGGCAGTTAGGAATAAGGCTACAAAACATCTGTAAAAAACAAAAAAACAAACAGAGGAACAACAATAACAACAAACACAGGCTGAAACGCTATCTTGCCTGTGGTTTGCTGTGGACTGACGGAGATGCAAAAAAAGCCCAGAGTGAGCCAGCCAAGAGTTGAACCTAGAAGCTCTGATCCATAGTCAGAGGCGTTATCCATTGCACCACTGGCCCATCAGTTTCTATATCTTGTGCTTACTTTTCTGTTTTGGACGTGGCAAAGACCTGAATTTTTATTTACTTTTTGTTCATTTTATTGAGAGGCCAGAAAGCGGACAACCCTTCCCTGGTAGTCTAGTGGTTAAGATTTGGCGCTCTCACCGGCGCGGCCCGGGTTAGATTTCCAGTCAGGGAAAGTCATTTTGCCCTCCGACAGAGGACCGTGAAATCAAGCTCTGATTTATCTTTGAGAAGCCAGGCCCCCAAAAACTGGTGGGCGCATGAAAAACTCCCTCCTTCAAGCCGGAATCCAACCAGCAACCTAAGGATATCCAACTATCTTCCTATAGTCCTCCGCTCTACCAGCTAAACTATTGAATGGATGAAACTGAAGGGCAAAACCTCAGCCTATCATGTTTCTGTAGCTCGACTGTTGTCAAAAAAAGCTTCTGCCGCAGTAAGATGCACTTGCCGTTTGAGGAGGGAAGCTGAGAGGAGCCTGCATTCCCATACCGGAAGTCAAAGCAAGGCCACCTGGGTGAAAACCAGGAATTCTGACCGCTAGACCATATGGGATCTGCTTGCAAACAGTGATGGGCTTCTGGGCCACTTTCCATGTGCGTGGCCGGTGTAAGATCAGGGTTGTCTAGCGGGCTTCACCAAACTTCATCAAACTTCACCATAGTCTTCCTCAGTGCTACGGAATGCCTATTTTGACCACGTACCACTTAAACTTCACCATAGTCTTCCTCAGTGCCACGGAACGCCTATTTTGACCACGTACCACTTAAACTTCACCATAGTCTTCCTCAGTGCCACGGAACGCCTATTTTGACCACGTACCACCTAAACTTAATTTTGTCTTCCTCATGCCCATGGAGTGACTATCTTAACCCCTAAACACCCATTTTTTTCAAAGCAGGATGTATCTTTAACTGGGCTTCAAAAGGTCACAGGGTCTCAAAATTGCATTCGAGTGCAGCCGTGGGGGTCCCGATGTTAGATCCAAAAAAATTTTGACAGTGGCCGATCGCCCCAAAACTTACACGTCACGGTTCACCGGGCCAGCATCCGGAGTTCCGTGTCCGTATATACTTAACTGGCCGAAAAAGATCCCCTTGACCACAAACCACCTGTTAATTTCCATTGAAATAAGTTGTGAGTGGGACATGTGAAACGCAGTGGTCAAAAGGTCACAGGGCCTCAAAGTTCCGTACGGTGGTAACCTAGGAGCCCCCGATTCTAGGGCAAGAGTCATAGAAATATCAATCAATTCTAAGCATGTGTTTCTGCAATTCACAAAACTTTTCACCTCTGGAAACTTGAGTTAAATCAAAAGGGTTTTAGGTGATATGTGGGGATGGGGCCTGTGTGAGAGATTTTTGCCAAATGTTCAAAAACTACTTGGCATTTGGAGTAGACTCTTGTACGCTCAATATAGTATTCCCCTTGGACCCCCATGGGCCGAACGGGAGCCATTGACGCTTGACACTTATTCCATTCATTTTCATAGGTGTTTAGTGGACATCGAGACATAAGGTCATAACTTCTTGTTTGGCCTCTCAACGGAGGCAGTCGCATTCTTCACTCCCCGTCTTCCCCTTTTTTCCCTGCTTGCTTCTTTTGTCTCGTCTCATCCTATTGAGAGACTCTCTCTGCACTGCTCTTCAAACTAAGAAATTATGGATTTGATCAACTGGTCTCTCAGCGCTATTGACACCATCTTTTCGACTAGAAAATTGGGTTCCGGGGAACCTGTCTGCCCTGATGGAACGTTCGCAGCTGGGTATACGAGGGATGCGTGGGAGAGGTGGCAAATCGTATGTCTTGCGGCTCTTTCCGTTGAGGACATTGAAGATATCTACCTTTTCGGAATCATGATAACAGGTCTTCTGCTGATTGGATTAGGCTTTGCCCTGGGTTATCGAAAAATTCAGAAAACGGGTACAGCTGTCCAAAGCCTCACAAGGCTGCCCGCCATGACTGAAGCAGTGGGAAGAGCGGTCAGCATTGCGACTGAGACTATTAACCGCAATATGGATTCTATCAAGACTATTAACCGCAATATGGATTCCATCTTGGAGAAGATCACGGCTTTGCAGAGAAAAATTTACGATCGAGACCAGAATGGACAGATAGAGTAGCTGCTTTGGAATGCGGCTACTCGCCTAAACAAATCGCAATCTTACCTTTTGGCTCCCCCGTACCAGCACTGCCCGGCAAGGTCGTTGTTGGAAATTTATCCCTGGGAAAGAACACTGCAGCGGGACGCTCTTGTTCCCTCTCCTATCACAGACATTACTCCCCTCCTCCGACCAAACTGCCTCTGAACGCTTTGTACCGCCACGCTGTTGAGCAGGTCTGTGACCGGCGCCCCAAATGGCACCGGACCGGATGGCTGCTTGCCAGTGCTGGATATGTTTCCCCCTATTGCAAGTTGTGTCTATGGTATATGTGCTTTTGTGCTGAGGTGTTTTTTTTCTGTTCTCACACTGTACTCCCAATGGAGCATAGTCTGGGGGTTAATTTTTTTTTTCTCTCCTCCCTCTCCTCATGTAAATGCTGTACTTTTCTTCCATTCCCTGTCTTCCTGTTCTGTCTACCCCGTTGTCATATGTATGTTGTGTATATATGGACAGGTTGATGGCTAATTTCGCTGGTACTTGTGACTAGTGACAATAAAGGGCTACTACTACTACTACTACTAAGGTCACAGGGCCACGAAATTCGGTACGGCGGTAGCTCAGTGTTTCCTGAGCGTATTCATTTTACTTTACTTTACTTTTTATATTCATTTTACTTTTCATATTCATTTTACTTTACTTTTCATTTTTCTTTACATAAGAAAATGATTATAAACTGAAATTATAACTAATTTAAGAATTGTCCACGGAAAGCCTGTGGAAGTCCCGTCAAATAAGTTACAGGTGGTCATGCACCATATGTGGTGAAAATCACCAAAATCCAACTCCAAAATCAAAGATTATTAAGTGACAGTTTTAACTTATTTGACGTGACCTACAAAGGCTTTCCATGGACGGACCTTTTTCAGTGTAAATATGAATATTGATGAGTTGTAATGTATATGAACTTGCAGAGGTGGAAAGAGTACAAAAATATTCTACTCAAGTAAAAGTACCATTACATTAATGAAATTTTACTTAAGTACAAGTAAAAGTACCAGTCTAAAAATCTACTCAAGTAAAAGTAAAAAGTAGCTCATTTAAAATTTACTCAGAGTAAAAATTACTTAATTACATTTTAACAATGGGAGGGAGGAAAAATGGGATAGACCAAAGGTGACAAACTCAGTTCCTGGAGGGCCACAGCCCTACACAGTGTAGATATTACCCTAATTAAACACATCTGATCCAGCTCTAATCATTTAGGCTTATTTGAAAACTACATGGTGTGTGTATTGGAGCAGGGTTGGAACTAAACGCTTTAGGGCTGTGGCCCTCCAGGAACTGAGTTTGACACACCTGGGATATGGGCCTGTAAATCTCAAACTAGGTGTTTTTAATTAAAGGAATTGGTTAATTAGAATAATAAGACATTTGGGCTGTTACCAGGCAAATTAAATCAGTATCAACAAAATTCCTCTTTGCAATGCAGAGGAAATGCAGAAGCTTCATCTGAAGTGGCATAGATGTATTTACACACTGACATGAATGCATTTAGCCTGCAGTTACAAATGCAGAAATAATGTTTTGATAAATAAGACATAAAATGTGACCCTAAACCACAAAACCATAAGGGTCCATTTTCCTAAATTGCGATTTATACATCATCTGATATATTTACAGTAGGAAATTTACAAAATATATTAATGAAACATGATCTTTACTTAATATGCTAATGATTTTTGGCATAAAAGAAAAATTTATAATTTTATACCATACAATGTATTGTTGGCTATTGCTACAAATATACCCCAGCGACTTAAGACTGGTTTTGTGCTCCAGGCTAGGGTCACAAATGTTAAATAGTCATTTGAAATTCAAAAAAACTAAAAAAACAAAGATACTTTAAATGTTAAATTAGAACCACCAGTAGGTGTCAGCAAGTCACTGATAAGTGAGTCATTGCGATTGAACAGAATCATTTAAACGGTTAATTAATTCAGGAACAAAACAACATCATTGCTCAGAGTCAAAGACGCAAAACTGTGTGTGGTGGCTGTGTTTGGAATTATTTTTGTTGTCGAAATAGAGCAAAAACAGGCAATATGGTGTCTAAAACGTAAGTCTCTTAATTCATTTCTTGTTTTTTGTACTGTTGTAAAAAGAAAAACTACAGGCCTATGTAATCATGGTGATTTTTGGAGAAAAACGGCATTCTTCATGTGATGTTGACTTACTATATTAAATCATATAAATATCTAAATTTTATGCTTCTATATCTTTAATTTTGTGATCATTCTAAACGCATTTTAACAGACTGAATCACGCAGTGAAAGAAAGCACTCCAAATGCACGCAGATTATTCTAATCTACTAGATTTCACGGCACAATGTTTAGAGTGTTTTGTTTTGTTTTTGGCAAAATACTGATAATGTCAAATCGCACATCATTAAAACAACAATTACTATATTATCGCAGACGATATTGCACACCCTGCACCACTGTCTTTTTGGCTCATTTGTGCAAAACCTTTTGTTAAACTGTTTAATTTTAACCACTAATGCAACGATGCAAGTATTTACCTTACGTTACCTCTACATGCTTGCGAAGGGTTGATGTCGAGATTTTATAAGCTGCTAGTTCGGTCTCCCGAGGCAAGCACAGCTTACACTGCATAATAGAGCTTGGATATGGCCAGGGATTCACTTCATTCCTTTGAGTTCAACTTCAGCAGAGTACGACGGGGTTTGGTTTTCAGCTGGGTCTGCACCAATAACGCTTGTCTTGTCCGTCTGCATCTCTCTTGTGATTTTAGTGCCAGTTTCTTCTTTTGCCCATTATTTACTGCAGTTATTTCCACGGAGCGATTTTTTTTTACTCAGTAAATAATGTGTTTTAAAATGTAGCGAAGTACAATACTTCACACAAAATATACTTAAGTAAAAGTAAAATTACAGATAAAAAAAATTACTTAAAAAAGTACAAGTACACAAAAAAGCTACTCAATTACAGTATCGCGAGTAAATGTAATTCGTTACTTTCCACCTCTGTGAACTTGTCAGTCGGTGTTTCCTGTATGTTTTGCATAATAAAATTATTATAGACTTAAATTATGACTTATTAAAGCATTGTCCACGGAAATAAAAATGCACTGTCCACGGAAATCCTGTGGAGGCCCTGTCAAATAAGTTGCACGTGGGCACTTCCTGTATGAATCGGCAAAATTGTAGGAATTGCCCACTTGCAACCTATGTGACGCGACCTAGATAGTTGTTCCGTGGACAATACTGTATTAGATCATATTTCATAATTGTGATGATTTTATTGAGCAATAACTACAGTACAGTGCTCAGGAATCACCCTCCAGCAGTTTAATGTACATCGGAGCTCGTAAAATGGCTTAGTTTTCATAACAATGCACTGTCCACGGAAATACTGTGGAGGACCCATCAAATAAGTTGCACGTGGACACTTCCTGTATGAATTGGCAAAATTACAGGAATTGCCCACGTGCAACCTATTTGATGCGACGCAGATAGGCGTTCCGTGGACAATACTATATTAGTTCATATTTCATAACTGCTGTGATTTTATTGAGCAATAACTACAGTACAGTGCTCAGGAATCACCCTCAAGCAGTTTAATGAACATCGTAGCTCCTAAAATTGCCTAATTTTGATAAAAATGTATTGTCCACAGAAAGCCTGCATAGTTCCCGTCAATTAAGTTACAGGTGTCACTTGACAACCTGCAACTTATTTGGCTTGCTTTTTTATGGGATAGATTGTACGTGGGATGTCCTGAATCTCAGCTTCTGGATAAGATATCGAGCTGAAACTTGCGTTCCGGTGCTATTCTGGACGTGCTCTGTCTATGGTGCGAATATTACAGTTCCCTAAAAAGCATTAGGCCATAAAATTCGCGGAGCACTCAATAGGTGGTTCGTGGGTAAGCTGTCTGTGGGACACTGCGCAACACCCCCTAAATTATTTATCCCACCCCCAACACCCGCCTGGGCACCGAGGGGAGCACCAGTGGGCCCAGCCAGAGGCGTCAGCTAGTGCCTTGGGCCCCCAGGGGACCTGCCGCACCTCAACAAAGTTAGCCTCCAGTTTTGTGTGTTATGTTGCAATCTGCCATTCGACCACAGACTGCCACGCCTCTCCCCCATAGAGATCTATGTAAGACATTGAGTCGTATGAAGAGCAAATAAATAAAATAATGCACTTCCTGCAATTTTGCCGATTCATAGAGGAAGTGCCCATGTGCAAATTATATTAACTAATTATGTAAATTGATGTTACCACAGAGGTCAATGCTATTTACTTCAACTTCCCGTTGTCTGCTTTAATTAATCATTAGCTAATAATTTGCAAACATATCAATATGTTATGACTTTACTTGTTGAGACACACGACTAACTAATACAAAAATCCATCACCAAAATTATATATTTAACAATTAGTTAATAGTTATGTGCCTCAACAAGTAAAGTCATGACATATTGATATCTTTGCAAATAATTAGCTAATTATTAATTAAAGCAGACAATCGGAAGTTGAAGTAAATAGCTTTGACCACTGTGGTAACATATCAATTTACATAATATAATATGCTATTAGGGAACTAATACATTATGGCACATTTAACTGATAACAATTTATTTATTATGTAATCTATGATTCATGTAGAATGTTTATTAGTTGCTGATGTAGTAATCATTGGTAACTATACATTAACTCATGATTATGCATGAATTAACGCATATTATGCACTAGTATTGTAAAGTGTTCATTTTTTTAATGACAAAAGACCAACTTACTTTGCAATTGTTGGTCAGAACGTTATAATCTTACATTATAATCCTTAAATCTCCTAGAGTTCGGTGGTTGATCAATTAGGTCTATTCGTTACTAAGCCAAATCACGGATGTGATACGAACGCTGATTGGCCAATTATTTGTTGCAAATTAGCGGGTCCTCTGCAAATTAGTGGCGAAACAGGTCCCACCGAGATTTGCATGCAGATTGCTTGATTCAGAGTGCTTACCATTGCACCATGGAACCAACACTGCTTTGTTGTTGGACGTCTGGGAGGCATATAGCACTGTGGCTGTGGGGAAACAGTTAAACCAGGGGTTGAGAACGTTGATCCTGGAGGGCCGGTGTCCCTGAAGAGTTTAGCTCCAACCCTAATCAAACACACCTGGTGCAGCTAATAAAGGTCTTCAGGATGCAGTTAGGTTAGTTTTCCAGGGTTTTTCAGGGTTCTCGCTAAACTCTGCAGGAGAGTTGCCCTCCAGGATCAACGTTCCCCACCCCTGAGTTAGACAGTGGGGTTGGATCCCAGTGAATTTTGGTCTCTGGCCCCTTCGAACAAAAGGAAAAGACAGGGGACATCTGCCGAATCCAGGGATCGAAATAGGGACCTTTAGATCTTTAGTCTAACGCTCTCCCAACTGAGCTATTTTGGACACTACCGCAAGCCGTTTAGCCAGTGGGGATTTCCATGAGACCACCTGTCACTTTGATAGAGGAGCAGAGCTGAGTTCCCAGAGAACAAAAGAGGCTGAACTTATGGGGATCGAACCCGCAACCTTGACTTCTCACATGGTGTTTCCTGAGTGTTGCACTGTACGTTTTGCATAATAAATTATTATAAACTTAAATTATGACTTATTAAAGGCCCTACATGCCAAGCTTGATGACCTGGAGAGCCGTTCCCGTCGCCAAAATATAAAAATTACGGGGCTACAAGAGAAAGTTGAAAATGGCCATCCTACTGAATTTGTCGAAAAGTTTATTCCGGATCTCTTGGGAGCTCAGAACTTTCCGTCGGGGGTAAAAGGGGATTGCGGACATCGCATTGGTCCATAGCCAGCTAAAGGAGGGCGTCCTCGAACGCTAATAGCAAGAATCCACTATTACCCCGTTAAAGAAATTTATCCTGAGGCTGTCCCGACAACAATCACCTCTACAGTTTGAAGGAATGGGGATCTCCATATATCCCGATCTAACACCAGATTTGTTTTTGCAGCGCCGTAACTTTGACATAGTGAAAAAGAAATTAAAAGAGGCCAGCGTCAGATATGGACTGCTCTTCCCTGCGCGACTTATCGTCACTCATGGATCAGAAAAAAGAATCTTCAACTCAGTCGCAGATGCCGAGGCTTTCGCTAATACAATCATCGCCACATCTTGACTTTGACTGCACGTATCAATTTGTACGTGATCCAGGCGATATTTAATATTGTTCTAAGCATACGGATCCTGAAAGTGAGTACGTTTCTGCTCGCGCGTCACCATACAGATTGGTGATCTGGGTTCACTCACATGGAAAGCTGATGATATCTGTATCCGTGTGCAACCGATACGTTTATGACTATTGGCTTTACACTGAAAGTACCATTATGCCGGATCATGGTTCTGACATTTTGTTGCACACGTCTGTGAGATAATGGTAAGTTTGTGCCAGTTTTCAGATGTACTACTAGTTTTGTTAAATGCCGAGGGAGGAGGAGGAGCCGTTCCTACTGTACAGCTAAGTTTGTTGTAGCTGGTTATATTCTTCACTACTCCGTAGGCAACTTGTAGCTCCACGGTTCATATGGGGTTTGTTTTTTCTACTCCACTTCGTTTGGGGAAGTGGATTAGAGGGAGGGGGTGACATTGAGGGTTTCTTCTCATGACTTTGTGTTAAATGTTATGTGTTTTGTTTCGTTCATTGTAAAAACTCCAGTTCCACACAGTCATTATAATAACATTGAATTTGATCTAAACTGCTATGTAATATGAGACTTTCTAACTGTAATGTTACCTTAGCCAGCTGGAATGTACGAGGCATCAATAACAGGGCTAAACGGTTTAACATTTTCACACGTTCCAAGTTCCAAATCTGCTGCCTACCTCCCAAGCGTAGGTTTTTTTGACCGTTATTTCAAATCGCTATCAAATAATTCAAAAAAATTACATAGTCCGCGTAATACGCAGTGAGCTTGTCACGTGATGCTCAGCAGTGGCGTAACACTTCACCGCTGGAGTGCCTGGATGAGAGCGTGCAGGTGAGTAATTTAGGATGTTTGCTCTGTTTTCAGTTTAAAACCTCACAAAATTAATTGCAAACGTTTATAAACTGCAATAAACACATCAATCAACACTTTATACAGCCGTTTTATTTAACTATTACTTTGTTCGCTTTACATGAGCACATGGCAGCTGTCGCACACGAGGACGACTAGTTGGTGAGTAATGTTTAAATTTATTTTAAGTTTAGAATGTGCCCAAACTATTTATATTGTAGATATGCATGGATTATAAAACGCATAAACATAACGCAATTGCAGTTCACCGACATCAGATATGTTGTTCTGAACGTAATATTGTAATGGTGTGCTTTTGTACTATTTTGACTAATCTGACCGACACATTGCTATGGACGTCATTTAATGTTTATTTTTTTGTGTGCACAGTTTGAGGTTTGAGTTTTGTTTTTGCATTTTACTAATTCTAAAGTTAGAATTGGGTTGTTGTTGAAAGTAGCATTCAACATAAGTTATACCTTTTACTTACTGACCATTAACTGCTCAAATGCATCCACATGAAGGGAAAGAGTGTATATGGTAACAAATATGCTCTGTGGGGTTGCTTTGTTTTGTTAGTAACAAGCATAAAATATTATATTCATATGTATTACAAATACTGAAAAGAGAAATGCACAATACATGCAATTGTGACCATGTTTATTAATATCAACCATTAACAGAGAGCAGAAAACTATTTGTATAAAAAAAATTAAAGATAATTTTTACAAAAATTTGATGTATAACAACGTATAAGTGTAATTGAAATGATTGATAAATTACAAATTATTTACAGATTTACTAAAACAATATCAGTGCAAATATTTGTACAGGAATGACTGAGTAAAACAATTTTGACCTGAAATTATCAAAAAAATTGAGAATTATTATTATTTACATGGATTATTACATGGTGTGTTGCTGTTTTTTCAGTAATTCTTTAGAGTGTGGTACTCCTCAAAACATGGCGTGGCACACAACGGAGTGTTGCATGGCACACACATGTACTTTGTGAGACGCCTCTCCTTTCTCTTCCGAGAGTTGGAGAGGCAGACCTTGCAGTGCCGCCTGGTCCTGCTGCCCTGCGCGCTGGTCTGTGGGACTTCAGCAGGGAAATGCCTTGCTGTTAACCGGAGAGGAGTGTCCAAAGCAGGGCGGCCCCCTTTGGGTGGACAGCACCGGGTTGTGCCATACTCCTCCAGCAGCCCTCTCATCAGGTTTGTCCTGAACTCCAGGGAAGTGGTGACCTGTCCTGTTGATAGTAAATTACATTTTTGGGGAGTTAGAAATAATGTAGAGTGTAAGTAAAGGACAGTTTGTTTGTGAACACAACACTTGTGCATTGTAAATATAAGTTATGGTTATTTTAGATGGTTGTGTAAATTTCTAACCTGACAGCTGGCGGTGAACAATGTGGCTGTTCAGCACAGCAGTGTCAAGCAGATAAAAGAAGATCTTCTTATACCACTTTCTTGTTTTCCTGACACACTCAAGAAAACCTTTTACCATGTCAGCCCTGTCGACTGCCCCCATCTTTTTGTTGTATTCAAGGACACAGTGAGGCTTGACCATCCTCTCACCGGTGACATGATCGACTTTCCCTGTGGCTGACATCATGGAGGAGTGTACCGTTGTAAGCATAAGAACATCTCTCTTATCATGCCATTTTACCTCCAGCTGTGTTCTGTTCTGTCTGCATTCAACTTGCCCTTTCACCATTTTTCCAGTGAAAACGGCATTCCTTTCCTGTTGGCCCGCACAGTGCCACAGGCCCCTGTGCCATGAGAGAGGAGGTGCTGGAACAGCGATGGACCTTTCCCAGATAAGGTGCAAGTAGGGTCATTACAACCGAACCAGATATGCCTAACCCCTCATAGTGGCAGATGTCGGTAGTGTATCCGGTATAAATTACCATGTCTTGCACATATCCGGTCAGCACATCACACAAGACGAAAAACTTGTTGTAGGGATGTACTGACGGAAGGCCAGCCTGCCTTTCCATTTCATCAGTGATTCGTCCACACAGAGATCTTTATATGGGACAAAAACACGACGAAAGGAGGAGGTAATGGAAGTAAATATGCGTCTTATTTTGTGCAGTGGATCATGGTGACTAACTCTTGCACTGTTGGTGAAATGCAGACAACGGAGAAGCAGGAGGAAGCGGTCCTGTGAAAACAGCGTTCCAAAAAAAGGGGTCTGCAGTAACGGGTCGGTGCTCCAGTAATGCCGGAGAGATGTTTTTTTGATGACTCCCATCAGAAGAACTGCCATCAAGAACAAGTAAATTTCTTTGATGGTAGTAGGCACCCACCTTGCCATCTTTCCCAACACTCCTGGTGCCATCTTCTCCTGGAGTTCTGAGGCATACCTATTTGTTTCCTCCACAATTTCTCCGACAAGCTCCTCTGTAAAAAACAGCTTGAAGCACTGGACCTCAGTGGCAGATGCAGGAGGGGTTTGCATTCCAGACTTCGAGCTGTCAAAGTTGATACCTGGTCCAGGAGGGGTAAAGTTGCTGGTAGCTGTCCAGGGAGAGCTTACCTGCTCTGCTAAATTGGATGTGTCTCCCTATGTACGAGTTGCGGCAGAGAGACCAGCATCACCATTTTCAAGGCCCTGGAGATTGGGTGGGAGCTCATCATCGGAATTGCTCTCGCTTGTCTCGCTGTCAGAATATACTTCTTCATCAGAATTAAAAAATATTTCTCTAATCTCCTCATCTGTCAGTTTTTTTCTCCACATTTTTACAGAAATTGAGGTTTTGATGTTTTTGGTAAATTATTTTCCTCAGGGTATTGCACTGTTAGTGTGTTGACGCGAGTCTGACAGAACTGAGGTAAAAATTACGTCACAAAAATGGTGCTGAGGCATAATTTTATTTCAAATTCATATTTTTATTCAATTTCAATTAACATTACATTTCATCCTATGGCAATTCATGACTAAATATATAGGTCTTTTTAAATATTATATTGATATTTTAATCTCAGATAATGAGCGCAGCCATATCCTTCATTACCATGTACCGTTAGTACGGGTGAGAATCGGATCTAGATTTACAGGCGTTGATTCATCCTCTTCTCCCGAAATACATGAAAATAAGAGGCCGGTGAACTGGGAGAAAAATATAATAAACTTCATAGTTATCTACACAATGTGCATCTGATAGAAATATATGTAGTTCAAGGTCAAATGAATGGATTGTTATTGCTGTTTCCATAGAGAGTGTGTATTTAACAAAACTATAAACGTATTGTTTTACTACTACTTATGTGAATTTAAATGTCTGAAACTTAAAATAAACATTATGTGGTTGAAAACAGTGAATAGTTGTGGCACTGAGCGCATCTGTCTCTGGATCAGCGCCAGCCAACGCGCGAAAGCAGATTTGAATTCAGCAGTTGATGACGTGACGCACTGAACGTTCTAATCACACCGGTGTGATCGTATGCTCCAGGGACCAGCCAAGACTGATCACACCGGTGTGATCGTACGCGTTAAAGGGTTAATGTCTTGTCGTATTTGAAGTCAATATCTGCTGATATCATGTTTTTACAAGAGACACATTAAGCATAATGAACAAAGCCTTCTGAGATGCAACTGGGTTTCACAGTTTTACAGAAACTATATTATGTTTAACGACACAGGGGAAGTGTCTGACTCAACTCTGTGGAAGTCACTTAAAGCAGTACTAAGGGGACACATCATCTCATATGAATCCGGCTTAAAGAAACAAAGAAAAGCTTGCCTGTCAGTAATTGAAGCTCGTCTTAATCAACTTGAACATTTACATGCAGACTCTGCAGATCCTGTTCTACTCAAAGAAATTATAGCACTAGAATATAATTAAAAAAAATTCAAACCAAGTTAACAATTTGTTATTGAAAATAAAACAAAAACAATTTGAGTTAGGGGACAAACCAGACAGGCTACTCGCTCGACAGCTGAGTATCCAAGCTAGTAGATCTATTCATCAAATTAGGAAAAAGGATGGAACGCTAGCAACGAACCCTAGGGACATTAATGAATGTTTCAAGGAATTTTATGAGGCTTTGTACGAATCACGAACTTCCACTGACCCTGCAGACCTTTCTTGCTTCCTCCAATCATTACACCTCCCCAAATTAGATGATATAGATCGAAGCGCCCTCAATGCAAACATAACGTTAGATTAAATATTTGAAGCTATCACATCGTTCCCTAGCAGCAAGTCCCCCTGACTTGACAGTTTCGGAATTTAATTTTATAAGAAATACTCTCAAAAACTCGCTCCCCTGATGTTGAGATTATTTAACCACTCTATTGAAAATCAGAAATTTCCACAATCAATGTATGATGCCAACATTTCTTTAATTCTTAAAAAAGGGAAAGATGAAATGGATCCAGCATCATACCACCCCATAGCTCTTCTAAATTCAGATCTTAAAATTTTCACAAAAATCCTTGCGAATAGACTAAATAAATGTATAACTAAAATTATTCACTCCGATCAGACCGGTTTCATTCCAGGGAGCTTTTCCTTCTTTAATGTGAGACGCTTAATGAACATTTTATATTCAAAGTATGATTCTCGACAAAATGTCGCCATCTTATCTATCGATGCCGAAAAGGCATTCGACCAAATTAAATGGAATTATATTACTTCGGTGCTCCAAGAGTTTGATTTAGGTGAATCATTCTCTCTATGGGTAAAAATGCTTTACGCAAAACCCAGGACCTCAGTGCTTACTAATTTCGATAAATCATCACAATTCACACTACATAGAGGCACTAGGCAGGGGTGTCCGCTTTCACCCTTGCTTTTTGCCATCGCTATAGAGCCCCTTGCGGTTGCTATAAGAAATAACCCACTTATTTAATCTCCTAAAATAGGCCACTTAGAACACCATATATCTCTTTATGCCGATGACATTATTCTTTACCTTGTTGACCCAGAACGGTCAATCCCACCCCTATTAGACTTACTGGAGACTTTTGGAAAGTTCTCTGGATATACTGTAAATTGGCAAAAGAGTGAATTCATGTCTGTTACTAATAATGTTGACCCAGGCTTCATACAAAACCTACCTTTTAAAATCGCAGCAGACAGTTTGAAGTATTTGTGGGTCATTTTACCAAAAAATGCAAAGAATATATATATATACTAGTGGTGGGCCGTTATCGGCGTTAACGTGCTGCGTTAACGCGAGACTCTTATCGGCGATAAAAAAAATATCGCCGTTAATCTATTCTCAAAGTTGGGTTGGGAGCTGGGTCTATACTACGCACTATGATGACTTTCACCCTGATATTTTAGCGCGGATGTATACCTAGCCGAATTGCACTGTAGGAGGCGAGAACGAGTTTTCGAACTAGAGGCTCGCAGTCCGTGATGGACAGATTGTTAACGGCTGGTCTATGTGGTAATACAATCGGACAGGACATCCAAACGCTCACCTATCATTCATCAACCTCAAATATGGCTTTTCATCTGAAAGATGTATGTAGTAGCAACTTTACATGGCCGCTCAATATGATGTTAACCTAGAGAAATGTGCGCTATTGAAGTGTTTGTGTGAAGCGTTTGCGCAGGACAGACTCTCGTGCGCTCACTTGCTCTTAAAATCTCCGTAATTTTGGTCATACAGATAAAAGTAGCCTAATACATCTTTCGAATCTGTAAAGACTCTACGCTTATTTGTGTGCACTCAGAATAACAACGAAACGTTGCGCTTTTAAGCAAACAGGATGCGCTTTAGGTCTCATGTGAACTTGAGAATTCACTCCGTGTCACCCTCTGCTTCGAACCTGTGTGTATGCCTAACGTTACTGTGAAATTACCACATCAGACGTGACGTGCTAACATGGATGCAGCTATGAAGCCGGGTTTGCTTCAGGAAAATTTATTTTAAGAAGCTTCCCAATGGAAACTGTAAACAGTTCATCACGACCTCTTATGTAGGCCTACAGTTCAAAATTCATGTTTAACTGAATAAACAGTTAGTAAACACAAGTACATCTTATTGAACATAGTTTATTTTCATCACCAATTATCATAGTAGAACAGCTTTCAAGCAGTTTGTGATGCATTTTGGAAACAGGAGATGAGCCCTGGTCTATCGCGCCACCTGGCTTGAGAAACCCGTTCTCAAAGACTTACTTTTAGTCATTATTTGGGTAGCACACATATTCTGAATGCCTTCGCAGAATTCAAATGAGCCATTTTAATCTAGATTAATCTAGATTAATTCCAAAATTAATCTAGATTAATCTAGATTAAAAAAATTAATCTATGCCCACCCCTAATATATACATTAAATTACTTAACTATGCTAGAGAACTTGAAACGTAATATTAAAAGCTGGAGGACCTTCCCTCTCTCTATGGTAGGGCGCGTGAATGCAAACAAGATGGTGACATTGCCCAGATTTCTTTACATTTTCCAAAACCTGCCAATTTTCCTGCCAAAAACTTTTTTTAAAGCCTTGGATTTGATTGTCCTGCCATTTGTGTGGGGCTTCAGAGCACACCGTATTTCTAAGTTGCATGTTTGTAAACCAAGGTCGATAGGAGGATTAGGCTTGCCAAACTTCCAGCATTATTATTGGGCTGCAAACTGCAGAGCCTTATCATACTGGAACAATTATAATCTTTCGGGGTCTGCAGATGATATTCCATCTTGGCTCGCCATTGAACAGAGTGTTACTAACTACTCTCTTTCTTCTTTGCTTTTTGCGGCACCTGTGCCACTTAAAAAAGTGGCCAACACAAACATTGTGCTTGGTAGCTCTCTCAAAATATGGTACCAGGTATGGAAAGCATTCGCATTGCCATCCACTACACTGTCCACCCCTATCGCTCACAATCATGCCTTTAAGCCATCACTTACAGACCACACATTTTCAGTTTGGTCTAGCAAAGGAATGGTCACCGTAAAAGACTTGTATGTGGAAGGTAAATTTGCCACATTTTCTCAGCTGAAGGAGAAATTTGATCTTCCATCAACGCATTGTTTTAGATACCCTCAGCTGAGAAATTATGTTCGCACGTCAATCTTAAAATTTGAACTGCTTACAGATGAAAATGAAGTATATAAATTGCTTTCTGCCTCCTCCAATTCCCTTAATTTGATTTCCCGTTTTATGGGAGTCTTTACCAGTCAGCTCATCGTATCTACCTTATATTTGAAAGATTCCTGGGAAAAGGATTTAGGCATTCAGATAACCGACGAGGACTGGCTTGAGTATATTAAGATCATAAACACATGTTCTATTAACTCAAGGAACCAACTAATTCAATATAAAGTAGTACATAGGCTTCATTACTCAAGAGTTAGGCTTAATCAATTGTACCCCTCCATCTCTTCTAAATGTCTAAAATGTGAATCTGCAGAGGGCTCTCTGGGACATCTTTTTTGGTCATGCCCGAAACTTTATGAGTTTTGGAGTGAAATGTTCAGATTCTACTCAGTGGCTTATTCCTGTGACCTCTCCCCTGACCCAGAAATTGCTGTCTTTGGCTGGTCTAATTCCCTTCAGGGCTTGGGCCATCAAATTAAAAAAGCCGTCCAGAATGGTAGTAGCTAAAAATTCCTTTTCCAATGGAAAAATGTATCAAAAACACTTTTTAAATATTGGTTGTCTGAACTTTCTGCGACTTTGCATTTAGAGACTCAGATACAACCTTTTTGGCAACATTGCTGGCTTTGAGGCCACCTGGGAACCCTTTCTTAAACATTTAACGAATGTCCAAGTTAACAGCTTAAAGTTTTGACCCTTTTACTGTCTATATTATTATTATATTGCTCGTTCCCACTGGGCTAGAAATAGATGTATAACATCATAACAAATTTGTATAGAATTGGATGAACTGATGTTCTTAACTTTTTATTTTATGTTTTATTTTGTGTATTGCTTGTCATGTTCTATGTTATCATAATGTTGAAATAAAAACACAATATAAAAAAAAAAAAAAAAAGTTACGGGTGTCACTTGCTGATGTGAGGAGCGTCTCGCTGGAAATCACAATATACAGGGGGCGTGGTTGGATCCAGATCCAACTCCTCCCACTTTTACAGATGTTTCCTATCTCAAGAGTCTGCCCAATCCATCTATGCAGGCCTCGGACACACAAAGGCATACATATATGCTTATAATGGAAGAATAACTTGATACATAAATGGATAAATTCACCTTGATTATACTTGATTAATTCATATTTCGACTAATAAAATTATTCTACATATTTCCCCCTTTGAGACTTAGTAAGTCTCACATTTGCTTATCTTTCACCCAGAGTGCTACTTCAGAATCCAGTCTCATCAGTTAACACTACGTAGCGACTAAATAAGTCACACAGTTTTATCACCAATGACTAGATTATGCAGCAGCACTCTGGTGGAGCATCAGGACCAAACATCTCCCCCCACACTTGACTATAGGATGGAGTAAAAGATCCTGTCTCCTTACCCCTTCATTTAATATAAAACAATGTTATAAGCATGAGCGTGTAATTGGTTCAGCACTTGCATGTGGTTGTCATAGTCATGTATAAAAGACAATAGAATTAAACAGCAAAACATAAAAATTGTTACATCACAAAAAATAACATAGATGATCTTCATTCACTCTCCTCTTCACCTGACAGGATGATGTGAGTTTCTTGTGAATCTTTTTTTGAGTTTTCTTCAGTTTGCACTTCATCTTGTGTCTCTTGTTTATCCTTGTCCCTTTCTCCTGAATTATCTGTTTCTTTCTCTTTCCGTTCTTCTCTTGGGAACTCTAGTACAGTGATTTAGATGATACCAGGTTGTGCTTCCCTCCACTTGGACTGCTGTTGGAGTAGCTCTCACCACTTTGTAGAGTCCCTCTCTCCTGGGCTCATTCCATGAATACCCTCAAATATACTTGGTCACAGGGAACAACTGGTGATGACGTCTCTGTTTCCTCTCTGGGCTCTTTTCTTTTTTCCTGTAAATAGATAGCTTTATGTATGGCAGTTAATTTCTTCATATACGAGCAAAGTTCCATTTGTAATTGTTCTAGAGGCGGTCCTTTGTAGGGACCTCTACAATATGGCACAGGCATGGGTCGACCCGTAAGCATTTCATGCGGTGTTAAGTGCGTGTTTCTGTTATTTTGCATGTGATAGCTCATTAGTGCAAGAGGTAACGTGTCAATCCAGTTAAGTTTGGTACTTTCACATATTTTGTTCAGTTTGGCCTTGATGGTTCCATTCAATCTCTCTACAGCCCCTTGTGATTGAGGATGGTAAATACACCCTAGTCCTTGCTTTATTCTTAATTGTTGCCGGACTTGTTTTACAGTTTTTTGTATGAATGCCGAGCCATTATCTGAACTTATTTCTGATGGTATACCAAATCTAGGAATTACTTATCTTGTTAGAAATTTAATTACTGTTCCTGCTCCTTGATCTGCTGATGGTGCTGCCTCTACCCACATGCTAAATCTGTCTATGATCACAAGCATGTACCTTTTGCATTGTACTCGCTTTATCATATCCACATAGTCCATTACCAAATACTTAAATTGTCCTTCTGGTACTGGTATATGGCCTATTGGTGTCGCTATCCCTTTCCGCACATTGTATTTGGCACAAACTTCACAAGTGGACAAAAAATCATCCACCATTGCATGTAAATAAGGAGACCAAAATCCTTGCTGTTTAATTTTCCTTATTACTTCCCCCTTGCGCAATGGTCAAAACCATGCGTATCTGCAATGAGAATATTCAAAAGTGAAGTTGGTGCAACAATTTGTCCATGTGCACACCAGATCTCGTGTGAGTCTTTTTTAGCTCCCCTTTGGTGCCACATTGATTGTTCATTGGGGCCTGCTTGTTCAAGGTTATTTTATTTTTTATTCCTCACATACTCAATTATACAGGATATAATCAGTAGTGAAATGTAAATGCTTGTTGTTGAATTCGAATTATATCATCCAATTTAGGTCGAGGTTCTATTAGTACTACAGGTGCTAATACTGCTACCTGATATCCTGAAGCTTTTTTAGATTCTAAATCTGCTGCATTGTTTCCCATAATGGCATAATCACATCCCTTTTTATGTGCCTGACATTTGATTACTGCTAGTCTTTTTGGTAGCATCATAGCAGAAATTAATTGAGCTATTTGTTCACCATGTTGGATGGGAGTCCCATTACTTTTTTGAAACCTCTTTGCTTCCACACTGCTCAGAATAGATGACATACACCATGAGCATATGCTGAATCCGTGAAAATTTTGTCTGTTTGTCCATTCGTTAACTGACATGCAGCTGTAAGAGCTTTTAATTCTGGTAATTGAGCAGAACAAGGTTGTACACAATGTTGTGATATCACAGGTACAAATTCTTCTTTGTCACTCTTCACTACTGAATATCCTGTATGATTTCCTACATGGTCTCTTAAGCTAGAACCATCTACGAAGTAAGTGACTTCTGCTTCAAGGATGGGTGTTGATTCAAGATCTGGTCGTATTCTTGTAAATGCCAATGACTCATTCACACAATCACGAGGTTTTCCTTCAAAAGCCAAAGGAATTAATTCAGCTGGATTAACTGTACGTGATCGTTTAACTGTAACATCTGGTTATGTGAGTAGGGATGAATAGGCCAGAATTCGAGCTTGTGTCAGAACAAATTTCCCTTGTTCTAATAATTCCACAATTTTGTTATGAGTATAAATAGTTACTGGGTATCCCATGGTTATTGTGGATGCTTTTTCATAAGCATAATATACTGCTGCCAGGCCTTGTTGATAACATGGTGGGTAACCCTGTGCTACATTATTCAACTTTGTGCTGTAATAAGCTATAGGCTGTTTCTTTCCTCACACTACAAGTTGCTTGCATCAGTACAGCTGATGCATAACCATTAGCTCTATTTGCCACATACAAATTAAAATGTTTAGAGTAGTCAGCCATTTCTAATGTAGGGGCCTGTTGTAGTTCCTTTTTGATAGTCTCAAATGCTATTAAGGTATCCGTGTTCCATTTTAATGGATTACTTAAATGTTGCAATCCTGCTTGTTTCATGTTTTCTCTTAAAGGCCCTGTCTTTACTGCATAGTCTTCTATCCAATCGGCACTAAAGCCAGTCATTCCTAGGAAAGTCATAATTTGTCCTTCTGTTTGAGACAATGGTGCTTTACTTATGCCTTTTAACTGTGCTGGAGCTATGGCTCGTGTGCCACATGCAATCAATCTTCCCAAGTATTCAACTTGAGGCTGGCAATACTGTATTTTGATTTGGGATACTTTGTGACCTCCTTGTGCTAATTTTGCGTAGACCTTAATAGAGTCTCTATGACATTGTTCTAGTGAGGAAGAACAAATAATCAAATCATCCATATATTGTAATAGTGTACTGTCTATCAAAAGATCTTCTAAATCTGCCTTTAGAATTTAATTAAATATGTGTGGTGAATGTTTAAATCCTTGAGGGATTCTAGTGTATGTATACTCTTTACCTGCATATGTAAAGGCAAACAAATATCTACTCTCTTCTGCTAGCGGCACACTGAAGTAAGCTGAGCAGAGATCAATTACCGTAAAGTATTTGGCATCAGGAGGGACATTCGTCAGTAACGTGTGTGGGTTTGGTACTTCAGCTGGCAAATCCTCTACTATTTCATTGATTGCTCGTAAGTAATAAACAAGTCACCATCTATTTTTTGTCTGCTTTAATTACAGGCAAAATTGGAGTGTTACAGTAACTAGTTGTTTCTATTAATACTCCTGCCTTAACCAAACCTTCAATAGTGTTTTTTTATCCCTACTTCAGCATCTGGATGCAAAGGGTATTTTGCTTTTCTGGGCAGACGTGCATCTGGCTTAAGTTGAACTCTTCTTGGGTTTGCTGATGTTATTAATCCTATATCTGTGTCATGTTGAGACCATAGTTCAGTTGGTATCTGACGCTCCACTTCTTTAAATAATTCAGTCTCAATTTTGTTTATCACTTCGGATGTTGTAGTCATCTGCGTCTTTTTCTTTTGACCGATAAGAACTTCCTGAGGAATTCCTAGCAAACTGGTTGGACATAAAATTTGTATGTAATCTTGATCAGCTGAATGAAAAATCAATGGATTTCTGTTGGTTCCCATTTGCTTTGTTCTGCCTTTTTCATCATTGTTCCTAAATCTTTAGCTTCCCAATTTGTTCCTACATATACTGCAATATGTGGGACAGAATCAGTTACACTGAAAATGTTTTTAACAAATTCACAATCTGGTATATTTAAAGCTGCTCCCTGTTTACTTAGTATGGTGTACTGTGAGACTATTTTAATTTGTTGTTCTTTTGTCTCTTCCTGACATTTTTCTTTCTATTTTTTTCATCTTTTTTTCTGAATCCTATATCATTGTGCAATGAAATTCTGGTTTTGTTAACTGTGCTTTTGGAATCTGAGACTCAATAAACTTTCCCCATTTATCAATTGTCTGTCTCACATCTGGTTGTATGTGTCCTATCTAATAAACATTTGCTTTTGGCTCTACAACCATCATCTGAGATTCTATCCCTATTGTGTCTACATAGACTCCTTCTGGAGAACACCAAATTTGTAGGCCCAATTTACATAATGCATCTCTCCCTAACAAATTAACAGGAGTCTGATTTGACACAAGAATGGGCATTGTTACACTTTTGTTTTTCGTTTGTAGACACACTGGTGTCAATGTCCACCATCATTGGTGTGGTCTTTCCCTCTAAATCAATTTGCAGAATAGGTTCTTGATCTGCTTTAGTTGTTAAAATTGGAAGCTGACTCTCACCTCTAGGATTCTCTGGAATTCCCTAATATCCTTGATTTGGACCTCCCCAAGGGTTTACTAGGCCCTGTGATGGACCTCGTGTGGGCTGCTGCCTACTCTCCCCCCTTTCACCCCCAGTTGGCTGTTGCCATGGATTGGTGGGACAGTCAATTTTGTTATGTTTGTGCTGTTTACATCCCCAGCACATTCCTGGAGGACCAGTATAAGGCTTGCCTCTTCCTCTCTGTCCTCTTTGTACAGGTTGTCTTTTCCATCCCACCGGCTCTGGTTGTTGAGTATAGACATTAATTATGGTACAGGAATCGGGTGAGCATTTGGAGGGACTACTGTAGGTTAGCTTGGCTGAATAGGTAGTGGAAGAGCACTGACTGGAGACATCACTGTCATTTCTTCTGATTCTTCTTTCTTTATTGGAGCTTGAATCTTTTTCTTGTTCTTTTTTGTCAGCTCTTCAAGTTTTAACTAAGTTAATTTTCTCTGTAGCTCTTCCTCTTGGGTCTTGAGCTTTTGTTCATTTTTTCTGTGTTGCTCCACTGCATGAGACACATGGTCGCATAACTCTTTGTGTGTTTTAGAGATTAAGCTGACCATGTCCTCCAGCCTGCTCTTTACAGCTTGTGGCATGGCATCAATCACAGCATGTCTAAACACTGTTGCCATTAATGGGTCTCCTTCAGTCTCTTGTTTCCATCGTTTTAGCTGTCTCTGAACATATGTGGTTGGATTTTATAATTACAACAGCTGTTCTACCTTTAATGATTTAGGGTCTAGTCTGATCAGGTACTCAGCATGCAGGTCCTGCCATACTGCTGGAGAGAATGCATCAAAAACAGTTCCATCCATGTAGTGAGAGTCCACAGCTCTATTTAGATTGGACGCTAGAAGAATTTCTTCCATCTTTGCTCCTCCCATAATCTTTGCCAGAAGTGCTTTAATGTCTCCCACAGCTAAAAGTTTGTCCATAGTTTTTCTTCGAACACCTTAATCCACTTTCCAGCCCCCTCATGAATGTCTGGGAGGCGAGTGACCAGTCCCTCAAGGTCCTGTGAGGCCCAGGGGACATACTGTCCCTGTGCACACATGATTAAAATTGGGTTTTGTGCAGCCAGTGGTCTGAGGGTCCCCTTTTCTCTGCCCTGTTCCTATTTTCCTTTATCAAATGACCCCTCACCTTCATTCACATCCTCACTACTGTCGAATAACTTACTTCTCCCTCTCCCCAATTTATTTGTATCTTTTTTCCTGAGTCTTTAATTTTCTTCTCTATTTCTTCTTCCATAGCCTCTACTTGTTTTTCTATTTCCCTATCTTTTCTACTCATTTCTTCTAACACTTCCTCATATCCTGTTTTGCCTTCCTGGTTTGTTTTCATCATTTCTTATGCTATGCGTGCCTGTCTATAACAATCTATCGGTACATATCCTTCACTTTCTTTTATTTTTGTTTTTACATCTGGGTCCTTTTTTTCTTCTAACTTTACTTGTCCTACCATTTGTATTTCTCCCGAAATCTCTACTGCACCCTTAAGTATTGGGAATTGTACCTCTAGGGGCAGATATGGGTGTGGTGTAGAAAACAACCCTTCCTTTTTCTTTGTCTGCCTACTTAGGATTTTCCTTGCCTCTTTTATACTTTTCAATGCAAAATTTCCATCTTTTTTAAACATGGCTATCACTTCTTTCACTTTTTGTTGTTTTACTTCTCTTCTTTTTTTACTGATACTTTTAGTTTTATAGTTTTTATCAAAGTTTCCATTTCCTTACACACTACAACATCAAATGTCCATTCCGTTGGCCATTTTGTCATCGTTTTCTTAGTTCTCTTCTGCCATTGGTTTGAGATCTTGTTTATCAGTTCTTTACACAATGGATATTTTAATCCTAATTTTCCACCAGAGTGGCTGCCATACTTTTTCCTATAATCTTATAATCCAATATTTAAGACTCTATATATATATATATATATATATATATATATATATTTCACTTAATTTAACTATTTTAAACTATTTTATCCTATGTTTAGTATTTTGTGACATGCTTCTTTAAACCTATTATTTATTTATTTGTTACGCTGTCTGATGCATGTACACTTTTTGTATGAATTAACAGTCTCAACTCTATTTTATAATCACTCAATATCCAAAACTACAAAACATTTTTATATATTTATTTTTACTTCTCTTCTATTTTGAAAAATTATTTTGTCCGTCCTTAAAGGTATTTTTAATATACTTTTTAAAACTTAATACCTTGTTCCAGGGCTCGAAATTAACTTTTTTACTTGGGAGCACCACAATTATTTTAGGAGCACCCACTGAATATTAAGGAGCAACACAACCGCCAATTGAGCGGAAGGGCGGGCAACATCCTTCCTGATGATTAAAAGCTTTGTCAATTGAACCTGATCCTTAAGCTGCAGTGCTTTGTTTTTTATACATGCAAGATGAGAAGAAAATGTCATTTAAACTTTTCTCAAAACAGTTCCCCTCAGAAATACATTCATATAGACCCCCACTCCCAATTCAATATTTAGGATTTCCTTTCTATATTTTGCACAGTGAACGTTGAGCTTGCTCAGGCTGCTACAGTATTTGATGTTCTTTGTGTCCGTCTTCAGCGTCTCTGGCTTCTTTTAATGGCTGTTTACAGACTTGGTAATATTTCCACACAAATAAAATTTTGGAAAATGATTTCAATGCAGTTTGTGCAAGTGCGGTCACAAAACCGGTCAGTTCCAAGTAGGGGTGGGCGATATGGCAAAAATATCATATCAATTTTTATTTTTTAGACATTTCACGATTTTATCACAGTTCTTTGTCATGTTAGTTTTACCAGTTTGTCTGAGCAGTACTGTCAAACTAATTTCCCTATTATAAAGACAAAGCCTTTCAAGGAAACAAAATATAAATAAGAATGGTGGATATTTAGGCCAAAGTGGGCGAAGATAAAAAATCTTTGTCATTATTTTATCTTTGTTATGAAAAAATAAGAACAAAGATACACAATACAACTACACATAATATACAAACAGTGTTTAATTATCAGGTACAATAGGCATATTTAGTAGGAGCATTCAAGAAATTGAATGAACAATTAATAAAAATAAAACACTATAGATTGATTCCTATTAAAGTAACTGTATAGTTTTTTTTCAGTCAAGAGTAGCGAGTTATGTTTTTCTCTATGGTTTTGTTGTTTTAACATTAAAGAATAAATTCGGTCATCTGTCTGTCGATTCTGTCATAGTGTTTTATATTAATACCATCATTTACTCACTCAAAATTAGTTTTAAACCTGAGTGAGTTTCTTTCTTCTGCTGAACATACATGCTATTTTGAAGAATGTGGAAAACCAAACAGTTGCTGATCCCCAGTGACTTCCATAGTATTTTTTTATATCCTACAATCAAGTGGACCAGCAACTGTTTGGTTACCCACATTCTTTGAAATATCTTCTTTTGTGTTCACCACAAGAAATACATTAATACAGGTTTGGGACAACATGTCAGTGAGTAAATAATGACAGAAATAAAATTGTAGGGTGAACTATCCCTTTAATGACAGTCGGCTGCATGTTTAATACTGTCCCTTTAAGAGCTGCACTGCACGCATCTAATATACAGGCACGCTTCGGTTCCACTCACTGGTTTAATTTCATTTTAAACATAACCAACTGAGTCTATATGTAAACCTTGTGTGTTTTGACAGTATTGGCTCAAAAGATAACTTAGTTGAGTAATCAGGCGCTGTTAGGGGCCGCTCACATATCGCGTCTTTTGCGTGCTCAAGTTCGTTATTTCAAATGTAGACGCGCGGTATGCGTGCTCATAATGGAAGCGACGCGGTCGCGGTGCGACGTGCTCGTTTTTTCCAGGCGCGTCCGCGCCGCATCGAGATAAAAACATCTCAACTGTTCAGAATGCCGTAGGTGTAACGGAGAGCGCAGCTGATGGTTGCTTAGCAACGACAAACGCCTCCGGAGCGCAACCGCCCGAGCGCTTTGGAAAAAAGGAGAAAGCAGCGCGCCTAGCATTTTCCATGCGTTTTTAGGCGCGATATGTGAACGACCCCTTAGGCTTTTTAGTTCGCGCGTTTCGGGTGTACGGGCTCAGAAAAAGCACACTTTAGACCAGCGCGCGAATGAAAAGCTTAACCTGCTTTAGCTCCCGGTCACGTGGCACATGCTGTGCAGTAATTCTTGAACGTTTAGCAGAGAACTGTAGAGGTCGCACCACAGCAATTATTTGCACTCGCACAAATGCTCCCAAATATATTTTGGAGTCGCACAGATTACATTTCGGGAGCATATGCGACCAAAATGGTCGCAATTTCGAGCCCTGCCTTGTTCTAACTTCTGCTGCTTTGATCTCAGAATTGTTTTCCTTCTCTTAGCACATAGACCTCTAAAATATGTAAAAGCATGTAAAACATCTTGAGTCAATCTTTATTGATGCTATTTCACTCCATCTAATCCCTTTATTCACACAGGGTTCATTCTTTCATTCTTTGTCCCTTTATTTATAGGGCTCATTTATCCCTCCCAGATGTGGCACTAGCTGCGTCCCAATCAAGGGAGGTCCAAAAGGGGGTGCGCAGCTTTTACCCACCCAATACGGAATTTATTTATTTCTCATACATTCATCATCACGCACACAGACATACTCATGGACACAAACACAATATCAGACACTTACAACAAAACACTTCACCCTTCCTGAGTGACCTGTCAGCTCTACTAGCTCTTTCACTGATACACTTCCTCAACACAGTAAAAAAAGTAGCACCCTGCAGGAATTTTTGCCTTCCCGTGCAGACCTCCATATTTTTCTTACAATTTTAACAAAGCAGTATCCGAAGGACTTTGCGTGCTTTCCTATACTTTATATGCTTCACGTTAAATGTTATCATTCAAGGACCACTAAACAATACACACAGATCATTGCAATTAGTTATTCTGGAATCAAATCCCCTTTTTTTCTTTGTTCCTTAAATTTGGAAGACCAAATTTAAAGTGTCCTTACCACCAAGCGCAGACCAACAAACAGCACAAACTGATTTAAGCAAAACTGCTTACCTTTTTTATTCTTTTTAGTGGCCACCATTTATGCTGTTTATCAGTCCACCCGAAGTGGTCGTCCACTTTGTTGCTCCTTTCCAGTCCCTGTTCGGGCGCCAAAATGTGGTGGCTTCTGCCTTTTCTATGAAGAATCACTCTTGAAATCTTGGGGTTTTGATGCCATAAGATAGATTTATTTCAAAAAGAGAAACAAAGCCGAGAAGATTTCTGCAGAAAGGATCTCCCAAATGTTCTCTGTGTTCTCCTTAAATAGTGTCTCCTCTAGGTGTGTTCAACACATTTCATACATATGCGTTTTTCTTATACATACAATTCGATTCCTTCTTAGAGGGAAGGGGCCCCCAGACGTGAAAGAGGCGCCATTTATATTTTTACAGATGTTTCCTATCTCGAGAGTCTGCACAATCCATCTATGCAGGCCTCAACACACATTATACACATATGCACATCTACATTATGTACACTATCTATACATTAGACCCCTTAAATGTTTCACTCTTTGTTATATTGCAGCCATTTATAAATTCATTTGGTTCATCATTTTTCCATTAATGGTTCTACACCTTCATATTGAGTCCAGCTGTGTTTGACATTTTTGCAGATTTATTGATAAGAAAAACTGAAATATCACATGGTCTATATTCAGACCCTTTGCTGTGACACTCATAGACCTTTGAAGGATTACAAATTTTATTTTTAATGTTTAATTTAAATTCACTTCCTGATTAAGAAGGGTCAGGCAAATTCAGGTGCTTTAGATCGCTTCCTGACCATTTGAGCTTGAGACAGCTGGGCCTTTTTGTCTCTATGATAATGGTAAGATCAATGAGTCAGACTACTGAGAGATTCAACCTTTGTTCTGCAAATAGGTTTTGTCCTGGCCAGACGTGGATTCGTTAGGTTTATTGGACCACGGGAAGTTTCCCGTAACCAACTAACGCCTCCCTCAGATGTTTGCTTTCTTTGATGTTTTGTCTCAACCTCCAAAAGTCCCTCCTCCAATTCTGTCTATAAGATACCCTGTAAAAATTACTTAAGATGAGATTTTCGATGACTACAGATAACAAGACATGTCATAGAATAAAGAAATTCTGCTGACGATCCAATCCGAAGTCTCCTGGTCTTCTCTTCTGAGTTTTCTACACTTTAGAAGAACAGAGTTCACAACAGATGGTGCCGTGACCCGGATAGAGTTCCAGCTTCCTCACCTGAAAAACTTCAAGCTCAAACAAAGATCTGCATCTTTTGGAATCCAGCGAAACTTCAAGCTGAACAAGGATTCCCAGACTGAATTTTTCTCTCAACCAAGGGTTGTGGTGAGTGCTGTCTCTAATCCAAAAGAACCTAAGACCAGTGTATCCTCTGTGCCGTCAGAGAAGAGTTAACATACATCTGTAGGGTTTGTTTAACTAAATGTATCCTCTGTTTCAGGCAGGGAAGATTTTGGCATTACGTGCTAAAAATGAGTTACCCTCTGTTTCAGGCAGGGAAGGTTAGCATTTCGTGCTAATAATTTAGTTTTATCCTCTGTTTTTTTTTTTTTGTAGGCAGGGAAGTTAAGTGTGTAGTGTTGGTAATTTGGAAATTTAACAATAGTTAAGTTTTTTTTTTACAAGTGTACCCTCTGTTGATCAGAGAAGTGTTTGTTTTGTTTGTGTGGTACCGAAGAAACTTACAAAATGGTTAGAATGAATGCTAGACTGATTCCAACCACAGAAAAGACTGGTCTTGCGACTCCTTTGTGGTCAGATAGTGAATTCAAAACGCTGTTAGGGGAACAAATGGACCTAATAGTCACTGAAAAAGTTAGACAAAAACTAACGCAGAAATATGAGATTCATCCAGACAAGACTTGGTCGGTAGATGAGTGTAAAAAGGTACTAGGAGCAAGTATTCGTAAGAACAATGTGAAAGACATTATCTGTTGTCACAGGGAATTCAGTGTAACGCTAGCGACACAACAGTCTCAGCGTAACGCAGAGCTAGAGAAACAGAACAATGAACTCCGTGCGAGAGTATCCACTTTGACTAAGAAATTGAACCTCAAGAAAGTTGCAGCAAAAACTGATGTGGAAGTAAGTCAGCCTGATAATATTTACCCTGATTTACAAGCGTTCTTTGAAACAGATGTAGCTCTTGTTGTGGCAATTTCTTTCTAACAAACATCATCACTGAGTAAGAGACAACTCTGAGTCCAAATTATAATTATAAAGTATTTATTCTCTTGCAAGAGAAGATCCCTCGTCAATAACACACATAGCTGTGAGTCAGTCAGGAGCGAGAGATAAGAGAAAGCAGTTTCGGTCTGTTTTATAGTCCTTTCCTTCCAAGGCCTCCTCCTTCCCTCCTCTAGAGGGAGAGATACCAGTTTGTTTACCGATTAATGGTTATACAGAAAAGGGAGGCAAATGCCCCCTTGACCCCCTGACCATCTGCGTTTCCTTACCTCTATCACTTCTCAATCATAGTAAATCATCACACATAGAATGCTTTTCTAACTACGAGTGAGAAAACATATAATGCATACATCTTGAATCTGTTTCACTGTTTGATTACTGCCCAAAAGGAAAATTCCATCACACTCTCCAATCAGTAACTGATGTGCCTGTAAATTCCGTCCATGTGTGTGGGGCTAGAAGAAGATCTCAGGGGATTGAGGACACTGATGGTGTTCCTCTCAATTCTTCTGTTGTGCAAATACAAACTGCTGCCAAAGCTTTATGTCCTAAAGATATAGAGAGACTATCTCAGAGTTTACCGTCAGCACGCACACATTTTTCTGAATTTAGAAGAACATTGATCAGTAAAATGCGTCTTTATGACATGTCGTTGGCAGAAGTCACGCAGCTGATGTCACAAATACTAACTGAATCTGAATTCAACAGTTTTGAATCTGCTGTCACTTCTGAACTGCGAAATGCCAGTAAGGGTGATTTAAGAAGGTATTTTGAAAATCCTAAAATATCTTAGGCCCAAAATAGATTGGTCTAGAATTACTACCTGTGTGCAAAGGAAAGAAGAAACTGTGAGTGAATATACTGAGAGATTTTGTCAGTCAGCTGTAATCTACAGTGGAATTGTTGATGACCCTGAAAGTGTGCTAGATGACAAGGGACCCTTGGTTCGTATCTGGTCAGATGGCCTTGTAGCCGAATACAGAAAAGCTTTACCATTCTTAGATCTAACTTGGTCTAACAGAACTCTCAGAAGTAACCTAGACAGGTTAGCTACATGGGAAAGAGATGCTGATGGCAAGGCAAAAGTAAGAGTAGCAGCAGCTACGTTTAACACAACGAAACAAGACAATAGATGGTCTAAAAGAGAAAGCAAATGCAAATACTGTGAAAAATTAGGACATTGGGAGAAAGAGTGTAGGAAGAAGTTACAAGATAGTAAAAGAAATGCTATGCATAATTCTGCTCCTTCTCAGCCTGCACACAACCCTGAAGTAGTTCCGCCAGTGACCACTGAAACTGTGGTACAGATAGTTCAGGCTCTTCTAAGAGCACAACAATACCAGGAAAAAAACTAATTATTGGGGCTGTGAGTAGCTACCTTTCCCCTGTAATCCAACACAATGACCAAAGAATTTTTGTGAAAGGTAGCATAAAAGAGAAAGAGATTGATTTTTTGCTTGATACAGGTGCAGAAATTACAGTAATTCCTACAAAATTGGCACAAGGTTTAAACATCCCATACAAGAAAACCAAACTTTGTTTAACTGGTGTAATAGGTGAAGATTCTGTTTTGTATGAAACTCCGCCCATAGAGGTACAATTTGGCCCAAAAACTCTGACTACAAAATTGCTATGCGCTCCATTAAATACAGGTGCAATTTTAGGCATGGATCTTCTGAGACAAATAAATCTAACTTTAGACATGTCCTCAGAATCTACTAGCATAAAAATTTCCTCAGCACAGATTTCTACCAATAATGCAACCCCTCGAGTATGCTTTCTTACAGAATCATCCAATTTGGGCTAAAGACAAGGATGATTGTGGGTTGTTGACAGGTGTAGAACCAGTTAAATTGACAGGAACTCCACCTCCGGTCACCAAACAATATCCGATTAATAAGGAAGCTATACAGGGAATCAAACTTATTGTAGAAAATTTGCTGATGCAAGGAGTGCTAGTTAAAACCAACAGTCCATGTAATTCACCCATATGGCCCATCAAGAAATCTAATGGGACATGGAGACTTACAATAGACTACAGAGTAGCCAATAAACATATTGAAAAATCACCCCTAGTGGCAGATCCATCTACAATTTGTAATGGCTTACCATTAGATTGTAAGATTTTTTCAGTAATTGATATGTCTAATGGATTCTTTTCTGTACCGTTGCACTCTGACAGCCAGCCATGGTTAGCTTTCACAGTTGACTATGAACAATACCAGTGGACACGATTGCCACAGGGATTTCAAAACTCCCCAACCATATATCATCAGGCTGTCAGGCGTGATTTGTGTGACCCAGAATGCGGTAAAACAGTCCACTATGATCCAATATGTCGATGATATTTTGATTGCCTCAACAGATCATGAGGTACATCAAACTGAATTGGCATCATTGTTGGACTATTTGCATAAAAGGACACAAATGCAGCTTTCACAAAGCTCAAATCGCTAAAAAGCAAGTCACATTTCTGGGTCAAACAATTGGTGCAGGAAATAGATCCATTACACAGGATCGAGCGGCTTCAGTCAAAGCCATACCTCCGCCTAATACCATTAAAACAGTCCGCTCATTTTAGGAACAACAGGTTATTGTAGACCTTGGATTGAAGACTATGCCTCGATTGCTCAGCCTCTCTATGATTTGTTGAAAGGCCATGGTAAAGATTCAGATACTGTTTGTATGGAAGAACTTCATCTCAAAGCTTTTAATGATTTGAAGAGAGCACTATGTCAAGCACCAGCATTAGGAGTTGCCCAATCTGATAGACCCTTTGTGCTTTATGTCCATGAACACTTAGGCTTTATGACTGCATGTCTAATGCAAGATCATGGGGGCAGCTTACGCCCAATTCATTACTATTCGGTAAACTTGACATAGTCGCTCAAGGTATGGGCCCATGCCTCAGAGCAGTACAGGCAGTTCATCTAGCGCTTCAGGCTTCATCAGGAATGGTGTTAGGTCAGACTGTAAACGTAAAATGCCTTCACGCAGTGTCCGCACTAATGAATCAAGCAAAAGTCACTTCTGTCACCTCCTCCCGTTGGGGAAATTGGTTAGCAACTCTCACAGCCCCGAATATTGTTATACAGCGTGCACCAGTCACGAACCCATCCTCATGTATGATGTCTGCAATGACTGAATTTGTGTTAGAGGATGAAGGCGAAATGACTCATGATTGTGTCACGCTTACATATGCAGCGACAAGTGAAATAGCAGAAACTCCCATAGAGAACGCAGAATTGGAGTTGTTTGTTGATGGTTCAGCTCAAGTTATTGAAGGTAACAGACGAGCAGGATATGCAGTAACTTCCACCACTGAAGTAGTTGCTTCAGGTCGTCTTCAGATCATTTTTCAGCTCAAGCTGCAGAACTAGTAGCCTTAACTAGAGCATGCACGCTAGCTTCAGGATCGGTTGCAAATATCTACACAGATTCCAGGTATGCTTTTGGGGTAATTCATGATTTTGGTGTCATTTGGCAAACCAGAAAATTTCTAACTTCTGCTGGATCCCCATTAAGCATGCTGGATTAGTGAAAGATTTAATGTTTGCCATGAAACTCCCAAAGAAATTAGCGGTGATCAAAGTGAAAGCACATCTCACAACTAATACTACGGAAGCTAAAGGTAATGCTCTTGCTGATGTAGCGGCTAAACAGGCTTGTTTCTATGCAACTGTACAAGTGTGTTCAGGTAGTACAGCACAGAAGATAATTCTACCTCCTGAATCAATCGTTGATCTGTATAAAGACGTTCCTCTATATGAAGCATGGACATGGTTAGACAAAGGAGCCACTGTGGATTCATCCGGCTGCTGGACCAAAGGGGAAAGTATGTTGCTCCCGAATCACTGTTGCCATATTTGGCTCAACAAATACACAGTTTGGGTCATAGTGGTCCAGCAACGATGAATCACAGGTTCTCAAATCAATGGTGGAATCCAAAATTCAGAAACGCAGCCACTGAAACAGTCAAGAGATGTGTTACATGTCAGAAAAAATGATGTACCAGCAGCCACTACACCAGCAGCACATACCCCAGCTCCACCAGGGCCATTTCGTCACCTGCAAGTTGATTACATATCGTTGCCCTTGTAAAGGAAAAACTGACGTTTTGGTAGTAATAGACAAGTTCTCAAGATGGGTAGAAGCTTATCCAACAGGGCGTGCTACAGCTGCACATACTGCTAAATGTCTTGTCACTGATTTCATTCCCAGATGGGGATTACCAGATTGCATTGACTCAGATCAAGGTACCCACTTCACAGGACAGGTAGTCAAGGAAGTGTCTAGAATGTTGAAGATTAAGTGGAACCTTCACTGTCCCTATAGGCCACAAGCATCAGGACAGGTTGAACGATCAAACAGAACAATCAAAACCAGGCTAAGCAAAATGCATCAGGAAGGAGTACCATGGGTTGAAGCACTGCCCGCAGTACTGTGTAGTATGAGAGCATCACCTAACAGATCAGTAGGACTGAGCCCTCATGAGATTATTACTGGACGCCCAATGCAGATGCCAGGTGTGATTGATCTTAGAAATGCTGATGTGCACATTGCTTCAGATGCCCTGATCGCTTACTGTGAAAACCTCACAAAGGCAGTGCAGAGTGCCAAAGAGAGAGTTGAGTCGTGTTGGCAGACTCCACCAGAAGGTGGACACACAATCGTCCCAGGTCAATGGGTCATGATAAAGGCGTTCAAAAACAAGCCATTAGAGCCTAAGCGGTACGGACCACATCAAGTGATGTTGATTACAGCAGCTGCAGTATTGTGTCAGGGAAGGAAAACTTGGACTCATGTGTCACACTGTAAGGTTGTTCCTCCCCCTGCAGGGATAGGATAGGGCAGACACAAGAACCAGTGAGGAGCCCAGGGAAGAACCGAAAGCAACAGGCTTCGGGGGCTAACCCTGCGGTGAAGATTTCCTCATAGGCCTTTCCCCTCCATTAGTCCATCCTTTCCTCACTGTTCTTTAGGTGTCGCAGGAATTGAGAAATAGGGAAAGAAGGAACAACAATAGCAGACTATATTTTGAACAGAGGATACAACCCTAATGTTTGCAGACACAACAAATACTGCTCTGTGCCGTTGTTCTCTCTTGTTTGTGTTTCTTTCTTCCTCTGTGCAGATACCATTTGATGGCTGTCCTGAGATCCATATGCACCGCCCTTCTCACCTGCGGATGAAGCCACAACCTCTAGAAAACAACTAGACCCATTGCAGAGCCAACTATCACACAAGAAAGAGAAAAGAAAGAAGAAGAAGAAGAAAAAAAATAATAATACACAACGCAGAGACTCACATACGGGAACTTCAGTCATCCATCAACATGATCAAGATTTTCGTACTATTAACCATCATGGACATCACGCAAAGTGTAGACCCCAGAAACAACATATTCGTAGAGCTGATGAATATGTCAAGAAATGCCTTGTTTGCTGGAAAGAACGTTTGCATGCCGCACGCACCTTCAGTAGGAGCAGGAATCCCATGGGTGGCACACCCTATCTCCAAATGTGATACGTGTACCTTATTCGATCATCATACCAGTGGATTATACAACAAGAATACATGTCACAACGTAACAATTCCTCCAGCTTCTTCGTGTTGCATTCCTGGACTACCATCCTGCAACCTAACTTCAGCTACTCCCATCATGACAGATCTACTCATGCCAAGGATGTTCTATTGGTGCATGGAAAATCATGCTCCAGCATCGACTACACTGGGTGAAATTCCTTGTGAACGTTGCAGCTTTGTGATTGAAAGAAGAACCGAATTCAATGTGTACGTTACTACATCAGATAAGAAAGAGGAGAATGATTTAAAAGAGTGTCTCTGAGAACCCATCCCTACCGAATTTTTTGCCATAGATCAGTGGTGTATGATTCCTCCACCGACTGGCACTTTGTGGTTATGTGGGACTTCTGTCTACAGCATCCTACCCAGCCAATTCAATGGCAGGTGCACCCTGGTTTATGTCCTACCAGCCATCAGAGAAAATACACACTCCACCTCAAGTTCTCCACATCTACAAAATTCAGCTTCTACCAACAAAGATGGCTGCATTCCAGGACTCACTTGTGTACAAACGTGGTGGTCAAGAACTCTTGGAGCATTAATCCCATCGTATGGTGTCATGCAGGCTCTCGATCAGGTCAGAAGCCTGTCGGATTCAGTACAGAAATTGGCCAATGATACGGTTTTGGCCCTGGGCAACATCAAGGACACTCTTGCCTCGCACAAGATGATGATCTTACAGAACAGAGTGGCCTTAGATTACATTCTTGCAACACAAGGGGGAGCCTGTACCATTATCGGTCCTGAATGCTGCACCGGGTTAATGGATCCAACAGAGAACTTGAACAAAATCCAACAAGACATTCTTGGTCTTTCAGCAAAATTACACCAGATGACTGAAGATAATTCTTCATGGTTCGGAAACTTGTTAGGTAAACCCTGGCTGTGGATCAAGGAAATAGCAATTCTGCTGTTGTTTCTCCTACTTGCGTACTATCTATGCATCCACAGTATCAAGTGTTTCTGTCAGCAAATGACTCCCGCCTCTCACGAGGAAATGACAGTTCCAACCAGAAAAGATTATTACCCGTAAGAACTTCACGGACCTGAATTGCATGTTTTGTTTCTGTGTCAGCATGCAATTACATAAAAGCAACACAGAACATGTACTATGTGCCTGTAACGATTACAAGTTACAAGAATTAACTTTTAAGTGTCTAAATTTGTATTTTGTGAGAGTTATTAGAACTCTCAAAGGGGGAATTGAAGGATTACAAATTTTATTTTTTATGTTTAATTTAAATTCACTTCCTGATTAAGAAGGGTCAGGCAAATTCAGGTGCTTTAGATTGCTTCCTGACCAATTGAGCTTGAGACAGCTGGGCCTTTTTGTCTCTATGATAATGGTAAGATCAATGAGTCAGACTACTGAGAGATTCAACCTTTGTTCTGCAAATAGGTTTTGTCCTGGCCAGACGTGGATTCGTTAGGTTTATTGGACCACGGGAAGTTTCCCGTAACCAACTAACGCCTCCATCAGATGTTTGCTTTCTTTGATGTTTTGTCTCAACCTCCAAAAGTCCCTCCTCCAATTCTGTCTATAAGATACCCTGTAAAAATTACTTAAGATGAGATTTTCGATGACTACAGATAACAAGACATGTCATAGAATAAAGAAATTCTGCTGACGATCCAATCCGAAGTCTCCTGGTCTTCTCTTCTGAGTTTTCTACACTTTAGAAGAACAGAGTTCACAACACCTTACAGCTCACAGTGCATGTCAGAGCAAGTGAGAATCATGAGGTCAAAGGAACTGCCTGAAGAGCTCAGAGACAGAATTGTGGCAAGGCACGGATCTGGCCAAGGTTACAAAAATTTCTGCTGCACTTAAGGTTCCTAAGAGCACAGTGGCCTCCATAATCCTTAAATGGAAGACGTTTGGGACGACCAGAACCCTTCCTAGAGCTGGCCGTCCGGCCAAACTGAGCTATCGGGGGAGAAGAGCCTTGGTGAGAGAGGTAAAGAAGAACCCAAAGATCACTGTGGTTGAGCTCCAGAGATGCATTCGGGAGATGGGAGAAAGTTGTAGAAAGTCAACCATCACTGCAGCCCTCCACCAGTCGGGGCTTTATGGCTGAGTGGCCCGACGGAAGCCTCTCCTCAGTGCAAGACACATGAAAGCCTGCATGGAGTTTGCTAAAAAACACCTGAAGGACTCCAAGATGGTGACAAATAAGATTCTCTGGTCTGATGAGACCAAGATAGAACTTTTTGGCCTTAATTCTAAGCGGTATGTGTGGAGAAAACCAGGCACTGCTCATCACCTGTCCAATACAGTCCCAACAGTGAAGCATGGTGGTGGCAACATCATGCTGTGGGGTGTTTTTCAGCTGCAGGGACAGGACGACTGGTTGCAATCGAGGGAAAGATGAATGCGGCCAAGTACAGGGATATTCTGGACGAAAACCTTCTCCAGAGTGCTCAGGACCTCAGACTGGGCCGAAGGTTTACCTTCCAACAAGACAATGACCCTAAGCACACAGCTAAAATAACGAAGGAGTGGCTTCACAACAACTCCGTGACTGTTCTTGAATGGCCCAGCCAGAGCCCTGACTTAAATCCAATTGAGCATCTCTGGAGAGACCTAAAATGGCTGTCCACCAACGCGTTTACCATCCAACCTGACAGAACTGGAGAGGATCTGCAAGGAGGAATGGCAGAGGATCCCCAAATCCAGGTGTGAAAAACTTGTTGCATCTTTCCCAAAAAGACTCATGGCTGTATTAAATCAAAAGGGTGCTTCTACTAAATACTGAGCAAAGGGTCTGAATAATTAGGACCATGTGATATTTCAGTTTTTCTTTTTTAATAAATCTGCAAAAATGTCAACAATTCTGTGTTTTTCTGTCAATATGGGGTGCTGTGTGTACATTAATGAGGAAAAAAATGAACTTAAATGATTTTAGCAAATGACTGCAATATAACAAAGAGTGAAAAATGTAAGGGGGTCTGAATACTTTCTGTACCCACTGTATATATATGCTTATAATGGAAGAATAACTTGATACATAAATGGCTAAATTCGCCTTGATTAATTTATATTTTGACTAATACAAATCTTCTACACTCTGAGCAATTTTCTTACACAAACCTGTTTACATTTTTGCACGACATGGCAGCTCACTTCTTCTCAACATACAAAATGTACATACGTTATTTATTATTACATTTGTTTCCCTCTCTGTGCCCACATACTGTAGCCTATTTTGATGCAGCTAAATTCTCAATAAAACTGTTTTCATTTATATATGTTATTGTTCTGTTGTCAGACAATGGGATGAATATGAAATCGTAACTGAAACGCGTCCTGTTAAGACTACATATCCAGCACTCCTTTCCAAGATGTTAAGCTGCACAAAAATCCTGATTTATAAGTGCCGTCGTCTGATAAAAACAAATAGGCTACACATAAGATAAAGACAATAACTGAGCTATAATTTCGGCTATACTTGCATGTAAAATTACAGAAGCAACATATCTGTGTTTTAACTGAAAGCGCAGCTCCTTTCAGCCGCCAATATAAAGAGCTGTGTGCGCAAACTGAACAGAGCAGACGCAGAGAGAGAGAGAGGTGTGTGCGCGCTGAACAGAGCAAACGCAGAGAGAGAGGTGTGCGCATGCTGGGAAAGAGAGACCTCGCACTCTCACGGCAGTCAATTTCAGATGCATAATATTTTAATTTGCTACAAGCAGGATACACAAGAGAAGCACATTCAACGCGGACACGCAAAGGGTTGTCATGGTAATAAACGTTTGCGTGTTCGCACTTAATGCGCATCTGGTATATGAAAAGTATTTTAGGGAGCCCAAAGAAATCGCCTACCTTTGCCTAATGTGTAAGTCCGCCCCTGAGCTGAAGCTGCGTGAAAACCTACAGTTGTGGTATCACCTCCCACCACCAGCCCTGTTGTACCACCAAGCTCCAACACCTGATAGATTTTTTTCACAGTGTCTCTGGATGCCATATAGGCTGTGGAAGGTGCGGCTCCAGTGTTCTAACCCTGCCTGTGCCAGGCATCAGCTGTGTGGTGGTGGTCTGCAGAGGTGGGTATGATAAGTGTTAGATATCGACAAATATTACAACCTAGTGTCAGAGACCCTGATCTGCACCAGGTGTAGAACGAGCTACCTGTCCTGGAGTCATGCTGTGCTGCAGCAGTTGGACCTGGCCCATCTATCTGAATTCAGGGTCATCCTCAAACGTAAGTAATTATTTTGCAGTCATGTTCACTCATGTGCTACCTTTTTTGATACATATTTCCTACAATAATTAGATACCTGATAATAAGATACTTGAATGAATACTTTTTTCCAAGGTATGCCTGTGACATTCGGGACATTCAGGAACCACAATGAGGAGTAGGGCTGTTAAAAAACAAAATCGAATTTAAAATATTCGTCGAATTTAAAATAAAAATCCACATTCGAATGCAATACAATGCATTCAAATTTTAGGTGTCCGTCAGGCAGCTTGGCACACAAAATGCGATGTCAAGGTGTCGTTGCATTTTAATGTTTTTTTTTTTTTAGCCTGCACATTCACAATATTGCGGAAAAAGAGAATATCAATGTGGAGAAGATGTTTACCTCAAAACTGAAACCAAGCCGTTCACACAGAATGCATAATTATTGCATTTTCTAGAGGGACATCTATCATCGTTGCATTCGCGTCTCACACAAAAGAGCCCAAAGCCATGTGAAATCAATGTAAGTTCAACTTAAAAAAAAAATATAATTACTAGATTAAGAAACTAGCTTGCTAGCTAAAGTGCACATTAACAGCGTAAACATGAACCTTGCAATCAATTAAATGTTAATAAATTAGGTATATCAGCAATGATAAATCTTTGAGTATAAAGCGGCTCTGACAGAGACGTGCTGTTTGAGCTATGTGCTCTTTTCCTAAATGCATTACTTACATTTCACAGGTAAATTCTCCATCTGTAAATGTTAGAAAGCCATGGAAATATTTCCATTTTGAGATTCTCCACTAAACTCCACAGACTTGGTTCTGAACGTGTGCCGCGGCGCTCGTGCGCACCAAATAGACAGAGATCAATGAAATAGGAGTGCAATAACTCTGACTAAAATATAAATTTAGATGAAATGTTTGTTGTTGGACATTTTAAACCTATAAATAAGTGTATTTGTATGAAAGCACTAACTGTAAAGTGACTGTAATGGGGTAATCAAAATAGCCTTTTTATTCAATTAGCCTAGTCTGTGCTTTTTAATTTTTTTACTTTTGTAGTTTAGTAAACTTAACTTTGCCTCAAAAGCATTACTTTAGTTTTTAGATTGCAATGTTACAATGTAAAAATGTAATGTGATGTTAACCCTTTTTGCACATTATATATGCCTACATGGTTACATTCACTTTATTTGTTTAATCAAATACAAAATACATAGATATGTACCGTATACCGCAAATCAGGACAAAAATACAGAGATATGAATTTTTGCTCATATTGCCCAGTCCTACTTTAAAGAAAGGTGCATTTGGTAATATTTAGCTTGATGCGCCCTCTTGTGGTCTCAAGAGAGAAGCCAAAAGCTTCTTTTTTTTCCTATCTGAATTCATGCCTTTTAAAATTCTAATATAATTCGAATGTTGATAATATTTTGGTAAAAAATTTGAATGAAGTTTTTCAGCCAATTTGACAGCTCTAGTTAGGAGTGGTTGAAACGCGTCGTTCGGTACACATCAGAGTGGGTGGTCTTTTTGGATAAGCTTGGCCTGCATCCACTGCACTTCCAGGAACCGCCACCTCTTGCTTCAGTACCCAGCTACAAATAGCTCCTCACTGTATACGGTCAGGACATCCTCAACAGGCTCGATCACATCAAGGCCAGCGTAATATCCATGTATGGATCACTTAAAAAAATGGATTCAACTAAGAAGGTCAGATGAGCTGCTTTAATGACTGTACCCTTATCTATGATGTATTGTTAGACAAAAAATAGCTTAATTTGTAAATGTTACTACTGATTTGGATGCATGTTGTATTATTTGCTATGCATATTGCTTCTTTCAGATCACCAAGAATTTGAGTGGGCCTGCGAAAGGCACAGCACAGTGGCTTTCATCAGTAGGCAATGAGATAGGTCAGGTGCCGATGAGTGTCCTGACTGCGAATGTGGGGGCTGGGTTAGACCTCATGGCTGCAGGGCTCATGGAGCGGTACCAGAGAGCTGGTGTTGATCCTCCCACTGTCATTTATGTGGACTGTGACTGTTGCAAGAAAGTGGGAGAGACTAAACTGAAGAGGCGGTTCAGCGGCTGGCCGATGTCATCGTCCGCCTAGACTTTTGGCATTTTATGCAACGTCTGGCAGTAGGGTGCACCTCTGACGCCCACCAGTTGTACCCTACTTTTATGGCTAGGCTGTCATCCTGTATTTTTGAGTGGGATGCAGGGTATCTCACTCTGCTGAGAAGGGCCAAGAGGGAGCAACTCATCCAACAGGGCTGGCCTGCAATGACAGAGATTGAGCTGGACCTTCACATAAGTAAAGATGAGCTGCTACAACACTGCAGGAGGAATTCAGCACATCTGGAATGTCCAGTGTCACTTGTATTCAGGACCCTCCAAATGTACCGCTCTACATGGAAATTGAAACCATAAACAAGGGTGGGGTGGTTCTAAAAAACATATCGGTGTGCCAGAGGCTCCACATCCCTGGAATCATGTCACTGTCACCTAAACAGATTTATTCCAGGTTTGTCATGACAGAATATACCACATCTTGCCACTAATTCCTGTTTATTTAGATATTTGCAGAAAACAGATAATATTTTCTCTTTTACATATTCTCAAAACAATCTTTGGCTTTCTATTTATTTTTCTAGGGTACAGTACAAACAGCCTTAACTTGCAGCTGCTGTAGTAGGTGTCAGGAAGGAGAGGCAGGATTCAGATGCGGGTACAGCGGATGTTTATTTGGACAACAAATAATATACAGTGCTTCCACGGGCAGTCAGAGATGGACAGATTCCTCTGCCACACAAATGGTTAGATCACCACGGCGGGACGAGCCGTAACAGCGGCAGAAGCAATGAAGCTGGCGAGGCTGCTCGCAAATCCGAGCGAGAGGCTGAGCCGTCCGCAGCTAACCCGGAATGGCAGGTGTAGTGGTAGAAGCCCACGGTAACTGGACGCACAGAGAAGGGTGCAGAGAAACAAAAACAGCTACGAGCACTGGAGCCTGACAAGACAAAACGAGAGGTGAGTAATACAGTCAGTGCAAGCGGATAAACCACAACAGTCTGACAACGGACAGAAAAACACAGGGAGTTATAAAGGGAAGGTAATCGTAGATAATGAGAACCAGGTGAGGAACAAGATTAGCTAATGAGCAGCGAAACAAGGAGGGCGGGGAAACAATAAGGTTGACAAACACATGTGGCGAGCTGTCAAAACAAACCCAGCACCTGACATCACAACACAGAGAAAGCAAGAACAGGTGATCAGACCTGAGACCCGACAGTACCCCCCCTCCCAGGAGCGCCACCAGGCGCCCAGGAGGAGGCCTACCCGCCGACGGAAGTCCTCGATCAAGGAACGGTCCAAAACGTCCCGGGACGGCACCCAGCATCTCTCCTCTGGACCATAACCCTCCCAGTCCACGAGATACTGAACCCCTCTGCCGCGTCGCCGCTCGTCGAGCAATCTCCTAACCGTATAGGTAGGGGAGCCATCTATGAGACGAGGGGGCGGGGGGGTGGGGCGATCGCCGGCAGGGTTGAGGGGGGAAGAAAACACAGGCTTGACCTTGGAGACGTGAAACACAGGGTGAACCCGGCCAAGAGCGGGGGGGAGCTTGAGCCTGATCGCCACCGGATTAACCACCTTGGTGACACGGTATGGCCCAATGAATCTGGGTGCCAGCTTACGAGAAGGCGACCGGAGAGGCAGATCCTTGGTAGAAAGCCATACTCGTTGACCGCACACATAGGTAGGAGGGGGTGACCGGCGACGATCGGCTGCTGCCTTGGTTCGTCCAGCGGTTCGGAGCAAAATCTCCCTGACTCTCTCCCAGGAGCGGCGGCAACGCTGAACGAAAGCCAGGGCGGACGGGACAGCAGCATCGGGCTCCTGTGATGGAAACAGAGGCGGTTTATAACCAACAGAGCACTCAAAAGGGGACATACCTGAGGCCGCCACTGGAAGGGAGTTACGAGCGTATTCTATCCAAGAGAGCTGTTGGCACCATGAACTCGGATTGTTGGATGTCAGACAGCGGAGCATTCTTTCAAGATCCTGGTTGGCCGCTCGCATTGCCCATTGGTCTGAGGATGAAAACCAGAAGACAGACTAGCGAAGCCCGATCTGTCTACAAAACTCCTTCCAAAACCGGGAGGCGAACTGAGGACCCCTATCTGAAACCACATCAACCGGCAATCCATGGAGCCGGAAGACGTGGTCCCCATCAGCTGGGCGGTCTCCGGGCAGAGGGCAACTTGGGCAGGGGAATGAAATGAACAGCCTTAGAAAAGCGATCCACCACCGTGAGAATCACAGTGTTTCCCTTCGATGGGGGAAGCCCAGAGACAAAATCAAGGGCGATGTGTGACCAAGGACGGGAAGGGATGGGGAGAGGATGAAGCAGACCATCGGGAGGGCGATTCACGGGCTTACATTGAGCGCAAGTGGGACAGGCCAACACGAACTGTCTGACATCAGCGGCCAGAGTGGGCCACCAGAAACGTTGACGGATGGCAAACAACGTTCTCCGAATCCCTGGATGGCAGACAAGCCTGGACTCATGACCCCACTGAAGGACTTCAGGGCGCAGCGCCTCCGGCACCAGCAACCTGCCCGCCGGACACCCCTCTGGCACGTGCACCCCTCGGCCGGCCTCCTCTACTCGCCGTTCGATACCCCAAGAAAGAGCCCCGACCACCATCCCTTCAGGAAGAATGGTCTCGGCCGTAAGCTCCCCCTCTGGGGCCCCAAACAGGCGTGAGAGAGCATCGGGCTTGACATTCTTAGACCCCGGCCGGTACGAGAGGGTGAAGTTAAATCGGCCAAAGAAGAGTGCCCAGCGGGCCTGACGAGAGCTCAGCCTCTTGGCCGAACGGATGTACTCCAGATTCTTGTGATCCATCCAGACCAAGAAGGGTTGCGCTGACCCCTCCAACCAGTGACGCCACTCGCCCAAGGCCAATCTTACCGCCAACAGCTCCTTATTGCCGATGTCATAGTTACGTTCTGCAGGGCTGAGACGACGAGAGAAAAATGCACACGGGTGCACCTTCCCGTCGCAGAGTGAGCGCTGAGAAAGGACTGCGCCAACCCCGACATCCGACGCGTCGACCTCGACAATGAACTGGGACTCAGGATCTGGAACCAACAGAACAGGAGCAGAGACAAAACGGGACTTAAGGGCATCAAAGGCTACCTGCGCATCTGGGTTCCACCTGAAGGTCACCTTGGTGGAGGTTAACGCCGTGAGGGGTGCAGCAATCTGACCGAAATTCCTGATGTATCGCCGATAGAAGTTGGCAAACCCCAGGAAACGCTGCAGAGCCTTGCGGGAGTCGGGGACCGGCCACATGGCGACAGCCTCTATCTTAGCGGGGTCTGGTTTGATCCCCCTGGTAGAGATGATATGGCCAAGGAACGTGACAGACTCGGCGTGGAATTCGCACTTCTCCGCCTTGACAAACAACTTGTTCTCTAACAGACGCTGGAGGACCCGCCTAACGTGCTGGGTGTGTACTTGGAGAGAGGGGGAAAAAATTAGAATATCATCCAAATACACGAAGACAAACTGATTTATCATGTCACCCAGGACGCTATTGACGAGGTCCTGGAAAACGGCTGGAGCATTGGAAAGACCAAACGGAAGAACCAGATACTCGTAGTGTCCCGAGGGGGTGTTGAACGCCGTCTTCCACTCATCCCCCTCCCGAATGCGTACCAGATGGTAGGCGTTGCGGAGGTCTAATTTGGTGAAGACCTGAGCTCCCTGCAACAATTCAAAAGCAGAAGACATTAGAGGTAGGGGGTACCTGTTCTTTATGGTAATGTCATTCAACCCTCAATAATCAATACAGGGGCGTGGGAGCCTTCTTCTGCGAAGAAAAACCCGACCGGCGGGAGAGGAGGAATGGCGAATGAGCCCAGTCTGAAGTGACTCCCGTATATACCGGTCCATGGCCTCTCTTTCAGGACCGGAAAGGGAATATAACCGACCCTTAGGCGGAGAAGTGCCCGGGAGAAGGTCTATGGCACAGTCGTAGGGGCGATGCGGAGGAAGCGAGGTGGCCCGGGACTTGCTGAAAACCGCACGAAGATCGTAGTATTCCGCCGGGACGCCGGTCAAGTCAGGAGGGTCCGCCTGCGAAACACAAGACACAGAGACAGCAGGAAAAGCAGCACCAAGACATGACACATGACAAGACTGACTCCAGGCCAAAACAGACTTATTAACCCAATCTATATGAGGGTTGTGTTTAAGCAACCACGGATGCCCTAAAACTAATGGGACCCTAGGAGAGTCAATGATAAACAGCTCAATCAGTTCTTGATGGTTACCAGAGAGGGAAAGGCTTACAAAAGGTGTGACGTGAGTGATGGTGGTGAGGGGACGGCCCCCTAATGACCACGCCGTAATAGGCTTGGCCAGGGGACTGGTCGAGATGTTCCATCTCCGTGCAGTGGCAGAATCCAGGAAATTCCCCTCAGCCCCTGAATCCAGAAGGGCGTGACCAGTGTGCGAACTTCCCTGGAAGGAAAGTCGAAAGGGCAGCTGAGTGCGCGTAGCTGGAGAGTTAGTACAAGGAGAGGGACCCACCAGGACTCTCCGCTTCACTGGTGGGTCTTGACTTTTAAAGGACACTGAAGGACGAAGTGACCAGCCTTGCCACAATACAAGCACAACCCCAGAGCTAAACGTTCCTGTCTCTGTTGTGGCGTGAGCCGGAGCCGACCCAGTTGCATGGGCTCAGCCTCAGCAGGCAGGTGACTCGCCGCATCGGATGACGAGGCCTCCAGGTGGCGCCACAGGGCGGTGGGTTGACGGCGCTGGCGACGGCGGTTTAGACGGCCCTCCACACGGAGCGCAAGGTTGATCAGATTATCCAGCTCCCGGGGAAGATCCACCGCAGCTAGTTCGTCGGCGATGGCCTCATCTAGTCCCTCCAGAAAACGAGCACTCATTCCAGCCGCAAGCCGCCGCTAAAGTCTGAAACTGAATGGCATAGTCGGTGACAGAACGCTTCCTCTGTGACAGCCGAGACAGCTGAGCCGCCGCCTCATCCCCCTGGGCTGATCGGTCGAAAAGCTTCGTCATCTCCTGACAAAAATCCACAAATGTGGCACAGCAGGGAGCCCGCGATCTCCAAACAGCGATACCCCATTCACGGGCGCGGCCAGAGAGAAGTGTGAGAATGAATGCAACCTTTGCTTCTTCGGTGCTATAACGTCGCGGTTGCAGAGAAAACACCAGCGAACACTGGGATAGAAAGGCTTGGCAGGAATTAGGATCACCATCATAAACTGGAAGATTGTTGGCATGTGGTTCAGGTTCCAGAGGAATGCCAGCACGGAGGGCGGGGCCACGGTTAGCCGCATCCCGCTGCAGATCATCAACCCGCGTGAGGAGCTCCGCGACTCGGGCATTGAGAGCGTCCATCTCCTGTGCTGTGGTGTTGAGCTGGGTGGCATGCTGACCCAACAATGCTCCCTGTTGCACGAGAGCCGCGCGAAGCGGATCCGATCCCGCTGAATCCATAATGGGTCAGACTGTTCTGTCAGGAAGGAGAGGCAGGATTCAGATGCGGGTACAGCGGATGTTTATTTGGACAACAAATAATATACAGTGCTTCCACGGGCAGTCAGAGATGGACAGATTCCTCTGCCACACAAATGGTTAGATCACCACGGCGGGACGAGCCGTAACAGCGGCAGAAGCAATGAAGCTGGCGAGGCTGCTCGCAAATCCGAGCGAGAGGCTGAGCCGTCCGCAGCTAACCCGGAATGGCAGGTGTAGTGGTAGAAGCCCACGGTAACTGGACGCACAGAGAAGGGTGCAGAGAAACAAAAACAGCTACGAGCACTGGAGCCTGACAAGACAAAACGAGAGGTGAGTAATACAGTCAGTGCAAGCGGATAAACCACAACAGTCTGACAACGGACAGAAAAACACAGGGAGTTATAAAGGGAAGGTAATCGTAGATAATGAGAACCAGGTGAGGAACAAGATTAGCTAATGAGCAGCGAAACAAGGAGGGCGGGGAAACAATAAGGTTGACAAACACATGTGGCGAGCTGTCAAAACAAACCCAGCACCTGACATCACAACACAGAGAAAGCAAGAACAGGTGATCAGACCTGAGACCCGACAGTAGGTGGAGGTTCAACTCTGCGCACTTACACAGGGGAGCTGATTCACTCTGTCAATGAGAACTACAATAAGCTGTATTTCAGGAAATTGGTCCCTAGCTTCACTCCACCTGCAGTATACACAGGTAAAAATAGTTTGATAAATGCATCATGTTTTTGTTAAAACAAAAAATGCTTCTGGACAATAATAATGTCATTTTGACATATCAGAGAAAAAGTATACTACCAGAATGTTTGTCCATTGAATTATGTGTTTTAGGTATCAGGGCAGAAAATAAAATACATAGTAGAATATAGAGTGATCCTGTCTTTTTATGATACCCTCTGAATTATTTACTTCATGTTCATACAGAAGCTAATAACAAAAATATTTACTGCATTTCAGAACAAACCTTTCTGATTAATTTCCTATTATAAAATTTCCTGTTAAAAATATTTCCTCAGGGGAGCAATGGTAAAATGTATTTTCTATACTAATTGTCACTCATTTAGTCATTAGGATTACAGTACTTGTTGAGTCAGAATAGTCAGCCCCTGGAGGACATGTGCCCTACCTCTGATAGGACCTCTCAGTTGCTGGAGGAGATAGATGTGGAGGACCAAGTGGAAGAGGATGAGGGTTTCATTGATTTATTTGGAGAGGAAGTCACAGTAGAAACTCTAGTGGCATCAGATGACTCAGTCTATCAGGTCCACTCATTCTACCTGCTGCACCACTGCCCAGTGTCCAGGCTCCTTCAGCTGCACCGCTGCTCAGTGTCCAGGCTCCACCATTGCTCAGTGTCCAGGCTCCTCCGCTGCTCCAGGCTCCTTCAGCTCAACCAGTACCCTCAGCAATGTTAAAATAAATTTTCTATACTAATTGTCACTAATTTAGTAATTTGCCATTAAGCAGCAAATCCCACAAATTCACTTAGCATGTAATTAGCTAACCAACAAATATATATTTCCAGGCTGTTGACGAGCATTGCATTCCTGGAATGGACCGGGTGGTGGGTTGGCGGAGTGTCTTGTGGAGCTGCACACACAGACGAGCCTCACACTTACCACCCAACAAGTTGCGACCATTGTGGGTTTGTGGCAGAACCTGGACAAATTTGATAAAGACAGGGTGGTGTATGCTGCTCGTCATCAAGACAGGCTACTTACAGGACGTTTTAGGTCCCCGAAAAAGAAAGCTGGCTTCACTCCTGGTGTTGACAGCACAAAAAGGTGTGTTTTAGGTTCTAGCAGCTCTCCAGCACAGTGGCCTAATTGCTGTTGCCTTGTTGAAATTATTTTCATACGGTTATGTAACATCCACCGAAGCCCCAAAAAACTGTGGACAGAATCTCTGTCTAGATGGGATCTCATTCTTTGTGATTACAGAAGGATTCGGCAGCTAATCCTGAGCAATGGAACGGTGATTAGCGAAACAACCCTACAGCTAGTTGAGGTAAACCAGTGGACCCTTACAACGTGGCACAATAACCGTTTAAAGGGTCGGGAGGTCTCCGTGCTGCTGCAAGGGCTGGACCTTCCAGAGGCACGTCCAATGGCACTGGATGCTCTGTTTCCAGCGAGAGTACAGCCTGTTGTGCCTCCACAATATAGCCACCAGTTGCATAACTACCAGATGCCACCAGACACAGCTGGACAGGCAAAGACTAAGTTTATAAAGATCAAGCCCTCAACTGCCTGTACATCTGCTACAGCAACTTCATTTGAGCCATCAGCCTTCCTAAAGACAATTTTTCCCAGGCCGACAGCATCACACCCATTGGTTCCTGACACACCCACTGCCCCTGTTGTGTCTCATATGTTTCGGGTGCCCTTTCCAGTCCCATTTTCTAACATTAACCTGAATAATTTTTCTCTGATCCACCTGCAATGACACAGCCACCCCAACCAAACGGTCGTACAATCGTACTGTAAAAGCAAATACTTGCAGAAAGTGTGGTCAATTTCATACACAAGAAACTGGCCATAGCCAGTACAAAGGCAAAATATTTTGCCCAAATAAAGAAATGTTTACTAAGGAGCAGTGGTTACAGAATATGAGAAAACACACTTGTTTCTGTGTGATACATTAATTATGCTCTCTTGGTTGGATCTGTTCTTTACTTTATGTGGCGGAGAGGAATATGCCACCGCCTTGTGGGGGATACTTTGCACATAATCTAAGGAAGACTGAGTGAGAAACAGGATCTTAGTCCCCCCACCCAATGCTTTTAGTCTTTGTACAAGTGTGGCTTGTATGTTGTGCCTGTCGTGTTGCAATATGTGCATACTCAAGATGTGACGAGGTGGGCTTCAGGATTCATTTTAGTACACAGCAGCCACCTGAAGTGTGTGTGTGCAGAATCTCAGGGAATAAATGTAACTGTCTGCAAAAACCCACTCTCCTCAGATCTAACAGGACAGGTAAGACGCCCCCACTCCTTAGTATAAGTGACTCAAGACAACAAACACTTTTGACTTAACTAATAAAAAGTTTATGTAAACTGAATTTAAATAGTTTTCGTGGTTTTCTGTTACAAAAAGAGAAAATCAAATACAGTTCATTCAACACTGAATGACATAAGTGGAAAAATAAAAATTACAAAATCAACAAATTTGTGTCAGTTTCAACAACAAAATGACAACCAGTGTGTTTTTCAACCACACAGTTCCACAGTGTAAATTTACGTTGAAATTTCAAAGTAGGTTCACTTCAATTCTGTTCAAAAAGTTCAAAGACAAGAAATACAGGGGAAAGAAGGAAAAAATTAGACTCTGTCCATTCTCGTGCTCTGGTATCGAAAAGTTCACGAACGCACACAGAAATCGTCAATGAACCCCTTTCCAGGAAAGTTCACTCCTCACGGTTCCATAAACGATAGTTGTATTATTCAACAGTTCAGTTCTGATTACTCACTGAGAGAAAACAACAGATTGCTTACCAGTGTTCAAGTAGAAAACAAGGAAAATAATGTACATCACCACTCTGAGTTAACGGATGAGATGTTGAATGTCGTCCTGTGGGATGGCAGGGTAAAGTGACTTTACTCAATGACTCTCAGCGATTGTCCCCAAGATCCTGACGACGGCAGCTTGATCTCACGAGGCCGCAATCCCAACTGATGGAGGCGTATGAGAAAACGAACAATACAAGGCCCTATCCAACGACTCAGCGAATCTTCTTCACACGATCAGTAACAGCACTCACTGCATTTCAAGTTCGTTTGAACAAATGAAACAAAAACTGAATGTAAATACAAAAAAAAACACGAGAATATTCAACTCCTATGGCGAATCACTTGCTAACCATTAGCAGGCCTGTTTCACAGCTTCACGTGCAAATATGGAGAAAACTCGTTCTATTGCATTTATTAACTGTCTAGTTTGCGCGATCAGACAGTTTAAAGCAGCATCACGCGGTTCCGATGTCTCTCCCGGGTCTAAACGTAACTTTCTTTCATTATACACTACCCGAAGACTAACGCATTCTTTAGCGCATAGCAGCCTTTTTTTCCGTCTGCTTCTCTCGTGCGAACACACAATGGCCCATAACACTAGTCAAAATAAAATTCTCCACATAATAGAATTTGTAGATCCCCTACATTTATCTTCCAGCCATATTTAATGTTAAAGTATTATACTGTGCACTTTTGTTTTATCTTGGATTATTATTATTATAGAAATGTTTGTGTAGAGGAAGCAATATTAAATAAAATACCAAAATGTGTATATGTGAGTATGTATAAGGATATGAATACATACACTATAATACATATGGAAATATGTAATACATATTAAACAGGAAGCAATGCTAGGTAAAATACCAAAATGTGTATATGATGTGAGAAAGTTGTTCAAATCAAGTCACATTTATTTATATAGCGCTTTAAACAATACAGATTGTCAAATCAACTGCACAATATCAAAATAGGAAAATAGTGTGTCAACAATGTAAAATGACAAGATTTAACACTCAATTTTCAGTTTAAGGCATTTCATTATTGAATTCAGTGATGGCATCATCCAGCTCAGTTCAGTTTAAATAGTATCTGTGCAATCAAGTCGACGATACCGATGGAAATCAAGTGTGTAGAATGTATATGTATACATACACTATAATATATATGGAAATATATAATACATATTGAATAACAGTACACTATGATATTATTATTCTAGAAAGGTTTATGTGTAGAGGAAGCAGTATTAAGTAAAATACCAAAATGTGTATATTTTTAGATATTTTTTGTACTAATATTTTATGTAGACTGTTCATAAAATGCTTATTTTGATATTGAAAGTACTTTTCCACATTTTTCGAAATATGTATATAGTTAATCAATCTATTGCTCTAAGACTGTGTTGTATTTATTTGTTTTATTTAATGTAATGGCATTCAGTGTGCAGTAGCTTTGCATGCTGAATGAAATTGTATATTACAATATAACATAAAATCATTAATAAGGGGGTTAGTTTGCCCCTTCTGCTGTAGGAAATTGTTACCTTATGTTACAGTGTGGATTCGAAACAACAAATTCATGATTTTTTTCACTTTTCTCTCCCCCCTTCTTCCCCTTTCTAATACTGACTATTTGCGAGACGTGAATTTAAATTGTATATATTTACAGAGGTATATTATGTTACACTCGTCCGTTTGTGAAGACGTTGCTCAAAGCAAATCCACGAATGGCACCTTTACCTTCTGTTAAGAAGCATTACAGACCTAAGGCAGTTTCTCTTCAGCAAAAACAAATTTTGAAGCCTTCATCTCGCCAATCTTCTTAGTTTCTCATCTGCAATTTAAACTTGGTCGACCACTTAGCTCGGTGGATTAGAGTGCTTGTGCTGAAAGGAGGTGTCGTTTTTGAGATGGCTCAGATGGGCTGCACTGCAATGTAGCCGTCTGCGGTTGACTCAAGCCTCCTGTCCTTTGCTTTGAAGCTTTTCTCAACATTGGTTTGGGAAGGCAGCCCAATCCAGTGCAGAAACGGCAGAAAGGAGTTTCTCTGAAATCTTCACGGCCCTGTGAAACTTCTTCCTGCATTTGCTTGTCGCAGGAGTATTCTATGTTTCTGTAGTCTAGGGGTATGATTATCGCTTCGGGTATTAGAGGTCCCAGGTTCAAATCCCGGACAAGCCCACCTGCAGCTTTAAAACAGTTGCTTTAGGGGAACGGCCGTTCATTCTGCCTTCTTTGGCTCAATTGCACATCATTCAATCAATCAATCAAACTTTATTACATACTCAAGGTCCAGATTTAAAAATAACTTAGACCACATATACAACCTATAGCATCTATCACAGACATAAAGAGTTACAAAATACAGCAATACAAGTGTCTCCACAGCTTTGACTGATACCGTGTAGCACTAACCCCTATATTTGATAAACCCACAATAATATAATTTTTAGAAGCATTAAGCCGACAGATAAATATATGCATAAGATTTCGTAACAGTGCTTTAAACGTGATTACTCTTGCTCTCAAAAACATTTCACTTGCACTATGCCATCTTGGTCTCCTTAGTAAGATTCTCATTCCATCATGATAAGCTACTTGCAGCTTCTGTAAACTAGATGCTTTGTTGTTACCACTTAGCTCGGTTGGTTAGAGTGCTTGCACTGAAATGAGTTGTTGTTTTGAGATGGCTTAGATGGGCTGTGCTGCAGGGTAGCTGTCTGCAGTTGACTCTATCCTTGTGTCCTTTGCCTTGATGCTTTTCTCAATGTTGCTTTGGGAAGGCAGCCCAAGCAAGTGGAGATACAGCAGAAAGGATTTTCTCGGAAATCGTCACTGCACTGGGAGCCTTCTTTCTGCATCTGCTAGTCTTAGGAGCATCCTATGGCTCGTTGGTCAAGGGTTATGAATCTTGCTTCGGGTGCGAGAGGTCCTGGGTTCAAATCCCGGTCGAGCCCACCTGCAACTTTGAAAACACTGCTTTAGAGGAGCAGCCGTTCATCCTGCCTTCTTTGGCTCAATTGAATGTTATTGTTAGGTACTTCATGTCTTTCAACGTCGACGTCTTGTCCTTCGACTTGTCCTTTCACCAACGGCTTGTGTTGCGTTGAGCAGTTAGAAGTGAGCACCGTGCATGAACTGTGTTCCGATTGACATGGTACTTCTGCCTTTTAATTCAGCTCATGTATTTTGTTCTTGATGTTTTAATCAAAAATATACTGCGAAGGTATGCCATGCTAGTGCAGGTACGCAAAATCAAGTTTCTCAGAAACCCGGCCAGCCTTTATATACAGTGGGGCAAACAAGTATTTAGTCAGCCACCAATTGTGCAAGTTCTCCCACTTAAAAAGATGAGAGAGAATTTTCATCATAGGTATACCTCAACTATGAGAGACAAAATAAGAAAAAAAAATCCAGAAAATCACATTGTAGGATTTTTAAAGAATTTATTTGCAAATTATGGTGGAAAATAAATATTTGGTCACCTACAAACAAGCAAGATTGCTGGCTCTCACAGACCTGTAACTTCTTCTTTAAGAGGCTCCTCTGTCCTCCACTCGTTACCTGTATTAATGGCATCTGTTTGAACTCATTATCAGTATAAAAGACACCTGTCCACAACCTCAAACAGTCACACTCCAAACTCCACTATGGCCAAGACCAAAGAGCTGTCAAAGGACACCAGAAACAAAATTGTAGACCTGCACCAGGCTGGGAAGACTGAATCTGCAATAGGTAAGCAGCTTGGTGTGAAGAAATCAACTGTGGGAGCAATTATTAGAAAATGGAAGACATAAAAGACCACTGATAATCTCCCTCGATCTGGGGCTCCACGCAAGATCTCACCCCGTGGGGTCAAAATGATCACAAGAACTGTGAGCAAAAATCCCAGAACCACACGGGGGGACCTAGTGAATGACCTGCAGAGAGCTGTGACCAAAGTAACAAAGGCTACCATCAGTAACACACTGCGCCACCAGGGACTCAAATCCTGCAGTGCCAGACGTGTCCCCCTGCTTAAGCCAGTACATGTCCAGGCCCGCCTGAAGTTTGCTAGAGAGCATTTGGACGATCCAGAAGAGGATTGGGAGAATGTAATATGGTCAGATGAAACCAAAATATAACTTTTTGGTAAAAACTCAACTTGTCGTGTTTGGAGGAGAAAGAATGCTGAGTTGCATCCAAAGAACACCATACCTACTGTGAAGCATGGGGGTGGAAACATCATGCTTTGGGGCTTTGTTTTGCTTTGTTTTTGTGCAAATGTACCAGGACGACTGATCTGTGTAAAGGAAAGAATGAATGGGGCAATGTATCGTGAGATTTTGAGTGAAAACCTCCTTCCATCAGCAAGGGCATTGAAGATGAAACGTGGCTGGGTCTTTCAGCATGACAATGATCCCAAACACACCGCCCGGGCAACGAAGGAGTGGCTTCGTAAGAAGCATTTCAAGGTCCTGGAGTGGCCTAGCCAGTCTCCAGATCTCAACCCCATAGAAAATCTTTGGAGGGAGTTGAAAGTCCGTGTTGCCCAACGACAGCCCCAAAACATCACTGCTCTAGAGGAGATCTGCATGAAGGAATGGGCCTAAATACCAGCAACAGTGTGTGAAAACCTTGTGAAGACTTACAGAAAACGTTTGACCTCTGTCATTGCCAACAAAGGGTATATAACAAAGTATTGAGATGAAATTTTGTTATTGACCAAATACTTATTTCCCCCCATAATTTGCAGATAAATTCTTTAAAAATCCTACAATGTGATTTTCAGGATTATCTTTTCTTATTTTGTCTCTCATAGTTGAGGTATACCTATGATGAAAATTACAGGCCTCTCTCATCTTTTTAAGTGGGAGAACTTGCACAATTGGTGGCTGACTAAATACTTTTTTTGCCCCACTGTATGGTACCAGAGAGTTTTGTATGTCCAGGGGGTTCACCAAATGACCAAATAAGGTACAGAAAACATAGCATGAGAGACACAGAATGAATGCATTCTTTCTCTGCTTATAGCCAGGAGCCACCTGTCCAGAAAACATAGCATAACAGACACATAATGAATGCATTCTTTCTCTACTTATAGCCAAGAGCCACCTGTCCAGCGACCTCCTCCTCTTATAGCCAGGAGCAACATAACCAGCGCGCTCTTTACCATATGTAGCTTTGTATTTACTTATGCTGAAATTAAATCTAACAGTTGCCCCCTTTAAGTCATTTATGACTTAGCAGTAAATTTTCCGCAATAATGATAAACAGTAAAAGTAAAATGAAAAAGGTCCTAATCTAACGCCCCCGTCCGGTCTGAACAGGTTTTTATCTCTGACTTTACATTACATTCGGGTTCGTGGTCATCTTGTCTCCTGGTCTTGCCTGGGCAACATGGTAACCTTTCATAATCACACTTAAAGATGATTTCAATGCACGGCGAATCATGGCCATAATACAAGGCCATAAGCAAAGCAAAACCAGAATGCATTAAATAATTATAACGATTAAAATTTTGAGATGTTTTGTACTTTGCCAAGAATGCAAGATTGTGGTATACAAGTTCTGTACAAATTTTGTCCAGCCAGACGGTGTTGTCCGTAGACGACCCCGTAGCGGTTACGCCGTCATCGCATACAAGACTAGGAGTCGCTGAGGTATTTTCTTGGGACATGTTGCTGACGTTAACGGTCGAGGTTTATATCCTCTGAGAGTCCTGAGTTCTGTATTTAATGATTATAGAATGTAGGCGGAGCCATGTGAACGCCTCTCCGACTGGTCACACACCATTCCGGATGAAACAATCTTACTTTTATGCTGTTGTATCTGTCAAACGCCTCGCACCACTTAAACAATTTGTCGATCTTTCCGAATATATCTTCTAACGCAGGTACATCTTTCCATCGAAACAAGAATTTGATGCTATAGTATTTGAGGTGATCCTCTTCAGATATTGGCCATACGCGTTCAGGCAGACCTTCGGTGTGTTCGCTGCAAAATTATGTAAATGTAATCATCCGCATGCTTGTTGACGTGATCCCCCAACACTCTGTATCGTATTCCGGGTGTGACTCCGTTCCATTCACCTATGAATAGAGGGTCGTCGCACCCGTCTTTTAAATCACGCCAAACATAGTTGTAAAATAAACACCAGTCTTTTACGGTAAAAAACAAGTCGGGTTCGTCAATGGTGTCGTAGGTGATTCTTTCATCACTGTCCGTGGTGCTCAACCTGACCTCTCTGTTGGTTTTGTCAAAGTTGTAACCGCAAATACGATTGCCGGATAAACGAAACTCACGTTTAACATTATCCATAGGTTCGTGGAGGAAGCTAGCCAGACACGGGCTGTGTTTCATCTTCCTAGGCGCTAGAGTGAGATCAGCCATAGCAAGATCAACAATCTTCTCGGGGGTTTTAGGCGACGTTGTTTCTGCCATTATTGTAGAATAATTCCTGTTTTTTTTCAAACTCACAAAACCCCCTTTTGTATTTTTTGTCTGGGCGAAGATGTTGTATCCTCAACACTCTTTTTTAAACATATCGTTTCATCTCCGTTTTGGTGCCTCCTCCGGATCTAGGGGGTGGGACGTAGGCGTGGTCTGCCCCCGCTATGCTAGGGAGCTCATTCTAACTTTGACTGTCTATGCGTACGGACCTCTCTACGGACACGCGTGGACCTGATCCGTACTCACTCTCTCGTTTAACTTTTGCTGTTCAACGAGCCAGAGACTATCTTTTGACTGCGGGCGTTTTAACGTTAAACGTTTTCGTTGGTAAATGTATGAAACTTTTTACCTTCGTTTTACCCCCGCTTTCCTTGTAACCCACTTCTGTCTATTTACTTTGATTTTGTATTGTCTTTAACGCTGTTGAACTAACTACTTTTTGAATTACAATATTACTAGGTTTTAACAAACACGTCTGAAGCATTTTTATTTATTTTATAACGTAGTAAGATAAGACTAAACCTAGATTTTTATTTGTTTTCTTACACTGCATTTTACCTAATTTTAAACAACGCTTTCTGGAAAAATAGATAGTGCTTATTTTACGTGTATATACGGGGCATTTTCTTCACATGTATGTGTATGAAAAAAACTTTAATAAAAACTTCCCTTTCTACCCATTTTACACAGTTTCACAATTTATTGTTTAAACTCACAAAACAAAGTTTTCAAAAAGCATTCCACCCCCCCCCCACGTGGGTTATCCGTCTAAGATCCCCACGTGGGAAGACTAGACAAGGGTGGGGGCTGTACAAACAGGTGTCCAGTTTGGGTGGTATTTTATGAGGGTAATAAATCATTTTTATGTGCCACAAAGCAGCCAACTTTCTCTCTCATCAGCACACACAGAATTCAGTTTATCAATAAGGGAAATCACGTAGTCATCCAGGATCACCTCCATGTCTCCTAGGGAGGAAACGCCTGCGCGACCTTTGACCCAAGGGGTCGGGAAAGGTCTACCCATTAAAATTTCAAATGGTGAGTATTTTGTTGTTGAGGATTGGGTCATTCTAATTTCTGCCAATAAGGCTGGTAACACATCTGGCCATTTCCTGCTTGTTTCCATACAGGCTTTCCTGATCTTATCTTTGATTATTCGATTAGTTCGTTCCACCACGCCCGATGATTGTGGGTGGTATGGTATATTATAGTGCCAATCTATGGACAATGCTTTAGCCAATAGTTTAGTTACTTTTGATGTGAACGGTGTGCCGTTGTCACTTTCAATGGTCATAGGAATGCCGAAACGCAGAATTACTTCTTTCGACAGTATTTTCACTACCGTTTTTGCATCCTCTTTGGCACACGCAAAAACTTCAGGCCATTTTGAAAACCTATCGACGATAGTTTAACATGTATTTTAGATTTCCGACTGCTGGCATATGAGAAAAATCTATTTGAAGGCACTGAAATGGCACTTCTGGAAAAGGTAACGCGTCGTGTGGCGTTTTCCGGTGAGGGTTTGTTTTGGCGCATATCAAACACGAGACTAAAATTAGTTTGACCATTTTAGCTGTATCCTGTATACAATACAGGCGATTAATTGTTTGTGTAACTTTCGATGCGCTATTGTGCGAAATGCCATGATAATGTCTTATCAATATCACCAAGGACAGTTTGGTAATGCTATTCTACTGTTTGTATCTCTTATCAAACCGTTAGCATCTGGTACGCATCCATTTTCTGCCTAATGTTTCACGTCTCCCTGTGTGGGTTGACTTTGCAATATTTTCAAATCTAAGTCAGGAACGCATGATACATGTACAAACATCATTGTTTCTACGTCCCTATTCTGCGCTCTCTGATATGGGGAAAATTCTGCATGTTCCTCGGCCCATTTGGCCATTTCATCAGCATTTCTGTTGCCAACAGCATCTGGTTCATCTTCTGACACATGTCCCTTGACCTTCACTACAGCTAGTTCAGATGGCAATAGTACAGCTTGTAATAAATCTACCACCAACCCTGCATGTGATATTGGTTTGCCCTCAGATGTCTGAAAATTGCGCCTAACCCAAGTCTGGACGAAATCTTGAACGACCCCATACAAATATTTACTATCCGTATAAATGGTGGCTCTTTTGCCTTTTGTTAACTCACAGGCTCTTGTTAATGCAATTATTTCCGCAGCCTGTGCTGAGTTATGGTTCAGGCGATATGCTTCCACCCTCTCACCCGCTTGAGTCACAATGGCATATCCACACAGATCCACTCCGTCAGATGGCCTTGAACATGAGCCATCTATATATAAGTGCTCTCCCCCATCCAGGGGCGTATCTTTCAGATCGACCCTGGCCGAAGTGGAGCTTTCAATAGCATTCATGCAATCATGAGGTATAGCTTCAGTGATCAATGTGGATAAGCCAAATAGTGATTGAACTGCAGGATTAGAAACTGAAGTGGGCTTAATAATAACATTTTCCGTGGCTAGGAGTGTAGCTTCATAGCCAGACCGTCTCTGGGCCGTCATGTGCTGTGTTTTCAAATTTTGCAAAACAACACCCACCTGATGAGTGGTGTATAAAATCAAAGGATACGATAAAACTATTTTTTCAGCCATTCTAACCATCTCCGCCGCTGCAGCCACAGCACGGAGGCATGCAGGCATACTAAGAACTATCGGGTCTAATTGTCTGGACAAATAAGAAACAGGGCGTGGTTTACCACCATGCTCTTGGGTTAAAACACCCATTGCAACACCCACAGTCTCTCCCGCATGCAAGTGAAACGGCCTGGAATAGTCTGGTAGTCCCAAGGCAGGAGCGCAAGTGATAGCAATCGTTAATGCATCGAAATGTTCTTCCGCTTCAGAAGTCCAGTTCAAAGAGTTCCTCGGACCCATTCCATGTTGAATGAGACATCGTAGGCCTTTGTCATGGTACTCACAGTCAGGTATCCATGCACGGCAATAGTTCACCAACCCCAAAAAACTTTGTAGCTGTGTCACAGTTTCAGGAGTACGCATAGTCTTAATCAGCTGCACCCTTTCAGCGGAAATGGCCTTCAGTCCTGGTGAAATGATGTGACCCAGGTAATGGACCTTGGGTAGCACCCACTGTAGTTTTTCATTCGAGGCCTTAAATCCAGCACTCGCAAGCACATTGCAGACAACAATTGAAGCCTGCAAACAATCAGCCTCAGTTTCAGCGGATATTAAAATATCATGTGTATAATTCAGCACACAAACCGTGGATGGCAGGTTTGTGACAGTGTTCAAAACATGTTTCACCGCAGTGGAAAAGACGGCAGGGCTATCAACAAATCCTTGAGCAAGGCGTGTCCAGGTCAGCTGCACACCTTTAAATGTAAATGCAAACAACGGCTGAGTATCTGCATGAACGGGGATGGAGAAGAAGGCTGAACACAAATCCACCACGTGAAACAGGTGTGATTGTGTGGAATAGAATTTAGAATAGTCGGCACTTCAGGCACAATCGGGGCCAGAGGAATTATTAATGAATTAATTGCCCTCAAATCTTGTGTTAAACGCCAACTCGTTCCATCAGCTTTCCTGATGGGATTGATTGGAGTATTGTAAGGTGAGTGAGTGGGGACAATAACCCCTTGTTTTAAGAAATTATCAATCACCGGTTGAATACCTTCAATTTTTTCAGGTGGCAATGGGTATTGCTTCATGTACACAGGTTTCTGTGTGATCAATTTCGCCTTGTAAGGGGGTATGTTTACGAGGCCTGATTCATCTTTATACTGTGACCACAACGACGGGTTTACCTCTGTAATGTTGTATTTAAATCGGTTCGTCATTGCTCATGAAGTATGGCATTACGTCCACAGATGCATATGGGACATCTGAAAGCAAAGAGAAATTAACAGAGCTGTCTGAAAATACAATTTCAATGCCAGGTTTATGCATGACATCTCTACCTAAAAGATTCAATGGTGAATTTGGAGTAATTACAAATTTGTGAAATAAAGGCAGGTGATTAAGTACCCTTACCTCAATGGCAGGTGTCATGTGACAAATAATGTCAGTTCCTGAAACCCCAACAGAGCGCATAGTATGATTTGTGATCGGCCCTTCATAAAATTTAGCAGAAATAGATGAGCACGTAGCACCCGTGCTGTGTTAAAAACCAATGAAATTGGGGGTTGGCAGAGCAACACGTGTCGACCTGCCCCATTGGCCAGGGTGCACTCATTGCTGCTGTCAGTGCTGTTACTGTTTTACTTTTAGTTAAATATAATAACAAGAGTAGTATTATTGTAGTGGAAAATGCTAAAAAGTCAAAATGGCATGTAAAAACAGTATATTGTAACTTAAGAGACGAATATAATTTTTTATTTAAAATATTTATCATTATTTTAATTTGAAAGGTTCTTTAAACAGAAATGACGGAAAATTATAAGTTGCGATTTCCGAGGCTGATATGGCTAGGAACTATACTCTCATTCCGGCGTAATATTCAAGGAACTTTGCTGTCCTACCATGGGTGCAGAAGGGAAATTATATTACGCAATGCCTAAAAGTAGTCCCCTGCTATATCATAATAACTAGTTACCTAGCTGGGGACTACTTTCAGGTGCTGCGTAATATCATTGCAGTACGCAGCAAAGTTCCTTGATTGTTACGCCAGAATGAGAGCATAGTTCCTAGCCATGTCATCCTAGAAAATCGCAACTTTAAATTTTCCGTCGGTCTTAGTACATGATGTAACTACAGAAGAGTCAAGCTTTAAATATGAAAAATATCGAAACTCTTTGGTCTAATCCGATTTAATGATCTATGCTAAGCTATGTTAAAAGTGCTAACGTTACCACCAGACCCGGAGATCGGCTGAATGGATTCAAAAACGCTAAAACTCTAGTGGAGGTGTAAAATGAGCCTATTTTCCCCACAGAAGTGGAGTGTTCTTTTAAGTTCATTAGGATCATAAAATCATACAGGATTGGAACTAAAGTAAGTGATGACAAAATTAGCATTTTTGGGTGAATCCAGAAACAAAAAGGGAACCAAGTTTCAACCAAGTCTCAATTGTATATTGAAGTTTCAGAACAACATTAATGACAGTCAAGCATCAACATAAATGTTTCATTTTGAAATCCACGACTCCAATTCCTAAAATAATCACATAATACGATCTCGGTTAAAAACTTGGTATTTTAATTGTTTTACGTACATATACTCACCACAGACAAAAACTAAATACAATTAAGCACTCTACGGTATGTATTCATATTCTACTACCATGGTATTAATAGCATTTAACTCAAATATTTTAACACAAGTATAAATATTCCAAAAACACAGTTTTTGTTTTCAGGTGATTTTATGAGTAATGCAAATGTTTAAAATCCACATTCATGATAGTAGATGCCTGAGAATCAGCACACACACCCGCTTTGGTTATAAACACCAATGCAATAAATGGCTCAAGTGTCTCAGGACTCTTGATGGTATAAAACATTTTAAATATTTTTCCACTGTGTAAACCATAGCAACCTTGATATAAAGGCTTGAATTTTAAAATACAAAAACGCAAAACTGACAAATATTGCGTGTAGATGTAAAGCATAGTTGCATGTGCATGTTGGCAGAGCCTTAATGTAAAAAAGGACGTGTGACACCTAATTACAACAGATTAGCAAAACAAGACAAGTACTGTTCTACTCAAATTCAAGTGACAGAATGCTGATTATAAAAGGTCTACTGATGACTCTTCAGTTGTCAGGCAGGATTGGCTTAAGTAAATTAGCAGTCTGCTCTGCACAAATCAAATGTATGTGAACTGTAAAAAGTTATGCAGTAAGAACAAATAGGTCGCACATGTATAAATTAACAATAACTGCATAACCATCATATTATTTGTGATATATGTGCTGATTTATATCCTTTTGTAGGAGCCTGAGTTGTATGCTTTTGAAAGTTACTATATGTGGCTTGTATAACATCAGAGATGGACATGCATTTCTAGACCCACATCAATTCATTTTCAAGTTAAGAGGAACATCAAAAACAATAATTATCAAATAATTTTCTGCCTCTTCTTGAGGTCACATAATTATGTTTCTATTTGTATACAAGGATGCCGTGACAGTAAATGTAAACATTCTGTCGGCAGCATGGAAAAAATAATAATTTATAAAGACAGCTGTAGTAACATCTACTAATACGAGCTCCAAAATGCATTTAAAAACTGAATGAAAGAGATAGTGACACTGAGTACAATAATCTAGTTAGCACAGTCTCTACTAAAGGCCAAGGCCTGTAGGCCAAGTCCAATAACATAATGCCATGTGCATTGTGGACTTTTTCTACTGGCCAGGTCAAGGTCAATCTTTATTTTCAAGAGCAGTGGTGTCGGTTCTGGCTGGATGAGAGCATCAATGGTTCTGGTTGTAGCCAGGATTCATAGTAGTTCAGCTCAACTGCTCCAGGTAGGCAGAGAGCAGAGGCTGTGGAGGGAAGAACTCCTCCTGTTTGTTGACCACCTCAGTCTGTCGAGCACCATTACTGTCAGAGCCTGCAGAAAACCACACACTTAGGCTTACACAAAACGTGTGTTTTCATACCACTGTAGAAATCAGTGATGTTTTTGTATTGTTGGGATACTTATATATTTTGCGTTGTAATTTTGTCATCTTTTATGTCTACATGTGTTTTTTATGAGTTTGAGTTATTTTACTACATGAAGTAAACAAAATAAATGTTGCTTTAGTAACTAAGTTAAATAAAATGAGTAAAGTCTTTTTATGGTTTTACCTTTAGTTAAATATAATAAGAGTAGTATTATTGTAGTGGAAAATGCTAAAAAGTCAAAATGGCATGTAAAAACAGTATATTGTAACTTAAGAGACGAATATAAATTTTGATTTAAAATATTTATCATTATTTTAATTTTGAAAGTTTCTTTAAACAGAAATTGGCATAAAGCCAGAGACACTGCACGATTTTAGCAATCATAAGATCATTGCATGTCACACTGCGCGACATGGATCTAATAAACTTGACAGACTCATTTGATATGACACGCATTACTATAGAACTATATACTATAGATACTATAGGCTATCTTTGGTCGTAAGACCGTGACAACGGACGTCTTTTAACCTCTCTCACTGTACGACACAGGACCACAGGTTAGGAGCCACGATCACAGAAATCGCCACGATTGTTTCACGATGCCAATCTTTTGTCAGGGGCAGCTGAATGTCGTGCAGTGTTTTTAGGGATTTAAATGCAGCTAAATATAAACTGAAAATTAAAATGTAGCTAAAATAAGTAAAAGATTAAATTAATGAAATATTATTTAATATTGAATTAAAAACACAAATGTTAAACTCAGTCTTAGCACAATATAAAAACAAAATATGGATTAAATGGAAGTCTTATGAAGTTATTTCTTAGTGTGTCGAGGACAAACTGGTCAAACTCTACATAGAACTCTACAAACTCAACATGTACATTTACTTATTATAAAATATTGTTAATTAAACAACAAGCTCAAAGCTAGCATTTTTGTCTCTCTAAAAATCTGGAACGGTATTAGTGGTAACATCAATGACAGAAAAGTATGCTAGCTAATTATACATTTATTTTTATTTTTATTAAACCACAACACACAGTTGTTTAAAATATATATGTGACAATAACTGTAAATGCTTATGAACCTTAACAAATCAAAATTCACTAAAGCCTCATAAGAAAACAACCATATATTTCCAATGTTTGAATAATGTACAAGTTCACTCACTAGCAGAGGTCAGATCCATGTACTGGCAGATAGCATGAAGCAGCAGTCGCTCATAACTGAAGAAACACATACATCTGAATCAAAACATGGCATTTTATTCATATACACACTACAATTTCTTTCGATTTCTGAACCAATTTCATTTCATGCATGCTTGTATGCAAGTTAGTGGTGGTCTGACTTGAAAGACGTTTTAACTGTGGTATTTTGTGCACCTGTTGCTGAGTTTGGTAATGTAAATTGAGTGTGGATGTGCCATGAAGAATCCCATCAGATCGGACTCCAGACCTTCCAACACTCCCTTAAACAGAAGAAATGGATGAACAGATATCAGACAGAAAAAAGAATGATAGGACAGGAGAAAGTAATATAGGGGAAACTTGTTATGGGACAAAAGATAAAGATCAAACAAATGACAAAGAGAGTCACCATGGGAATCTGTCTGCGTCTCAGCGTTGCGCGTAGCCGCCGATCAATTCTCTGGAAACATTCCCGAGCACTGAATGCAGGATTGACTGTGCAATGAAAAGCAGAATGACTGTCACTAAGTCGTCAAGTATATTAAGAAATAATCTGCCCATCATTGAATCAATAAAGATGAAGTGTGTAATTTTTGATATTGAAATAGACAAATACTGTGGCACTACCGAAACAGTGCTCGTCTGGTTGAGCATCCTGAAACATCAGACTTCTGGCTCAACTAAGGGTGTGAGTTTGGGGCAGGGTAGCTGGTTTGTCCAACAATGGAGAACATAAAGGGGGAGTATAGAAGTGTTTGGAAAACAACTATTATTTCTGTTTTAGTGTCTATTACACATGGGCACCTTATTATCCTGTTTTGTACTTGAAGTGTCTATACAAGAACAATCATGTCCAAAACGGGCATCATTATGGCACTTGCACAAGTGTGCATTGCCTCCACAATAGTATGCATTAACATCGTTTTTGATATATATAAGTATATCTATAATATAATAACTATATAGTTTAATATTATAATATTTAATTGATTTAATAACTTTCTAATGTATTATTATTGTTATTAAACATTTATGATGTATCTAATATTAAAACTTATTTTCAGTTCTCTGGAATACTTGGTGAAAAGAACTGCTGTCAAACGATTAATCGCATCCAAAACAAAAGTTTTATTTACATAATATACAATGCTCAGCGTAAATGAGTACACCCCCTTTGAAAAATAAAATTGTAAACAATATCTCAATGAACACAAAAACCATTTCCAAAATGTTGACAAGACTAAGTTTAATATAACGTCTGTTTAACTTATAACATGAAAGTAAGGTTAATAATATAACTTAGATTACACATTTTTCAGTTTTACTCAAATTATGGTGATGCAAAAATGAGTACACCCCACAACAAAAACTACTAAATCTAGTACTTTGTATGGCCTCCATGATTTTTAATGACAGCACCAAGTCTTCTAGGCATGGAATGAACAAGTTGGTGACATTTTGCCAGATCTATCTTTTTCCATTCTTCAAGAATGACCTCTTTTAGAGATTGGATGCTGGATGGAGTGTGATGCTCAACTTGTCTCTTCAGAATTCCCCATAGGTGTTCGATTGGGTTCAGATCAGGAGACATACTTGGCCACTGAATCACTTTCACCCTGTTCTTCTTCAGAAATCCAACAGTGGCCTTAGATGTGTGTTTAGGATCATTGTCATGTTGGAAAAGTGCACGACGACCAAGGGCACAGAGTGATGGTAGCATCTTCTCTTTCAGTATAGAGCAGTACATTTGTGAATTCATGATGCCATCAATGAAATGCAGCTCCCCGACACCAGCAGCACTCATGCAGCCCCACATAAGGACACTGCCACCACCATGTTTCACTGTAGGCACTATGCATTTTTCTTTGTATTCCTCACCTTTGCGACACCATACAGTTCTGAAGCCATCAGTTCCAAAAACATTTATCTTGGTCTCATCCCTCCAGAGTATAGAGTCCCAGTAGTCTTCATCTTTGTCAGCATGGGCCCTGGCAAACTCTAGGCGGGCTTTTGTGCCTGGGCTTTAGGAGAGGCTTCTTTCGTGGGCCGGCACCCATGCATGCCATTCCTCTGCAGTGTCGCCGTATTGTGTCATGGGAAATAGTCACCCCAGTTTGGCTTTCTACTTCTTTAGATAACTGCAGTGAACTTGCATGTCGATTTTCTTCAACCCTTCTCATCAGAAGACGCTCCTGACGAGGTGTTAACTTCCGTGGACGACCTGAACGTCTCTGTGAGATGGTTGCAGTTCCATCTTTTTTAAATGTTTGTACCACTTTTGCTACAGTATTCTGACTGATAAGTAAAGCTTTGCTGATCTTCTTGTAGCCTTCACCTTTCTTGTGTAAAGAAATTATTTTCTTTCTCAGGTCTTGTGACATTTCTCTTCCATGTAGTGCCATTGCTGACAGCATGAAATGGGAAGGGGTTTTCTTTAAGTAACACCCTTTTATAGTCAACTGTCACCTGTGTAATGAATTATTAGACTCACCTGTGGTTGAATTCTTGTTAAATTAGACATGTGTAGTCTAAAATTTAGCTTTGCTCCAGAGACTTTCAGTGTGGTGTACTCATTTTTGCATCACCTTAATTTGAGTAAAACTGAAAATGTTGTTCTCTAAGTTATATTATTAACCTTACTTTCATGATATAAGTTAAACAGATGTTATATAAAACTTAGTCTTGTCAACATTTTGGAAAATGTTTTTGTGTTCATTGAGATATTGTTTAAAATGTTACTTTTCAAAGGGGTGTACCCATTTACGCTGAGCACTGTATGTGTGTGTACTGTGTATATTTATTATGTCTATATAAATACACACACATGCATGTATATATAAATATATATATATATATATTAAATATATATATTAGATATTATACAAATATATACATGTACATATTTTCTAAATATATACTGTATGAGTGTGTAGTTATATGTACATAATAAATATACACAGCACACACACATATATTACATAAACAAAAACTTTTATTTTGGTTGCGATTAATCACGAATAATCATTTGACAGCAATAATGAAAAGCATAATCATCCAAACATCATATTATTGTAAAAATGTTTATGTATTTATTTATGTATGTATGCATGTCATTTTTTGTTTACAATTTTTTCCTTCAGGTTTGTTCTTGAGTGTCAAGCAAATACGGCAGAGCTTTGGTTAATCATAAATTATGTGCTATATGTTTGTGTTGGTCAATATTATATATGAAGTTTGTTCATCATATAAAGTGATTGTGTCTCTTTATGTTTGAATTCTTTAATTCATATGGATATGGATTCCTTTTTTACTTTTTCAAAGATTTAAAACCTGAAGATTTTGGTGGCACAGACTTTGAAAGGATGGACAAAAATATTAAAAAGATCTTAATTTGTGTTCCAAAGATAAATTAAAGTCATATGGGTTTATGAGGGTGAGTAAATTATGGCAGAATTTTCATTTTTGGGTTTAAAATCATTATGAAAGTATATTAAATGTAAAAGTCAACAAGATTGATTGGCGGTAAATCGCCATCACCTGCTTTCAGATGGAGCGCCAGTTAATACACAGAGCCGTAGTTCACGGACAAGCTATGCATTCAATATCGGAGATGAATCGCATTTGATTATGAACGCGGAATTGCCTAACTTGTCAGTGAACAATGGCTCTGTGTATTAACTGCCACTCCATCTGAAATTAGGTGATGGCGATTTACCGCCAATCACGAAACCGGCTTTACTGAAGAGATGCGCATTATAATCACATTCGATTAATTGCACAGCCCTAATGTGAAGTATAAATGCCTCTCCGGCAGCTGACACCTCTGGCTTTCTCTTGCACCTTACGATGTGTATTGCTCAGCTGTCTTTCCAACTCAATACAAATTGGGTTTGTGTGATTAAATGCTGTCAGACCTTCTCTTTGGTCTTTATTGCTCTTGTCGGAGTGGGTTCTCTGGGCCTCCTCCTCCAGCAGAGCCAATAGACGCTCTTGCTCCTCCCCAGAACGATTCATAAAATCACTCCAGTACTGAGAGACATGAGAGATATTTAAAGCCAAAACATCCCCCAACTCAGAGCAGTTAAAGAAACCTGCTTTACCTCCACATAGTTTTCATTGGTGCAGGCTTCAGTAAAGATGGTGGGCAAGGCTGTTTCATGTCCTTCACCATCCTCTTTAGAACACTCGTCCCGTTCCAAAAGATTGTCCAGAAAACGAGCTACACCGAAGCGGAGTTGTTAAAAATTATGGTTCCAAAACATTACAAAAAACATAGCTAAAACTTTACTCTGTAACAAATAACATTTATTTTTTAATCACCAGATTTTTTGGTGTGCATTCTTATGGAGATTTTAGGGGTGTGACGAGACACTTATCCCATGAGATGAGAAGAGACACGAAACTGGGTTCACGAGAACGAGACAGATTTTTTGACTTTTTTTTTAAATCCTTGATGAAATATATAGGGGAAAATAGTCTTTTATTCAACTGAAACACACAAAATGCAAAACAATGTGGGTGCATATTGAAATCAACTTAGGGTGCTTTCACACCTGGCCCATTGTTTCGGAACCTGGCACGTTTCCCCCCTTAGCTCGGTTCGTTTGGACATATGTGAACACGGCAATCGCGCTCGGATCCACACCAAACCAATCGGTCCGTAATTGCCTGAACACGGTGGTCTCGGCTCAATTGAAAACTAACTCTGGAGCGGTTCGGTTGTAGTGAGAAAGCAATCCGATCCAACGGACCAGGCTGTATCACACTGTATAATGTGGATGTATAATGGCAGTCGTGGCCTAATGGATAGAGTGTTGGATTTGAAACCCGAGGTAACCCAAGGTTGTGGGTTCGAATCCCGGCTCTGGCAGGAAGTGTCCACGACTGAGGTGAGACCCTTGAGCAAGGCACTGAACCCCCAACTGCTCCCTGGGCGCTGCAATATCGGCTGCCCACTGCTCCACTTGGATGGGTTAAATGCAGAGAACACATTTCACTCCTCATTATACTCTGTATAATTGTGTATGTGACAAATAAAGCTCTTGTATTTGTAATGGGTAAATTCTGTGAAAAGCAGTGGGTGTGCACGCCAATTCAAAGCGTGCATTTTAATTTTATAATGCCATCTTATTGCTCTTTGTAGCATGTTCATTTTAACAATGTTTTCCCGATGAATCCTGGACTCTTGCTCAAAATTATAAATGAATAAATATATTGACAGCTACAAAAAAAAAACTAAAAGCCCTCAAAGCTGTTGACGTTCCATCCTGACGTGTTTGTGTGTGTGTGTGTGTGTGTGAGAGAGAGAGAAAGTTTGTTTGCCTCTCTTTCTAAATTGAATCATGTTTATTATCATTCCAGCTCCGTGGAACTTTGATCAATCAGAGGACAGTTTACTCAAACGTGACTTGTCATAAAGTGTAAATAAACCCTAAAACAACTTTATTGAGTTAATGATCTGTAAGACTGTCTTTATTAGTGCTGTGCATTGATTTGAGTAAATGGTTTGACGTTTGGTTATGAAGTGTTTCAATTCTACAATATATGGTGTAAAAATGTCTGAGTGCTGCCCCCTTCAGGTTGAACGGTGGCTACTGCAGATGAATTTTCCTATTGGACGTTGCATACCCCGGTGACGTATGATGGCACGCCCCTGCACGAGCACTCCAGTCACTCTCCATCTTTGCGAGTCTGACAGATGTCAATCAATCCTTCACTGCGGGTCTCAGGTGCACGCCCCGCCCTCGGTTCGTTCCCTCTGTCTCCGCTGGGCTCTGCCCACTTTTGGGTGGAGTTAGGCTCTGACCAGGGGTTTAGTTACCCTTTAACAATGTTTGCCCGTTTAGAAACTTTGCCGTTTGAAAGCCAACCGCACCAAGAATAAAAAAGAAACATTGTAATAATTGTATTACCTGTTTCGGAAACAAAGCAATCGATCTACAGATGTGAAAACACCCTTATACTTTATGAAATTAAACTTCTTTTTTTAATGAATTACATGCAGTAGGCTAATAAAGAACATGTAAACTAGAGCTGCACGATTCTGGATAAATTGATAATCACATTTTTATTTTTATAAATTGGAGATCACGATTGTCTCACAAAATAACGTAATTTACTAGTGGTTCTGACAAAATGTTCATTGCTTAAGTCTTTTAAAAATATATATATATTCATTTGAAAAACATTTTTTATTCAATGAAGGAGTCAGTGTCTCACTTCATAAATACTTCTATTGTAACTATTGGAATCTCCAGAATGAATAATTCAATGTCAAATAAATTTTTTAAACAGGTTTTCGCCCCCTCCTGATGGAAGATAAGCATTACAATACAAGTGTTAAGATACTTTCGTTTTGATTGCTATTGTAAGTGTTTACACTCAAACTATAAACTTTTATCCCAGTACTTCTGTTATTTAAATGTAGGGTTGGGTATCCTTTGTTTAGTTTTTTTTTGATACCGGTGCCAAATCGATACTTTTAAAATGGTACCGGTGCCTAAATGGTGCCTGAACCGATATTTATATATATAAAAAAAATATATATATAAATTAATAATTGGATTGGCCATTAGCACTAAACACATGGGCCCGGTTTCACAGACAGGGCTTAGACTAAACCAGGATTAGGCCATACTCCAATTAGAACATTTAAGTAATTTTTATAAACCCGTTTAGAAAAAAACATTACTGGGGTGCATCTTAAAACAAAACAAAGGCACTGATATATTTTAGGATCAGTCGGTGCAAGTATATTTCAGTTAAAACAGCTAAGAGTAACATTTTAGTCTAGGACTAGGCTTAAGCCTTGTCTGTGAAACCGGGGATGATGTCCTTTTCATTAATACTGAACACCAGAGGGCGCCCTCGCACATAAAATCCACATATCCAGTCACAGTAGTAATTAATATAACGCATTTACACATAATTAATGTTACGCATTTAACAAACACTTACAAGCGTGCAATTTGGCAGAATAAAATTCAAATAGTTATCAGCAGCCATTAGTTTTGTAAAATTGAGCATCAGAATGGAAAAATTTGTTAAGAGGGAGAACGAAATGTGGAAAATGCCAGCGAAGAAACGCATTCAAACAAGAATAGTCACAGCATCAGCGGTGAAGAGAGAGCTGGACTTACTTTCGGTTTGCCCAGCCACCCACTTGGAAGATGTTCAGGCCAAAAAAAATAAAAAACTACTACGCAGCAATCATCCTTTCTACAGAAATGTGGCAAAACATCTCTGGAGAGAACCTCAGATTATTACATTCGAAAATTCTTTCCATATTTGGATCAACATTTGTGAATGCACACTTTTTGCAATGTCGCGTCACGTGTCAAGTAACACTTCCGTGCGCATTTACAGACTGCAACTTACAATCTCAACTTCATTGTGCTGTTAATCATTTCGAGCAGAATTTCACAAAATTGGTTCAGGTGTTTTAATATTGGTGAGTAGAATTATTTATTTAAATAAATGTAATCATTTAGATATCATAACATTTAGGCGATAAATAATATTATAATTCTGGTTGGTTTGTATTGATGACGTAATATGTAAATTACATGCCTGCGGCCCGTGAGACTTGCACTTGGACCAGGAGCGTAGCCAGAAAGGAGACTGTGGATGTGCATCAGAAAAACTGGGTGTGCCACATGTATTGTCAGATTAATGCAAAAAAATAAATAAAAAAGCATGCTTATTGGGTATTAATATGTTAGTTTAACCATTTCATTTTTGTGTAGGCTACATGTGTCTGTTATCCTATTCTGTGTGTGTATCTGTGTAAGCAAGCTTAATGATTATTAATATGATAGTTTAACCATTTCATTTATATTTGTGTGTGTGTGTGTGTGTGTGTGTGTGTGTGTGTGTGTGTGTTTCTGTGAGCCTATTGTCCATTTTCGATGAGTTTCACTGTCAGCTATGCATCCAGCTATGTTGGCCTAGACCCTAAAAGCATACCACCTTAGGCCTTCAAATTCTTGAACCCTGGTTATCGCTGCTTGATTTTTTGTTGTTGTTATTTTTCCATTTTCCGAAGCTTTCTCGCTCAAGAGGGTCACCGACAATCACATACAGTATAACCTACAACAGCTCTCTGCGCTCTAGTCAAACGCGCTCACTGTAGCCTAATCATTAACTACACACATCATAAATCCCTTTTAGGCAAGTACAATGTATGTCACGTATTTTAATAAGACTAAACTCCTATTTAACCTGATCACAGGTTTAATAAAAATACATTTTAAGTTTCTAATTATAACACCGCATTTCCACGGTTATTCAAACAACGAACAAATTATACAGTGAGCAAAGCACATTTACTTTATCAAAGAATAATCATTGACTTCAGTGACTAGGCTATGTAAAAATCTATTATGTAAAAACAGCTGTAGCTGCTGTACTAAATAAAAACAAAATGCTTTTAAATAATCCCTCCTTTTTTAAATCATTAACATTTTGCACATCCTGCAATGGTGACTTAAACTGTACATGGGCCTACATATAATGTTCCTTTTAAATTACTTTTGGTGCAATAAACAATCTTGAATAGATGTCTTGCAAGACACATTAGAGAAAGCAGTAAAATATGTTTTATACATTACATTCAGGATCGCCAACAACATAGCACAGTACATTTAATGGTGCCTGTTAGCTGCTCAAAGGGCGAGACTGTGTGGTCTGGCCTTGAATGCCTCAATTATGTGATTATTATTTTATTTTTTTAGAAAATAATTAAAAATTTTAATTACATTTTAAATTAACAAATATTGTAAGCACTGCTTAATCTGTAAATTGTGAGGTCCCGGAACAAAGCGGGGTAATGAATCCGTCCGGCAAGTTTTTTTTAAATATTATTATTGAACTTTCAAAAATACAAAATTCAACAGCAAGTTCATATATATATATGCTTTTATTTATGTAGGCTACACAGAGAAACAATACATAGAGAAACAAGATTGGCGTGTCACATGCAATGAATGCTCAGATTATGCAAAAAAAAAAAAAAAAATTAACGAATGAAAAGGTGCATTTCTTTATTAAAGTCAGCGTCGCATTCTGCAACTTTATATTTTCAGCCGACACTGACTGAGAAGAAATCACTAGTTTATTAACGAATAATTAAAATGTTTTATTTTGCCTTTCCCCCAACATTCATAATAATTAGCCTACTTTTGCCGTTGCAAGATTTAGACGTGCGCTTGGGCGCGGAATAGGCTATACGCCTATATATTAAAGGATGGTTAGTAGCCTAAGTTATTATATTAATCAATTTATGTGACTAGTGAAATCTTTAGTCGGGGACAGGCCTTCTTGGCACAAGGAACCGATCAATATTTTAAATAAAATGCTGTCAATTCGAAAAGTGCGCCTGCTAATCACGTCACGTTATATTGCAATGCAGAGTTATGAATGCGTATTAATAAGTAAAATGTTTTAATTTATTTCATTTCTTATGGGTGCAATGGCAGTGCTTTGGTCTTTCTTGGGGGTGCTGAAGCATCTGCTAGCCCCTCCTTTGCGCTGCCCATGTTTATTACGATTAAAAAAATAATAATTCTGCATCTGTTTTTAGGTGTGTGGGTGGCACCGGCACACCCTGGCACACCCGTGGCTACGCCCCTGACTTGGACCATAGTGCGGCCCGGTGGAAAAAAAGGTTGAGAACCACTGGTTTAGAGCAAAATTATAGCACTTTGCCCGAGACAAATTTCCTTTTGGGGGCAAATAAAGTTTATCAATATGTCAATCAATATTAATAGATAAAAAATATAGGCTAAATAATTAACATCAGACAAAATCGCTTTGCAGCAAATCTTTTACATTTTAAGGTATTGAGAAAAGATTAACAATAATCTGAAAATATTAGCAGCAATACAATTATAGGTGAAGGTTTTACATATAGCCTATGCCCTTATAATTCATGTTTTATTTGAAATGATATAGAATTATAAAATAAAACGCAAATTGTAATCGGGCCTGTTTTTGGTGTTTCCTTATTTTTATATATATAAAAAAAGACTCACCATTTCTTCACTGGATGTGCCTTTAGAGAGAAATGCATTTTTAAGATTACTGAAAGAGTTTCTATTTTCCATTTGAATTATTTAGCTTTAAAGTAGTCATTTAAAGCTTTCTATATGCGCTTCAGCTTCGCTCCACTCAAACAATGCACCTAACAGCGCACATTTATCTAGAAAGAACATTCAAACTAACATTGTGATATGCTTGAACTGTTTTATTTGTATTTATTTATTTTATTTAGTCATTTAGCAGATGCTTTTATCCAAAGCGACTTACAAATGAGGACATTATAGAAGCAATCAAAACCAACAAAAGAGCAACAACATGCAAGTCCTAGTTAGCCTAACGCAGTACACGTAGGAAGGTTTTTTATTATTATGAAAACGAGTATATAGAATATAGAAAAAATAAACCTTGTGTTAGTTTTACAAGAAAAGCTAGCAGTTAGAGAATAAATATGCAATTGATAGAGGGTCAAATATGTGTGTTTTTATTTTTATAAAAGAAGACAGATTAGATCAAGTCAGATCGAGTGCTTTTATATCTATAGATTTTATTTTAGGCTAGTCATGATGATTTGAGAAGGCTATACATTTATCAAACATATGCTATGATCAACTCACTGGAGTGAAAAAAAATCATTGAATGTACTAGTTTTTTTTAAGGTAAGTTGCAATCCATGCCAACCAACTTACCAACAATCCATGTATTTTAGCCACATGTAAACAAAGAAATTAGGTTGACTAACTTAAAAAAAAATATTTAGGCTAAATGAAGCTAAAATAACGTGTCAAGTATTATAAATCACTTATACAATTATAAAAAAAAAAATAGTGTGTCTGCCACTGGCAGCTGGAACCCAACAATAGAACACCAACCCCCCTCATTCTTTTGAGCCGGTTCTCAGGAAGTAACCGGTCAAGCCGGTTCACTAATCGAACTGAATTGAACGTTAGTTCCGGGTTGATGAGGCAAGATGCAATGCCAAAGTAGCGTGTCCAACTAAAACCGAATGAGCCGGTTCAAACAACTATCGAAGTTTGGCCTGGATTACAGAGGACTCGAAAAGAACCGAATGAGCTGTGGCGAAGTTTGCCGATCATTACCGAAGATTCTGATGAGCGAGTTGACGAAACTAACACTGTGCAAGCCTGAGGCTTATGAATTGTGACCATGGAGCACAAAGCTGGGATATATTTGTAGCAATAGCCAAAAATACATTGTGTGGATCAAAATTATAGATTTTTCTTTTATGCCAAAAATCATTAGGACATTAAGTAAAGATCATGTTCCAGGAAGATATTTTGTCCATTTCCAACTATAAATATATCATATCTTAATTTTTGATTAGTAATATGCATTGCTAAGAACTTCATTTGGACAACTTTACAGGCAATTTTCTCAATATTTAGATTTTTATGCACCCTCAGATTTCAAATTTTCATAGTTTTATCTCGGTCAAATATTGTCCTAATAACAAGCCATACATCATTGGAAAGCTCATTTATTCAGCTTTCAGATGATGTATAAAATACATTTTAATAAATTGACCCTTATGATTGGTTTTGTGGTCCAGGGTCACAATTTACATTTTATTACAATTGCATTTATGCATTTAGCAGACACTTTCATCCAAAGCGACTTACAGTGCATTCAGGCTATACATTTTTTGTATGCATGTTCCTGCCAACCAACTAACCCACAACCTTCATGTATTTTAACGCAATGCTCTACCACTGAGCCACAGGAAATTAGGTTATTAAAAAAAAAAATATTTAGTAAATGATGTAAATAAATGTTACATTAGTTTGTGCATGCATATTATATTTAAAGTTGCTTAAGCGAAATCAAGGAGTTTATAAGACTAGTTTATTCATTCTTTATACTGTAGACATGTAGAACATATCCGCATATGTGCATCAATATCTGTAATATGTGCTGTAGGTGTGAATCTTATCCAAGTTGTAGGCTAGTCAATATTGGTCAGTCAGACTTATCTGACATAAAGGATCCGTGAATGAAATGTGACCTCAAACACCATTAACTTAAGTGAACTATATGGCAATAATCATTATGCTTTCACACAAATAACTTAATTTTTTAAATGATTCAATATGTGTTGACACAAATGACTTATTTGAATTTTTCATTGATACAACATGGTATTGACTTGTTAGAAAAATAAATGCGTAGAGAGAGACGTTATTGCTTGATGATGTCAGGAACCGATGAATCAGCTTTTTAAACCGGTTCAATCAGTCAGAAAAGAACCGGTTCACAGAAATTTATCAGACTTTGCATCACTAGTGCTATGTTACAAGCATAAATAGTCATATAGACAATAAAATGTGTCAAATTTGAAGCTTGGTCCTCTCTAATTTCATCATATTGGGGGAAAAAAGGGAGCAGTGTGAACATTCTGCTAAACTTCTACTCATGTGTTTCACAGAAGTTGGTAACACAGGTTTGAAATGACAGGTGGCAGGCTGATGACAGAATTTTCATTTTTGGATAAACATTTAACATTTATGCATTTAGCAGACGCTTTTATCCAAAGCGACATTCAGGTTATACATTTATTGTCAGTATGTTTGTTTCCTGGGAATTGAACCCACGACCTTTGCGCTGCTAACGCAATGCTCTACCATTGAGCTACAGGAACACATTCCTTGTGTACAGTAGTAAATAATGAATAAAGTAGTAAATAAAGAAACATGATTAATGTAAGGAAGTCTTCAAAAATGAAAGCAAAACTTACCGTTTTCCTGTCGTCTCAGACTCTTCTTGCCCTTGGCTCTGGGAGTGAGGTCAGAGTTACGAATGGCCTGGTTAATAAAAAACTGCTTCTTTTTGGCTGGAGAAACACGTTTTGCAGGAGAGCTGGGTAGAGATGAGCAGCGCGGCTCATTTAGGCTACAAGACAAAAAGGTATCAGATATGTCCTTAGCACTAAACCATTCTCTCAAAGGCTTACTCCATGGTCACAAACATGACAGAAACGTCCCACTCTGCCCTGATAGTTTTTTATTTCTTTCATAAATAAATACAAGCTTTGGATGTGGCTTTTTTTTTGATGGGATATTGGTCTAAATTACAAAAATTATAAACAGTGCATTTCTGCATAACAGCTATCCAGCACGTTTAAATTAATTTGCCATAATGTATCAGTTGATTTTAATGTAGTCTTTCACACTGCAGAGTTGTTGTAATGCGACTACAGTTCCTTCAGCTGAGACTCACTCCTGTGTTTTATTTATAGCTCTAGCTACAGGCCAGATGCTTTACCATGAAAATAGGTCACAGCTGATCTCTCCAAAAACATTTGCATTTTATTTTATTTTGTCTTAAAAGTTGTATGTTGATGTTTATGTTGTTAATCGTTTAGTGAAGACGAATACGACATTATAACAAACATTTAGACAAAATAACTTGCATATAACAGTTATACCAGCGAAATACAGTTTATGTTCTAACAGTTTATTGACACATTCTAGTTATTTATCATTTAATTAGTTCAATCATAACATTACAGATGTTTGCTGTATATAACGTTAATGACCTGTCATTTAGCTCAGGTGCAACACATCCATTTAAAATGACATTAACACATTACACTGCGACCAGTTTTAAAGAAATACATCACTTATTTAAATAATGCAAAACAGTGAACGCAAAGAAGACTTGAGAGACGTATCTGTTTTTAATATTTTGAGAATGAGCTTACACCGGCTAACAAAAACAACTGACGTGTTATGTGCTGAGACAAATTACGTTAACGTTAGGTCGTTAGCTATCGGCTAAAAATACACTTACATTAAATCCTGCTCCTCGTTGTTATTGCTATTTGACAACACCATTTTACAGTCTTCACACAAAAGCACGACAGTGACAAAAACAAAGAAATGTCGAAGGAGAAAAGGTCCAGATCAGCTGAGGTAACGTTAACGTAAGCCTCGATGGCTAATGCTAGGGAAAAAGGGTGGAGCCCGGGAGACCCAGCAGCCATGACAACCATTTCAGCCAATAAATATTCTTCACTTCAACTTGACACAAGTAATATTACACATTTGTATTGTACTACATGAGAAATATTGATAGCGATATGGCAATTTAAGAGAAAGTGTGTATCTCAGATCGTGTAACTGGTAACCCCCGCCCCCCATTCTGGTTGATCATAAATAGTCTTGAGGTGTTGCAAGTACAAATATTCAATGTACTATTTCAATATGAGGTCATAAAAGCAGCATAATTATATATATATATATATATATATATATATGGTATTATTATATGTATACATTAATATTTAGTAATAGCCTAAATGAACAAGGAGTACTAAATATATACATGTAACCTTGAAAATAAACCACTTTTATGATTTGTTTAGTGACTGTGTTAATTGATTAAAAATTACATTATGACATTTTTAATCCAATGCAGTGTTTTTGTAAAGCAATGTGCACACACCAAACATCTGTACAGTACCCAGATATTTATTGATACATATAGAGATTTGCATATAAATATTCCAGCATGTTAACATCCAGCATCATGCACATAGGAAGATTACAAACTTCACATATAATATCTCCAGTATGTACATACAATAAATAACTACATAAAAAAGAGCTACATATCTTGATATGTAACATTGTAACAATCATTGCAGTGAAGAGATGCAGATTACAATATTAGAACTGTCTTAGGCTAAAGTGCATATTTTTTTTTTAAATAAGACAAAAAAAACATAAAACCATACAAAATCAGAAAATAAATAAAAACACATGAAGGCAGTTTTTGTGTCTGATTCCATCTCTGCACTGCACATTTGACCTTGACATACATATAGAAACAAAGAGGTTTGTTATAATGTAACATATTCAGAAAAAAATCCTATCCAAATTGGGTTGCACAAACCAAAAAGCATACGGAAATGATATCAACTGACATCCTGAAAATGCGCATAATTTATGCATTAAAGAGGTCTGGGAAAGATTTCCTGCCAAAACACATACATGATGCCATGCGTTATCTTCAAGTTTCAGTCTAGACATACAATCAATGAGGAATTACCAGGAGAGCCAATCTGAATGATTAATTGGTTGCTTTTTTAAAATAATTAAATGTAATTTTTGAAAACTACAGTTGATCAAGGGACCAAATGTTCAGGAAAAATGACTCACTGGTGATCCACATCATGACCGTTCAGTTCCGAATGTCTTCACGTGTTTACACTTTGCTTTCCTGCGTTTTGGTACTGACGATAAACAACGTGGATGGGTCTTTTTTCCCAGGAGTCTGGTCCTCGTGGGGGTTAGATCCATTAGCTGCCTCACCAACAGGTTCCATCCGGATCTGCTGTTGCTGTCTTGAGACTGACGGACAGTTTGATTTGCTCTTTTTGGTCTTTGAAACAGTAAATACAGACTCAGGGGTTTGTACTGAGCGAGTAGCTTGATCTGTAGAGAGCATTGAAGAAGAGTGTGGTGTGGAAGACCTGCTGGAGTTCTCGAGGTTTGAGGTCCGTGGGCCGTTGAGGTCTGTTGGCTTGAATCACCATGGATCCTCCACCATTTACCGTGACTTCCCTGAGCTCATCTTCATCTGTCTGGTCTTTAGCAAAGTTAACGAACACCTGCAGGTGGAAAACACTTAGTTCTTAGTAACAAGCCCAGGAGTAACAAGAATCTAAGGGCCAGATTTAGGCTACTAAACAGCGCAAATTAGCGCAAGAGCGCAATTCGAAAACAGCACCGATGGGCATGGAAATTTCACTGAAATTGGGCAAGTGATTCACTGAAAAAGCGCAAATAAAGAACACAAACACAAGATCTCATTTACACATCAACCAACGCAATATACCAAGCACAGCACAAATTATTAGCGTAGTTGCAAATAAGCAGAGCCGATGTTCATCAGGTGCATGTGATCTACTTACGACACAGGCGCAAAATAGTTTAAGATATGCTTTTTTGGGGCGTTAAATAATGGCACAAATACCAATAATTTGACAAACACAAATGTTAGTAAATCGCATTGCGTGATTCATTTTAATACTCTCCTCCCATAAATGTAGCATCTTAAAGGGAAACTCCTACAAATACATATTCAATAAGGTCAGGCCATGTCGTGTCCATGTCTTTTCAGTGCTAATTCTTCACTGCATGTCTTAAGTAAATCCTGACGGTTTGAGAAAAAACAACATTTTGTGCTGGTGCAAACAGTTAGTAAATCTGCCCCTAAATGTTTGGTCACACTGGCGAAAATTTCTCACGTCAAATTTAGTTGCTTATTAGCATGCCTAATATTAACATATTGGCTTTTTATTAGTGCTTATAAAGCACATATTCTGCATGAACATATTCTACATTCTTAATCCTGCTCAATAGCTGAACTACCTTACTATTAAGAAGCAGCAAATTAGGAGTTTATGGAGGGAAAAGGCATAGTTATTTGTTTGTTAATAGCAAGAATTGGGCTTTAAAATAAAAGTAAATGTGACCACACCTTTAGACCGTGTTGAATTATTCTAAATTATGTAAGTAAGCTTTTTGTGTGTGGTGAAATAACTGGAAGCGAATGACACTGAAAGATTTGCACCTTCAAGTTACAAATTAAAAATAAGATGGATATCCTTTGTGGAGAAAGTAATCCCATAATTAACTATAACAACCTCAGTGAAAAATGCTAAATTCTGTAAAAACAATAGAAATGTAAATTATGAAGACAATAATGAATAAAATGTAGTTCAGACTAATTTAAAATATACTAATTTACCTTATATTTTTGTGCTTTTATGCATGTTAGAGAATTGTTTTGTTATCTTAGCAACGCGCAAAAGCATAATCAATTGCGAGTTAAATTTGTTGTGGAGAGCTGTTTGTCAGATACGTTTATGCCATGATAGTGTACTTCTTAGAAGGTACTTTCCTATATAGACAGCAACTCAATACACTAGGGTTTGAAATAGAGTCTGCACTGTTCTCTTACTTGATCCAGTGTAGTCTGTGACACCGAGTAGTCAGCTATCCCCAGTTCCTCATAATTATTTGACAGAACCTCAAAGATACAAGCGAGCGAACAGGCTTGTGATGGCAGCTGGTACTGGAGAACATTCTGATGTCTCTCCTTCAGCTGGATGCCAGGGAAGGAGTTCTGGATGAAGGTGTCCACCGGACATGGTTCTGTAGATGGGGTGGACAAACGAAGGATTATTGTGTAACCATCTCCAAACCTAGAAGAAAAGACAAAAAGGACGGAAATGAAAATGTATTTAGTATTACATATTTTGACTTGCATACTAACTTTTGCAGAATACACTATATTTTCTGTTAAATATGAATTATACAACCAAAATACACTGTTCATAATTTTTCATCCAATGCGCCAATGAATTCTCTCTTTCTTTAATTTCCATAGAGTGCAGAAGTAAAAAAAAAGAAATAATCAAATTAATTTTCTTCACAGGGGAACTGATTTTGAATGATAACTTATAAACCTTTAAAGACAGACCTGCTGCTGAATTCCTGGAGAAAACAAAATTTAGAGAACAGCTAAAAGAATTGTGTCAAAAGAACACTTTAGCACCTGTCCACTCCCATTAGGCAGTCAGTTTCCCTTCCCTACTTTAATATTTACATTTATGCATTTAGAAGACGCTTTTATCCAAAGCCTATTCAGCCTATACATTTTTTCCAGTATGCGTGTTCCCTGGGAATTGAACCCACGACCCTTTGCACTGTTAACACAATGTTCTACCATTGAGCCACAGGAACACGGACATGTAATATTTGCCATAAACTTTAAAATTCTGTTCTCATACAGACACACACACACACACACACACACACACACTCATTAAATCCGGTAAGTACTACTAAGTACTTCTATCTTTTTGTCCATTTTTTTTTTTAAATATGATTTTCACTCCAAATCAAGGTTTGTAATTTTGCGATTGACCTCAACCCAGCAGGCACAGGACGTCAATATAACATCAGGTTGACGTTGGACATGATGTCGGGACAGATGTTGCATTTTGGTTTAGAATGAAATCGGGTTGACGTCAATATTTGATGCCAATTTGACATTGACTTAACATTAGATTTTGGTTACACAACCTAAAAAACAAATATCAACATCAGCTGACGTCGGTATTGGGCATCAAATTAACATTGACATTAGAAGTTGAATTGAGACTGAATTTTGGTCACCCGATGTCGCAACCAAAATTTTACCAAATATCAACATCTTATGACGCTGTGTGCCTGCTGGGAAAGCTGGTTCGTTTGATTAATGGCTTGTAACTTTTAAATTAAGACTTTTCTTTTTTATTCTAACCAAGGCTGCTGATAAAAGTTAGCATGCACTCCATCGTGACTAATCTGGAAGTGACATCAGTCACAATATTCTTTTCTTTTTAATATTACTGTTATAATCCACAATCTCTTTATCTGACTTTATTTATTCTGACTACAAATAATTATTTATTTTTGACATGATGAGGTCATTTAATACAAATTATGTATTCTACAGTTTGAAATGTTTATTGTTTCATATTACTTCACATCCTGTTTTAAAAACAGTATGTGCTATACAGTTTATATTGAACAGCATGAAATAAGTGTTACCTGTTCTTCAAGTGCTGAACTGAACCCAGACACTGGAACCTGCCATTCACCATAATGGCCATTCGGGTGCAGAGAGCCTCACATTCTTCCATACTGAAAAGACAGCAGAACAACAATAACGGCACAGCAATTCAGGAACACACAGAGGCTAGACCTGAACATCTTTATACCTTATATATAAAAAGATATTCAGACATTAGATTTACATTTACAAAATGTTGCATCAGTCACTGTACATATCAGTCAGATGGCTTCTTCCCATCTAGGTGGGCAGATCCCAGTCTAAAGGATCCATTGCGGCTATCTCTATTTGAAACTAGAAGTTTCCTCTACCTGTGGGAGGTGAGAACGACAGATCGTCCCTCTTTGATCACACTTAGGATGCAGTTCCAGAGGAAGCGCTTGGCTTTTGGGTCCATCCCAGTTGTTGGCTCATCCTGAAAATCACAGATGAGAGAAGAAAACACAGTTTACAGCCACATAATACAGCTACAAATCAGTAATGTTTATTTAAATTACGTGGCAACTGTTATAGTACAAACATACCAGGAAGATGACAGGTGAAGCTCCAATGAGGGAAATGGCGGTGGAGAGTTTGCGCTTGTTTCCTCCGCTGTAACCCCCAGCCTCTCGCTCAGCATACTGACTCAGACCAAGCTTTTGCACTCCCCACTGTGCCACCTACAGGATAGGCATACAAAAATATTGAAAGTAACTACAGTCTTTATGGCCCAAACACCAGACCTATATCAAAGAACTAGCGAAGACAAATGTTGACTATGGTGACACCTCACGTGGACTGCGTCTGGGCCAGAAATCTGTGCTTGAATACAACGCAATATCTAAGGCCTTTAGAATGGGTCATCTTACCAAATGATGTGGAACCAACCATGAATTTTAACTATATATACACATAAAATTACTAGAAAAAGAGATGAGGTGTCCACCCAAGGATCCCACTTTATATTAGGTGGACTTAACTACTATGTACTTACATTTAAATTAATAATTTGATACAATGCACTTATTGTATCAAATAAGTGCATACATGCACATACATGCTTTTAAATTGTACTTATATTGTGTAAAATACCTATATGTAATTACATATTTAATTAATTTATGTAATTTTCCTGTAGCTCAACTGGTAGAGCATGGCGCTAGCAACGCCAAGATCATGGGTTCGATTCCCAGGGAAAGCAAGAGCTGATAAAATGTAGAAACTGTAACTTGAATGCAATGTAAGTCGCTTTGGATAAAAGCGTCTGCTAAATGCATAAATATAAATGTAATTACATTTATAATTACAATGTTGACCCATCCCTTACACCTTAACCCACCCTTAAACTGACCCATATCATAAACCTGTGCCTTACCTTACCCATATCCCACCTCAATAGCAGCAAAGGTGTTTTACAATTCAATATGAACACAATAAGTAGATACTTATTTTTTTAAGTACATAGTAGTTAAGGCCACCTAATATAAAGAATGACCCATCCAAGAAGAGTTTGTTTCTTCATCAGAACAGATCTGGTGAATGTAACATTACATCACTTCATCGCAAATGGATCCTCTGCAGTCAATGGGTGCCATCAGAAGGAAAGTCCAAACAGCTGATAAGGTATTTAAATAAATGAAGTATTTAATGTGATGTGACAGATAGCTGCAGCGCCTCTGTACAAGCGGCATGTGAACTAATCTAACTCTTTATTAATTATTTCACAAAATAAACATGAATGAACATCAGAAGGTATCTTGTTTCAATCGTGGAAAATATGTCAAGTTCAAGTCAATTGATGTTAATCTACTCTACTGTCTGGGTTGTCTATTGGACAAAATGTCAGATTCAGCATTATGATTGGTCAGATCGCCTGTCAGTCAAACTCTTAGCGAAGGGTCAGTTGATGGACTGGAGAGGTGTGGACTACTTGTGGATTATTGTGATGATTTTATTAGCTGTTTAGAATCCTCTACCTTTGCAACATGAGGCTCTGGCACTCCTCTGAGGCGAGCATAGAACTCAAGGTGCTCTCGTCCCGTCAGCAGGTCAATGATGGCGTCAAACTGAGGACAATATCCCATCAGCTGATGAACTTTCTCCATTTCTGTAATAACGCTGAATAAAACAAATGCTTGGTAATGTTAGGATGTTGTGATTAGTTGCCAGGATGTAGTAATAGTAATAATTGTGAAATTTTTTCTATAATGTTCATCACATGTTTTCGCATGACTAGTATCTAACCTGTGGTTGCTAAGAAATGCTTCTCCGTAAGTGATGTGGGTGTCTCCTGTTAGCATGCGGAAGGTTGAGGTTTTCCCAGCCCCGTTAACGCCAAGAAGCCCAAAACACTGCAATGAGAAAAGAAACACTTGCACAAAAAAAAAAAAAAACTATGTATATATTTTCAAGAGAGTTCTGTGATCTGCAACTCTAGTTACCTCTCCCCGGGGAATGCCCAAGCAAAGCCTATTTACTGCTGGCTTCCTGCCTGCCTGGTATACCTATAGACACAAAAAGTCATTTTTTTGCCCTGGATTAGATTACATAACTTACATAAGCAATTTGTGTGATATTTGGTTGGCTTCTGTACCTTGCTAAGGTCTTTGAGGATGAGAACGTCTCCCACAGCTCTACCACTCTTCACACGATCTCGCTCTCTCGCCACATCCTCATCCTCCGTGCCCAGGGGGGGCAGCACAAAGCCAAACCATCGGCTGAATGGAAAATAATTATTTATTAGGAACATCTACAGCTCTATGTATGTTAATTAGTGCTGTCAAACGATTAATCGCATCCAACGTTTTTGTTTACATAATATTTGTGTGTGTACTGTGTATATTTATTATGTATATATGAATACACACACATCCATGTATATATTTCAGAAAAATATGTTATGTTTATATATTAAATATATTTATATGCGATATCAATTATATGAATATAAATACATGTAAATATTTTCCAAATATACTGTATGTGTGTGTATTTATATATATATATATACATATACACAGTACACACACACATATATTATGTAAACAAAAACTTTTATTTTGGATGGGATTAATCGCAATTCATCGTTTGACAGCACTACGTTTATGTATTCAATAATCACAATGTTCAAACATACAAACGTACCTAAAATTAACAAAGAATTTATACTGCAGGAGAACAGTGAAGATGAAAAACACAATTCCTTCCATCGCCATTGCAAACAGGTTCTTCCCTACAAAATCCCAGGATAAAGGATCCAGATTCTGTTTGGTTCCTGTTGACATACAAATACAAGATGAATTCAAATTTAAATCTCACAGTTGTTAATAAATATAGCAGAAATATTTTTTTATCAGTGACAGAATGCTTCGTAAAATTACCCAGCCGCTGAAATGCGTCTGCCATGGCTTGGTTCTTGGCCATGTCAATGAGACCTCGACCCAGACAGAAGTGAGGGAAGATCAGAAAGACCTTTTTCAGGATCCTGTTAACCTCGTTCAAATGCTGAGTACGACATGAAAATTAAACAAAGAAGAGATAGAAGCCTTGAAGTCTTACTAACATTGTTTTTTGCTTACATTTAACTTTTTGTTATTTATTCAAGCTTTTTTATTGAATGCTGTTTTTGTTTTTATATTTTGTGAAGCAAAACAGTTGTAAATTATCACTCTTTTTGTAAATTCTGTGAATTTTCTTTTCTAAACTAATGACGTCGAGCCAGGAACATGTTGTACATGGGTTAATCATGGTAAGCAGTTAGCATCTGTGTGGTCTGCATCCCTTACCTCATCAATAAAGAGCTCCAGGACAAAGGTGGCGACGCTGCCGTTGATGCCGATAAATAGGTTGATTGAGGTGAGGACCACGTAGGCAGTGCTAGGGACAGAGAAGATGAAGGAGGCTGGGTACATGAGTGGAGTGATAGACCAACTGCAACAGAGACAAACAACACAAAACTGATTTATGCTGCAATAGAGAGGCGGATCAGCATGGTTGACCAAGGAAGTTTAGCTGGTTAAGCTGGTAATACAGTCTGTGGGGCCATGCTGGGGACCAACAAAACAAAACATTTGATTTTTGTTTTCAGCAAGGTAAGTAAATGCACCAATGTGCTGAAGAGTCATTAACTAAACAAGTAAATCTCCAGTGATGTGATCATTTCTCACCCATACAGCAAAAGTAGGAGCACCAGTGCAGGCAGATTCTTCTCAGATACATATGACTCTTGCTGGAAGCTGATGAAAATGAAGACCACTATAGTGGCTGGTATTGTATAGTTCAACTGCAACACAACAAGAAACATTAAATTAGTTTTAATAACCATTTTAAGATATTTCACAGCCACATCAAACTTGCAGAGAACTGACCATGTCCCATACGTAGTTGGTGGTCCAGTAGAGGATGGGCTTCACTCCACTGACAAACTGGAGGTGTTTGGATTTACTGACCCGTTCCTCAATAAGGAACAGGACAAAGCTGGCAGGAACAAATGACATGGCGAAAATAACACAAATGGACACCAGAACGTCCACGGAGGTGGTCATCCTGCAAAGACCAGAGAGAAAGAAAAGCATTGACAAATTTTCACTTTTGCAAGAGTTCGCTAAACGGTTCAATTCATTCACATAATTTCCGATTTTTTGTTAAATGATGTTAGAAATATATTCTTGATACAATTTTCACTATATCTAATGCTCACACACAATTCTCACATTTTGTCCCTTAGTGAAACTTTGCATATTCATAAGATCAGAATTCTATACAGCTCCAAAACTATTTTCCATTGGAAACAAATGAGCTCTGGTCTGTCGTTTGTTGGAGACAGTGAAAAGGCAGCTTTAGTGAATTCTCTCCTAGACCTCTCTGCAAACAGTGATTACATACAGGGCCATTTCTGTCAGCTGCTCCTTTGTGAGGTTGAGTGGGTGATTGTAGGCTGTTATTCCATATTTGCGTCTTTCCATGTCAGGTGGCAGGTTGGCACGAAGGAGACCATTGTTCATTATATTCACAAATGATGCCATGGCATGCCATCCTTTATTATTAAACCAGACCTGAGAGAGAGAACATATCACAGTTAAATGAAGAGATCAGGAGAAGGTTGAGCTTGAGAGGTCACTCACATGTGTCTTACTCACCTTCACGTTATTTTGGCTGGTGAGTCCCGTAAGGACATCAGGTAGTCTGAGAAGGAGCTGATCTAATGAGCCATTCTGCAACCAAAAAAGGATCAAAACAGTCACGCTACGTGACCAATAGGGGCATGTGATATGTATTGTCTATGATAATGTTGTTTTTTATGATGGGCAACCAGACAATTTCAAGTGTGTCACTCACTTTACAATAACCAAACAAAAACTGGAAAGTGTACACTTTTAAAGCGTAAAATACATTTTAGACACAATATTGTTTGCTTTTGCAATATTTAACTATGGAAATAGTTGCAAAAAAGGTTGAAGAACCATTGTGTGTCTTTGAGCACACAAATCATTAAAAAAATTACATTTTAGATTTAAATATTAAGTTAAAAAATTATACATTTTTAATTGCAGTGTAAATACATGCATGCCACCTTTGCGTTGCATTAAACAGTCAGTGCAAATACACCTAAATGCCACTTCAGATGCAGCTTCTGTGTCACCTCTGCAGTGCAAATATAGCTTTTTCATTTGGTCTGATTAGTAACAGTCCTATAGTGTCTTCTTAGTCTAACTGAATGTATTGATTAAATGTAAGAATTTGACGTAAAAGATGATGCATGAATCTAATAAGGTTATAAAAAATTGCTCTTATAAAAGTAAAAATTCCCCTGGATATCAAGGGCAAAATATCACCCGTTAATTTATTTCTTTATTTCTGTCGTTGTTGAGAACTAACCACTGCACAGAATAGGAAGAATGAAAATTCAAGTGTTTGATTTAAGGGTTTAGTATAAATCCATGATACCAAAACAAATACTGAGACAGAGAGCCAAAAGTATCTATCAATACATGAATCAGGTGGCATACCTCTGCAATGTTGTAGTGTGCTCTGATAGCCAAAACAGACTCCTCCAGGTAATGTGGCTCATCCACAGCTTGAGAGCTTTTAGCTCCAAGAGAAAAACCTCCATATCTGCGACAGGTAAGCAGAAATTATATGAACATCGAATCTAACTGAAATTAAATATTGAATGTTTAGATTTTCGATGCAATCAGCTCACCTAAATTCATTTACCCATTTTTTCGTCTTCAAACTGTGTATGTGAGAGAGAGAAATATCTGCTGTCAAAACTGATGGTTTTAGTTTATTACTGAGTGTTTTAAGAAATAAAATGAAAAATAAACCTTTTCTTCAGAATCTGGGGATATGTTTTGATGAGGTAGTCAGAAATGTTGTGACCAGTCAAATTTAGCAGGAAATCACCTGTCATTGATTTCATCTACATGAAGAAAAGGTGGTAGTTTTAGGAAAAAAAACACCAAATAATATAAACAACAGCTAAACAATTATTCCATTAAAATCTGTGCTTTTAACATAACATGCCATGGCCACTAACAAGCAAAATTATATTTTCCAGATCATTTGTAAACATTTATTTCTCTCTATTTTTTTCAAATGTGTTTTTTTTAATGTACAGACCTATAAATGTAAAATAATAATAATAAAACAATTAAGAAAGTTTATTTCTGGGAACACACTAACTGTTTGCTGCTAGCTAGCATACAATAGCATATCTTACAACATACTGCAAATTAAATTACTCAGTAAGGGGTCAGTAAGGGAATTATTTAAAATTGTATTTATCAATGTGAAAGTAAAGAAGTCTACATTGTTACAAAATATTATTTTAAATACATTTTGTTCTCTTTCTATTCATTAAAAAATCCTCAAAAAAATTATCAGTTTACACAAACATACTAAACAGTACAAAAGTACTGAAAATAATAAGAAATGTTAATTGAGCACCAATCATCATATTAGAATGATTTCTGAAGGGTCCTGTGACACTGAAGACAGGAACAAATCACATGTTTAACACATATTAAAGTAAAAAAGAGTGCATTCAAACTGTAATAATATTTCGCAATATTATTGTTTTACTGTATTCTTGAACAAAAATGCAGCCTTAGTGAGCATAGAAATCTTCTTATAAAAACAACAAACGAAATGTTACAGACCCACAACTTTTAAAAGTATTGCATGTTATTGATGAACACATGGATGGAGGACAGACCTGAGGAGGGGGGATTCCCCCTGCTCCCTCCGGGCAGTCCGGCAGCATCCTGCGGATATCCTCCGTACTGCACTCACAGTCAGGGGACGGCTCCTCTACAGTCCAGTTGCTTTTATGAAAGAGCTGCCACATGCTATAGGGAATCTGGGGCCGGACAAACTTTGACTCAACTTCCTCTAAACACTCAGTGTCTCTGAAAAAGCACACAATTAAGCATCACATTACATTGATTAAATAAGACAGTTACTTTTCTGTTATTGTTTTCCCAATGACAGGGATCCTACCCGCTCGGCTCCATACATTTGGTCCCAAACCCAGGTGGATTCAGCAGGGCATCCAGGAGGTTCTGTACAGCTGGATCCTGTGGGGCATCATTGCTTTATGGGAAAGAGAAAATAAGTGATCTGCAGTTAACAGCTTTTTTCTTGGATTTTTCCTCAGAATCCCTGAATGTGTACCTGAAGAAGGTGAACTGTTCTCCATACATCCATGGCTGGAGCTCCAGGGATGGATATTTCCCAAAAGGTGGGACAATGAGACTGAAGAGCAGAGCGATAAGGACAAAAACCGCAGGGAGAACAATCTGGAAAAATACAATGCCTTCATAAAAAATTCTTGTTTATCAATCATAAAACATTGTTTTATAATGTTTTAGAAATAAATCTTGCATTTATTTGATCAAAAATACAATAAAAACAGTAATATTGTGACATTATTACAATAAAAAAACTGAATTTTATAATGTAAAACATTCACTTCTTGTGAAAAGTCACATGATCCAAGAACAGCATTCATTTAAAATCTTTCGTAACATTCAAAATGTCTGTACTGTAAATTTTGAGCAATTTACTTGCTGAATAAAAGTATTTACTTCTTAAAAAAAAAAAAGTTTTTGAACAGTAGTGTATTTGACATTATATTTGTTATATACATTATGTACTTTTGTTAAGCTGAAACAATTCTATTATGTTTTCAATACATTTCTTTCTGATGTCTAAATTTGTACTGACCAAGAGCATTAACATTGTTGCTGACACAGATAAGCTGATAACTATTTGCATGTTTTGGCTGATTCTACAAATTCTACACTACTTTGTCTAAAAAAATATATAAATGACAAAAAAATATAAAACATTGTCTTAAATGCCATAATTTAGGAATAACATTTTCTAACATTTGTTTACATTTAAGACTTTTTTATTTATCGTTTTAAAGATAAAACATTAAGTGAGCCTTAGATGATCTCAGCAGAGGTAATTAAATATTCAATAGCCATCGATATGTATGAAAGCCCTACAGGTGGCCTCAAAAACCTCATGAGAAGACAAGAAATAATATGCTACTATGTGGACCTGCCAAAATACCTTACCTATTATATCTAAGTACCAAATTACTTAAGAATTAACTGCTGTAAAAGCAGATACATATTTTTTCCAATTTGGAATAACCTGTACTAATGAATTATGCACTATAATACCAATAACTTGTATTTGAATAATGCAATAGCACACAAACAAACAAAACAACATTATTAACCATTGACAAGGCTGTTGGTAGATTTTGGAACTGACTTAATCAGTCAAGCGGGCACAATTATTAGTCAATTATTTCAACAAGATTCCAGTAACTGGTCTATCAGTACTGTGTACCTGAGCAAAAATGCCTCTGCGACTGCGAAGGGCATATTTCAGTCTTTTGGTGAAAAGTGCTCGAAGCTGCTGACATGTGAGGAAGCAGCCTGTTAGAGAAGCACTGCCACCCTGACCATCCCCATTCAGCAGCTCTGTCTCCTGGGCCTCTGTGTGCCAGAGAAAGACCTTCTGGTTAATGACATCTCATTACAACTGTTCTTACCTGTGGTACTGCTGTCAACAATAACTACAGCAATAAGTACAGTTTTGTTTCATTTTGTACCTCTCCTGATTGGCTGTTTTCGTCCTGCCAGTGAAGCAGAGAGAAGAGCAAAACAAAAAAAATAATATTTTAAATTCCTGACAAAACCACACCTCACACTTAGGGTGTTTGTTCGCCCTTTATGATATCAATTGAAATGACTGTTTCAGTGCATCCCAACTTGCATACTATCCTTTCAAAAACATAATTTAACTCATTTCATCTTCTTTTATTAAACATTCAACTACACAACATATGCTAGTATTGCATATCGTTGTCTTGGGATACAGGAGTCAGCTGCATAAAACATAACCACTGTGTTAAAACTATGTCAAAACTGTCTTAAGAAATATATGGACCAACTAGCAAGGGAAGTCGTGGCCTAATGGTAGAGTCGGACTCATAAATCCAAAGGTTGCGAGTTCAAGTCTCGGGCCAGCAGGGATTGTCGTTGGGGGGAGTGAATGTACAGCGCTCTCTCCACCTTCAATACCACGACCTTGAGCAAGACACTGAACCCCCAACTGCTCCCCGGGCGCCACTATAAATGGCTGCCCACTGCTCACTGCTGTGTGTGTGCACTTTGGATGGGTAAATGCAGAGCACAAATTCCGAGTATGGGTCACTATAGTTGGCTGTATGTCACTTCACTTTCAATTAGTTAGGTCTTAATAAGTTTTACTTTTTGGATAGAACAGTCTACTTTTTTTCTGTAGGAGACATAAAAAGGTTATGACTACTCCTAAATAAAAAACTGCAACTGGACACAGATTTAATCTCATTGGCTCAGTGCGTATGGAATGTATTCATTTACCTGTGTCTCTGTCCTCAGATGGCACCCCCTGGTGGACTGGAGATGCTGCTGGCTCCTCAGGGTCTGCATCTACACCTGTCTCCTCTGCCACACGCAAAAAGATCTAAAATATACAAGCAAAGCTAAACTTTACAGTCTGGAAATGCCCCTTCTGACTCCACATAGTGTGAAGACGTATATTGTTACAACAGCAGCCATGAGGGTTAACACTCTCTACTTAGTACAGGTTTATTATTAGCTAATGTTAGAACCCACAAAAGCTTAAGAGGGATTTCATCTCTTGGCACCAGAAAGGGAAAATGACTGGTCATCGACAGACCTGTATACCACAACCTTGAACTTCAGTGAGGGGTAAATCCTTTTACAGTAAGAATGAATCAGTGGAGATGACAAGCTTATGTTTCAGAACGGTCTCACCTCTTCTAACGTGGTGTCTGACAATCCATAACTGACCACACCAAAGTCGGCCTGCCGTTTGTCCAGTTCGTTTAAAAGAGGGCGAGGCTGCCGTCCTCTGAGGCAGCATGGGGCAAGTTGATGACCGCCTCTCTGCCGATGTCCTCCACCAGTTGAGCATCAGGGATGTACTGCTGTGCAAGAGCCATAAGGGTGGCAACATCTAAAACAGGAAGGAATCAGAGCCTAATATCAGAGTTTAATGCCAGCCATAATCAAAACACCTGAAGAATCTAATAGAAGTTTTCAGGATTACTAGAAAGCTACAGGCACAAGAGTTTGATTGTGGTTGGAGCTAAACTCTACAGGATCCTGAGGGCCAGAGTTGCCCATCCATGTCTTAGAAAATACAGAGGCCTAGATTTAAACAGCATTACAACATGTGGTGCAAACAACCTTTGTAAGCCAAAGCTGAACCTACCAAATCCATTCACTTCACTTCCCAGTCCTGTGTCATCACTTACTGAGGAATCGCTGTCCTGAAACACAGATAGCTTTATATTATTTCAAATATTATGAAGGAAAGCACTGTATAACTGGTGCACTACTGTCAGGGCGTTTTCACACCTGGCTTGTTTGGAGCATTTATTTGGAACCTGGTGTTTTTTCTCCCATTCGATAATTTAAGCATATGTGAACATAACAGTCACACTTAGATCTGCAGCAAAGCAATCAGTCTGAGATCATCTGAACAAGTTGGTCTCACCCCAAATCAAACAGAACTTTGGAGCATTTTAGTCATGGCAAGAAAGCAATCTAACTAGGGTTGTCAAAATGGCTGAAAAAATGAATTCGAATTTTATACTTAAATATTATCATTATTCAAATTATATTCGAATTTAAAAAGGCATAATTTCAGTTAGGGGGAAAAAAGCTTTTGGCTTCTCTCCTGAGGCCACAAGAGGGCGCATCGAGCAAAATATTACTAATGTACGTTTCTTCAAAGAAATAAATAACACGACTATCTTTGAAAGAAGTGCATAATGTTTAATATATGCTGTTTTCATTCAAATCAAAGCGCAAATGACGTATCCGCATGACGCAGCTGACACAGATGCTAGGGTGACACGGAGGAGATGAATTGTTGTATAAAGTCATTATTTTTTAGGTTTTTTAGTGCAAAAAGTAATCTCGTAGCTTCTTAAAATTACTGTTGAACCCCTGATTATTGATTCAGGGATGATGATGAATAAAATGATTATTTTACGGATCTCCTCTGGACTTTGATCGTGTAAATTACATTACTGTCTATGGAGGGTCTGAGAGCTCTCAGAATGCATCAAAAATATCTTAAACTGTGTTCCGAAGATGAACAGAGGTCTTATGGGTTTGGAACAACATGAGGGTGAGTAATTAATAACAATTTTTTGGGGTGAACTCATCTTTTAAGTCCCTGTTTTGGAACAAACAATCTACAGGTCTGAAAATGTTCTCAAGGTACTTAATAGCAAATGTATTATCTGCTCTTCTTGTGGGTCATCTCACCTTGGTAACTGCAGTTAAAGGGAGTTTGCCAGTGCTGGTGCTGCTGGGAATACTATGCATCTCTCTCTTCACCAGCGTAAGGTAATATCCAGTACCAAGTTGTGCCTTGAGGAAGAGTGGCGTTCCACAGCAGCACAGCTTGCCCTGGGAAATGATTGCAATGCGGTCACCGAGGAGATCAGCCTCATCCATGTAATGTGTGGACAGAATGATGGTGCGGCCTGAAAACCAAAGGGCATTTATTCTGATGGCTGACAAACCAGTAGGTATAGTCATTTTTCAAATAGTGAAACTTTAAAAGACCTTCACGGTACTTGAGCAGAAGGTCCCAAATCCCACGACGGGAGTAAGGGTCCACACCAGCTGTAGGCTCATCCAAGACCACAACCTTTGACCCGCCTATGAAAGCGATTGCAACAGACAGTTTCCTTTGCATGCCACCTGACAAGAAATACAAAAAACGACCAGGTAAAGCAGAGAGGTCACAGTTGAGAGAACACCATAAAAGACATTGAACACCTAAACGGGTTTCAAATATATACAGTCAAACCAAAAATTATTCAGACACCAGATTTCATTTTTGATATCTTTTTACTAGAGGGGGCAGGACACTATAGATAATTGATGTAATTGAGGATAGCAAAATAAAGTAAACTGTGACATATTATACCCAACAATTCTTAATACAGTGGACTACCAGAAAAATTGATACAAAATTTGGGACCAAAATATATTCAGACACTTTTACCTGACCATGTTGAGATTCAATGTTTTTAGTTTTTGTTTTTTATTGCTAATGCGACCTTTTTACAACGCAGACCGAACAAAATTAAGCAATGCTTGGTAGTCAGTTGGCCTAAATTGGTAGTATGTGTACTTAAATTTAACTTGAATTTATTTAATTTAGGTTGATTGTATCAAATCTGACATTGTCAAGATGAAATTGTTATGAAACAGTTCAAATCTTGAGTTCTTGACATTTTATTACCATTTTCTAAACTATGAGAAAAAACTATGATAATGTGAGAAATGTTGTAGGTGTCTGAATATATTTTGGTTTGACTGTATTTGTTAATCTACCTGAAAGGTTTTTGGTCTGCTCGTGTCGTTTATGTTGTAAGCCCACATCCTCCAGAAGTGAATTGATCTCCTTCTTCACTTCCCCCATGCTCATGCCCTTCATTTGACCGTAGAACCATACATGCTCCTCCACCGTCAGACTTCAGTGACATACAGAATATGTTAGTACAGAAATATGAGCTTGAATCATGTGGCAACACAAATGTTAATTATTACAATTATAAAAAAGTACTGTTGTACCATGTCATTAATTTTGTTTATTATATCAATATATCAATCAGTACTTTTAGTAATTATTGTGTCAAAAAGCAAAAAAAAAAAACATTACAAATCAGATACTGATAAGAAGACACTTTAATATTAAAATAATTACTATAGGTATCACCTTTAAAAACATGTCACAAAATCAGTGGATCTCAAAGTAAAATTAACACAGTACATGAAAAATGATCATGATATCTATTTTTTTTTTTTTGTTGACTGGTGCCCTACATGTCAAAGAGGACATTGTGCTGGGGACACACTCCCAGAGTCCTGCGGATCATGTCCATATCTGTGCGAATGTCCATTCCCTTCACGTATATCGTTCCAGCAGTGGGAGGAAAAAGTCCCGTTAGAATGGACCTGTGAGTCAAATCATCAGATAAGTATTTAATGAGTTAATCAATTAGTCAGCGTTTGACAAAGATCTTAAAGTAAATGAAACATTAGATTTTTTAATGATTTGTTAAGCTCTCACATAGTGGTCGTCTTGCCAGCTCCATTATGACCCAGAAAAGATGTTATTTGGCCCTCATAGAACTTTATGTTAAGGTGATTGACAGCAAGCTTGGCCCCTTTTTTATAAATCTTCACTAAGTTCCTTATGGAAACTCCCAGAATTAGTTTTGCCGGTTCAGCTTCAATCCGATCTGTAATCAACATAGGCAAGACATATCTAATAAAAAACATGCTCAAAACATCACACAAATACAGAAAACGGCTGTATTTCAAACATTGTCACTTATAGTTTGATGCTCTTACCATTGGGTTCATCACTAGGGGCTGAAGGAATAGGCAATCCCACCTCTAATGGTACCCCACCCCAGTAATTCAGCTGGAAGATAAAATACCATGGTCTGGGGATCCCATACTGCCCTGTTAAACACATTCAATTATTGTCATATTTTTACATACAGATGAAATACACAATGAGTGTGTTTATCATTTATGTTTAATAAGCCAAGTTATAAAACAAACTGCATTTGACATGTACCAACATGTTACTGTGATTGTATTAGATAATAATCCCATGATATTTTGATGCTGCATTGTATGTGAACATACAGACAAAACCTACATTTTTTCCCCGATCAAAAAATAAATTAAATCTTAAAATATTGCAAAATATTTGTTTCAAATAAATTCTGTTCCTTTCAACTTTCTATTTATCCTGAAACAAATGTACCAGAAATTCCACAAAGAGCAGTTTTCAACATTTCTAATAATAAAAATGTTTCTTGGGCACCAAAAGAGCATAGAATGATTTCTGAAGGATCATGTGACCCTGAAGACTGGCGTAATGATAATGAAAATTCAACTTTTCATCACAGGAATCAATAACACTTTAAATATTTTACAATAGCAAACCGTTATTTCAAATTTCAATTATATTTCACACCAGTAGTGCTTTTACTGTATTTGTATCATTGATAAATCCACAAAAGTTAAAAGAAGACACATTTAGAATAGCGTTTGCTCACAGAAAGATGCTTTACCTGGAAAAACAGCTTCAATGTACCAAGTGGCCAGTGCATAGATGACGGCATCTGCATACAGCATCACAATGGAGACGGTGAAGTTGTAGCTGTCTCCCTCCATGGGGCTTGATTTCATGTTGAACCACTGGATCCCCAGACCCTGCTCTTCATACTGAGAGAAATACTCACAGCCAAAACCAAAGGCTACTGGAGACAAGAAGCTCTACAGGGAAATAAGGCATAACTTCAAACATCTGAATTACAGGGTTTATTATGAACAGACAGACATTTAAGTTGTTATTTTCCAGTTATCTTCCCCTTTGCAGATCTCAATCACATTTCTATATGTATTCTTATATGTGTTGCGTGAAGATGCCAGCAGGGAAAGCGGATGAAAGCTCTCACCGCTAAGATCCTGTGTGTGCTGGTCAGGTTATCCCTCCAGGCCACACACAGCACATACGGCAGGTAAAGAGTGAAGTAAATGAGTCCTCCACACGCTGCTGCCAGGTTAGCTCGTGAGAAGAATGTGCTGATGAGGAAGCAAAGCATGATGGTGGCTGTAGCAAATGCAGCCAGGAAGAAGAAAACAACAGCCGGGTCACTGTAAGGTAGGATATCGCCCCACTGCAGGAGACAGAAAAGAGTCAGAAATCTCAAACAGGGTATATTTATCTCAATAGAGCTATTGAAATATGATAGCGGAAAAACAAGTACTTTGGGCTCAGGAGAGCTGTAACTTTGTTTTCACACTATCAGAGTTCACCTTAAGGGCGGCGATAAGCAGTCCAGCGCTGAACAGGAAGGGCAGGTAACTGCTGATAAACCAGCTGAGCCACAGCATCCCAGAGCTCAGACCCATGATACGCATTGTCTCCTTCAGACGAGCCTCTTTCTCATAGACAACACCCTTTATGATCATAGCCACTGAATAGATCCACGCCAGTGTCATAAACAGAGGCAGAGAACGATTCAGGACGCGTATAAACCTAAGACAAGAGGATAAAGACAAGTGTCCAAGACAAAGATGTGGCCAAGTTCTTAGAATTTTTTTTTAATATCATATGGTTTGGAAACATATTTTTATAAAAGTTTAAATTTTGTGACAATATCAAGTAAAAAGTAATAACATTTTCATATACCTTGAACACATACACTACACTACTGTTCGAAAGTTTGGAGTCTTTGTAACGTGTTTTGAAAGAAGTATTATGCTCATCAAGTATTCATAAAGGCTGCATTTATGTGATCAAAAATAAAGTATAAACAATAATATTGTGAAATGGTACTACATTTTAAAATATCAGTGTTTTATATATATTTTAAATGTATTAATATATTTGTTAATATTATGTAATTAAATGTAATTTATTCCTGTGAATGTAAAGCTGAATTTTCAGTATCATTACTCCAGTTTTCAGTGCCACATGATCCTTCAGAAATCATCCTAATATACTGATTTAATTATCAAGAAACATTACATGTTATTATCAATATTAAAAAACACTGTGCTGCTTTGTCTTTGTGGAAACATAATACATTTTTCAAAAATCTTTGTTGAATAGAAAGTTCAAAAGAACAGTATTTATTTGAAATAGAAATCTTTTGTAACATTATAAATGCCTTCACTGTCACATTTGATCAATTTATGGACATTTGCTGAAAAAAAGCTTAAATTACCCCCCCAAAAAAATAAAATGGTAATGTACCTCATATTATCTAAATAATTATCTTTTGTAAGTTCTAAAATAGATTTTTCATTTCTAAAATCTTTTTAAACAAACATCAACTATTCATTTTTTTCAATTGTACCATATGATATTTTACAACAACCAATCTTGCCTTTGTCAATAATAATAATAATTATTATTATAAATTAATACCTATTAACATTAGTCTCATACTAATATAATGTTAAAATAATGTTAATAATAAACATACCAAAACATAATAATGGATGTAGCACAAAGTTATTGTTCATTGTGGAATAACATCATGTGGTGTGACACAGAAGAGTGCAACTCACACGTCATCAACAAAGCAAGGGTAGGGCATCTGTTGCACATATACACCCATTTTTGGCTCTTTACCGGTGAGCAAACGTGTCAGAGCTCTCTCAACTAAATCCTGTACGTAAATAAAACCACCCCAAACATAGCGGAGGTCACTAAAGGGTTCAGCAGCCGGGCCTGGATCCCAAAATCTGTCACATGATAAAACAGGATATCAGCTTCATTAAGCAATTGACCATGGAAGCGTTACATGTATCATTTTCTTCTGTAAACTTAAGTTTGTGTGAGGACATTTCAGCATACTTGTCTTTGATCTTGTTTGTGCGCGTTACATCGTCTATGTCCATGCGGATCTTGTACTTTACATGGGGAGGCAGAGAGGATGATGAAGGCTCTGGAAGGAGGAAGACAATTCCGGCCCAAAACTGACGATCTTCCAGCAGCTCCAGGGCTCGTTCGACCATCTCACCCTCCGTGGCCAGACCCTCCATTTTATTCAAAGAGAAGCACTGGAACAATAGAGCGTATAGATAAGCAACAGACAATTACAAAAGTAGTTGACAATATAAGCCAATAACTGGCCTGGTTCTAAAGCATCTTACATCTATTAAAGGGGTGGTTGATTGCGATTTCAATTTTTAACATTAGTTAGTGTGCAATGTTGCTGTTTGAGCATAAACAATATCTGCAACGTTACGCCGCTGAAAGTTCTATGCAAATGGAGATATCGTCTTTTAAAATTCTGGCAGTTTAATGCCTACAAATACGGCTCGTAGAGATTACAGCGAGCTACTTCCCGGGTCTGTTACGTCACAAACCCAGATAAACCCCGCCCCCGGGAACATGCAGCAAAAGGGGGCGAGGATATGTTGTGCTGCTTATAGAAGAGGAAGAGAAAACTAGGGGTCCACGTAAAAATCTATTCACACATGAATCGCAATTCTGTCTTCTAATGATTCTAATGGATTCACAAGTTTCAAAATCAATGTTCTAAAGCAGCGGTTCTTGATCATGTTCCTCGCATACCCCTGCTCTTCATCTCTCTCTCTCTCTCATATATAAATCATCAGCTCCAACAATACAACAATACAACAAGTGTTCCATTTCTGCACTTATTTTCACATAGCTGTGAGAAGCGTTATACATTGATGCATGTGCGGTTGCCATACTGTATTAAAGCTTTAACCAGGATAAAACCATATCTTAAAAGATAACAGAAGCAGTAGCATTTACAAATAACAGTGTATCTAAAAGTATGAGACAACAACAAGCAAAAAAACATACCATTAAGAGCGGTGCTTGCACAGGTTCTGTGCAATTCTCTTCACTAATATTCTCTGCATCTCAATTGGGCTCAAATTGATAAACAATATAAATGACGCCATTGTTTACAATACAACCGGAGCACATGCCGCTGAGCTGAGGGGGCGGGACACTAGAGGCAATTTAGCCAATCACAACACACTGGACCAGCTAACCAATCTGAGCCCATCACATATTTCTGAAGGAGGGGCTTCATAAAAGCAGGAAATGAACAGTGTGTTTATAGGAGAAGGGACAGAGCGGTGTGGAAAAAAAAGGTAAATTATGTGAAAAATAAATGAGTTTTTTTTTTTTTTTTTACAAAGCATTAACTCATGTTAGACTGCACCCCATAAACACAATCAAGCCTATAAAAATGGTCAACCACCCCTTTAAAAGTACAACTCTTTAACCATCACACTTATATTTCGGTTAATAATATAGTTTTCAACCTAATGTACATGTGCCACATCTGTTACATATTTTTGGTATTATTCATAAAAAAATTGAGCAGATTGTCTATATTATTATTTTTCAAAGTGGAAAAACAACTGGTTATTTATTACTGGATCATTTATGAGGGTGAAGGCAGCACTGTGTAAATAATGAATTCACTATCTAGCTATACTAAATGTAAATTGTAATTTGTTGTATGCCAATAATAAATGCAAAACTTGAAAGCAAATAGCATGAATAGCACAGGCAACTATTTGTGGTGGATTTGATTGAATCATGAGTTTTAAATGGACCTTAAAGTTGTCTCTTCCTCATAAACTTTCATTACTATTCACCCTTTTGTTTTGTTTTATGTTAATATTGCAATTTTTGTTCTTTTCTTTTCACTTCTTATGTATATTACTTTTGTCTACTTTTATGTAGACAAATGTATGTGGGTAGATAATGTATGTGTGTATAAAAAATACTTCAATGTAACAATAATCCATTTATTATTAATAATAATTAATAAGGACAATGAATTTTGGAATTTATTCAAACTTACATACAAAGCAAAACGGTACTTGTTACAGTGGTATAAAGATGTACCTGTGTATATTATTATGGTATTTATTCATATTTTAAATTAGCATTTCTTTTTATATTTTCAGTTTCTGTTTACATTTTTTTGTTATGTGCTTTGTAGATACAGCTAAATAGCTTAAATGTATTCTTACTTTAGTTTTCAGTTTACAATTTTAGTTTTATACTTGAATATACTTCAGTTAGTTCTAATTTATTGTTTTCTTTTAATATTTGTCTATATCTAATGTTTAATTTTGAGTTAACAAACTATTCTTTTCACATACTTAAAAGTACGATGTATGTACTTAAATTGTGTAGTATGCAAATTAGGCCATACCAGTGCTTTAGTATATACATGTCCCTTCCTAGTGAAAAGATAACAAGTGAAACTAATCAGGTTTATGAGTTAAGCTGATCGTAACATGAGCTGCGGATTGCAAGTACCTTAGTGAGTTCTGAGAGAGTGTTGAAGGTGTTGTTTAAATCTTGGTACAGATCGAACCAGGTGGGTGGAGCACCCTCTCTACGAGGTGTACCTGGATCAGGCGTTGAGAGGAACCGGGAAATGCGAGATGCTGTCCAAGAAGTGTTCTCCAGATTTAGATTCACAACTACCGCCACCTCAGGCCTTCTCAGAAGATCCTGCAGAAGCCGGATTTCTAAACTGCTCTCCATGAATGTTTTGATTCTGGGACCCACTTCCTGCCATGCCTCCTGCATGTCATTTAGAATCTGGAAGTCCTGAAAAGTTTTGTTTACCTAAAGGAACAAGAATTACAGGAAGTTACCAAAGATATCCTATTTTTGGACAACTGACATATTGCACAAAGAATGAGCTGAGCGGAAGGGGGCGGCACCTCTGACATGACCAAACGGGTGACTGGTGTGTCTGGTGTGTAGAGCAGCTTTCCAATGAACAGTGGTTTGATGCTTCGCCACACAATCCGTGAGAGAGGGTTCGACTCCAGACTTTGAATCAGGTTTTCACAGAACGGAGCTAAAATTTAAAAAAGGGAAGGATTTGTTATACTACATAGCTTGCTAAGGTCTTAATTTCAAAATAAAACAAAGTTATATTTTTATCCATAGGAGTTTATCTGATGCCCAAACTAAAGGGAAAACAGGAATAAGCTTTTATCCTTGAGTAGAGCGACTACTGCACATTTAAGTAAATGAGTAGGGGTGTGAATCTTTGGGTAAAAAGTTAATTGATTCACGATTCAAACGTTTATTTATTTAATTCAGGTCTAATTTTAACATCCATTTTGTTTTGTGATTTTGATTAATTTCTTGATTCAGTAAATGCTTCTTGTAAAGTGTCTTAGGTAAGAAAAAAAGACAAACTATTTAAGGCTATTTATAGCAAACAACTTGAAAGTAAACATTAAATACATGCACAAACAGGCTACTTAACTTAGATTGCAATGTGCCAATAAAATATTTTAGATCTGAGCAGACCTATGAACACTTTCCATATTCAATTTTATTCATTTCCATGACTTTTCTTGGTCATGAAATAACAGTTTTAAAATTCCCAATTATTTCCAGGGTTTTCTTGAGTCAGGAAACTAACCCAAATATTTCTGTATTATCTGATACATTTTGTTTTCTCACAGTCAATATCCAGTGAAAGGCAGCACATATCCAGTGCAGCACATATGTGACAGTACAAACGAGTGTACAAACGATGTAAATATTTAATGCTACCTTACTGAATTGTGATTCGTTCGAGTTTTAGCATTTTTTAAATATTTTTCACCAAAACAAATGATTCACAATTCAAAAATCCATGTTTTAAGATTGATGCATAGAGATTGGCAGGATTTGTAATTGATGCATTGATGCAAAACTAATTTAATTATTACACGTCTCTAAATGAATCAAACATGTCTTACTGGTGCTATTGTCCTTTTCAAGGTCTGTCTCCTCTGATGCATTTCTGCCCAGGAAAGATTTGATGTCCTGATCTTCATACCAGTTGAATGAAGGGATTCTCTCTCCCCCAGCCTCAGGGTGTCCGCACATGATTCTGGAGAAGGCACGAAAACTCTCGCGTGGCAGTGCCGAGCGGTTTTCAGGTGTCAGTAGCCTAATCTCTGCGTTCAGCTCTGAGAAACTGGACAGAGCAGAGATCTGAGGGAGAAGAAAGAAACAGATGCATTGCAGTGATGTGAAAATGGACCTCTAACATATCTGCATCAATCAGTGTATTAAAATGTATTATTTATGTATCATGTACACTATGCAGTTTCATTGTAATTATGGGACCTGGCATTAATAGATCTCAAAACTACTTACGTCATCCATAACTGATGCTAGATCCCGAGATACAGAGGAAATAACCCCATTGATGCGCAGGAGATCAGCTGCATTAGCCTGCAGTCTGTCTCTCTGAAAGGAATTCACATGAAAAACACAATTCGAATATAAAAATCTGAAATAACTTTTAGCAAATTACAATTCAAATTTAAATCATTCTCTTCATGGTAAATTGCCCCAAAATACTGAGCAGACCTATGACTGACTGACACAATTTGTCCAATCAAACTCTTTCTAGAATGACACAATTTATCCAATCAAACTTCTAGAATGAGAATGTCCCTTCTCCTAATAACACCAACTTCTGACTAGCATAAGCAAACAGCATAATTTCTAAGATGTGAAAAAGGCTATGGTATATTTAAAAAAGGACATGCCCTTTTGATATTTTTTATTAGTGAATTAGTGATGGGCGCTTTTGAAACACTGTTTAATGAAATTTCAAAACCTTTGAATCTATGAAATAAGTGCTTCGGAACATCTAGCAAACTCGACAAGTCATGTAACTTCAGCATAATACAGTTACGAATATACTGTATCTACTTCAGTCATGAAATCTAAACACCGCAGGCTGATAAGTTCTTTACATTCGGTCTGTTAGCAATCACATAATTAACCACACCACGCAACCTGACTGGTGTCTGCTGATTCTGTAGCCGATGAGATTGCTTGCTCAACATTTAAATAGTCTAGTTCAGTGTTTGCGGTAGGCAGGTCCTGCAACATGCAAGAAACCCCCCACCTCCTCCAACACCACCTGTCTAGATCTGCTATGGGATTTATAATATGTGCCTGTTCATGCAGCAAGAAACATAGCTTACATGCACACAGGTGTGTTTGTGTATATATTGGCAATAGCAAATCCTTATTTGCTTTTAAGCAAATCTAGTCCGCCAAGACCAAACACAGTAACGTTGCAATATCCATTAACACACTAAAACTATTTTGAGAGTTGTCATGATTGAAATAGTTTTCACTGATCTCAGGACAACATTACACATGCTCTTTGCATTTACAGCACCTTGACCAGCAGTTTCCATCAGCCTGTAAGTGTTTCCAGCACTTAGAGAAGAATTATGCAAAGCAACTGGTTCAATTGATTTATTTTGAAAAGCTTGGTTTCTCCCTTCACTACGCATAATATAAATATGGAATGTTGGATCATAAACTCACTAACCGTGAGGATCTTGCTGACGTCCAGCTGTGAGAGGAAGATCTGCTCGGCCTTCTGCATAATATTTGAAGGCACAGCACACAGCACTTTTTGCAGGTCAGGGAAAGAATCTCTTTTGTCAACAGTGAGGTAACGACCCAAGAGAGAAGCATTACAGACGATGTCAGACAGACGCATTCCTCCACCTGCTAATGCAACCTTGAGAACAAAAGAGACACAATTACGAATGTTAAAAGTTGTGTTGAAACAGAAGTAGCGCCATATCTTTTGTGACATATTTGATGAGTGCAACAGATGTAGGGTAGGCACACGGTTCTGTCCATCCTTTGTTGACTGAACTTTGGGATGCGGGCGTTACACCTAAAACAGCAGCAGATGAATGCAAGCTTGCAGGGGTGGGTTTAAGCAGACTAAATAAGTCCTGCATACATCACCGAATAGGAGCCTGTCATTTCACTGGGTGATGACATTTGAATTAAAAAAATGTTTTTTTAAATGAAACATATGAACAAAATAATGAATCAATAACATGCAGGTTAATTTCATGCCAATCTAAAAACCAAACTGAGAACAATCTCAGAGTTACATTAAATAGTTAGCTCTAACTGATAATGCAGTTTGGGAGGGGGAAGAATTGTGGTGGTAAATCTGAGCTGCTATTTAAAGGTTTTGTTATTTCGGCATTAATAATAGCTAAAAAAATTCACTGTACATATTTGAATATTTGACATTAAAAACAACAATGCTTGCACTGTCAAGCTACATTTAGGTCATTACGCCAGTTCAGAATCTAGGTTTCCAGAGGAGGATCATAAACAGTTCATAAAGTGGAAAAGTTTCTTTCTCACCACTTGAAGGTTCAATCGCGCCCTCAGTAATTGATCAACCGAGGCTGAGGGGATGCTGGTGTTTGTCCGCAGGAAGGAGGAGAAGCTTTCATTGGCTCTGAGATACTCTCTTACTGATAGATCTTCAAGTGTGTCAAAAAAACATCGAAATGTTACATGTTTTTCAAAGTGCAGTAGGCTTATATTAAAATATTTTGTCTTAAAAACTTAACTACAGTTGAAATACTGAATCTCACATGAGATTTTGAACTTCTACAGTGAGACATTTAATTAACATATCATACTTGGCCAAGCGTCTGGTCTTTCCCCGAGTTTCTGTATTGCCTGTGATAGATCCTGTAGGCTGGAGAGAACTGTCCGGTCACCACTGATTGTCAGGGCAGTTCTGATATCGACTAAAAGTCGAGATAGTCTGAGAATGAGAGAAAAAACCTTCATCGATGACCAAGGCCAAAGAAAAGAAATGTCATCATGATACATTGTCTGAAACACAGAAAGGCATCTCACATTGAGTTTTCAAAGTTGCTCACTCGTCCAGGTATTTCTCCTGCTGTGGGTTGATTAAAACAGGGGTTGTTGACATTGCAGATAATGCCCTGAACCCATGCCAGCGTGCCAGCTGAAGGAAGGGCCTTGTTGGGAAAATGACCTAAAATACAAAAAAGGTAAAATTATCAGAAACATTTTATTGCTAAAATATTGCTAGTGGGACACTGACTGTTAGCAGTAAATAAATATTTGTTTATTTTATTATGTACACAATGGCTATTAACACAGAACTTATCTTATATCTTACTAATATATCTTACTAATATCTTAGCCTTATTATGACAATGAGCAACATTTCACTTAAAAATATACTCATGACATCAAAAAGGTCATGATTTAGTATAAACAATGTCACAAAGGCTCAACAATGTCCTGATTTTCACTGTAGCTAATCAGCTTTGCTTTCTTGCCACCTGCCAAATGGGGAGAGCAACGCTCACGCACACAGGCCACCACTTACATTGGCTCTGTTTATATGGTGGATGTGATTGCCGGACAGCAATGAGGATGAGGAAGAGGAAGAGCGGCCACAGGAGTTCAATAATCAGTTGGACCTGTAAAAGAAAGATCATCATATTTTACCACATCCGTCACTGTAGGCAGACTGCACAGTGTTTGGTAGAGTGTGTAAGTGTGCTGAGGCTGGATTAAAGTTACGACACCTTATTTCTCCTGCGGTATGTGAAGTTTTTCCACAGCAGCAGGTAGAGCTGTGTTCCAATGGCCATGATGGAAGGCACAAAACTACACAGCCATGGCAACAGATGAAACCTACAACAAAAAACAACACTTTACTCTTCCACAATGCAAATACCAAGGCATATTTGCCCACTCTAAGCCAGGGGTCATCAAACTTGATCCTGAAGGGCCGGTGTCCTGCAGAGTTTAGCTCCAACTTGCCTCAACACACCTGTCTGGCAGTTTCAAGTATACCTAGTAAAGGTACATCTAAAAAAATAGAATATGGTGAAAAATCTTTTTTTTGTAACTTATTTCCAAACATGAAACTTTCATATATTTTAGATTAATTTCATGTAATGTACAACACTTCAAAAGTTTTTTTGTTTTAATTTTGATGATTAGAGCTTACAGCTAATGAAAGTCAAGAATTAGTATCTCAAAATATTAGAATATTTACATTTGAGTTTCGATAAATGACCATCCATAAAGTATAAATTGTGAGTATCTCTTGTTCTTTGAAACCACAATAATGGGGAACACTGCTGACTTGGCAATGGTCCAGAAGACGATCATTGACACCCTCCACAAAGAGGGTCAATGCTGAAAGGGATGGCTGTTCAAGGAGTGCTGTATCAAAGCTTACTAAATGCAAAGTTGACTGGAAGGAATAAATTGGGTAGGAAAAATGTACACAATCAACAGGGATGACCGCAAGCTTGAGAATGACGGCAAGCAAAGTTGCTGTTGCTCAGTGGTCCAAAGTCCTCTTTTCAGATGAAAGTAAATGTTGCATTTAATTTGTAAATCAAGGTCCCAGAGTCTGGAGGAAGAGTGGAGAGGCACAGAATCCATGTTGCTTGAGGTCCAGTGTGAAGTTTCCACAGTCAGTGATGATTTGGGCTGCCATGTCATCTGCTGGTGTTGATCCACTGTGTTTTCTGAAGTCCACAGTCAACACAGCCATCTACCAGGAAATGTTAGAGCACTTAATGCTTCCTTCTGCTGACAAGCTTTATGGAGATGCTTATTTCATTTTCCAGCAGGACTTGGCACCAGCACACACTGCCAAAGGTACCAAAAGCTGGTTCAATGACCATGGTGTTACTGTGCTTGATTGGCCAGCAAACTCGCCTGACCTGAACTCCATAGAGAATCTTTGGGATATTGTTAAGAGGAAGATGAGAGACACCAGACCCAACAATGCAGATGACCTGAAGGCCGCTATCAAAGCAACCTGGGCTTCATTACACCTGAGCAGTGCCACAGGCTGATCACCTCCATGCCACGCCGCATAGATGCAGTAATTCATGCAAAAGGAGGCCCAACCAAGTATTGAGTGCATAGAAATTAACATACTTTTCAGAAGCCTGACATTTCTGTTTAAAATTTCTTTTTTTATTGATCTTATGAAATATTCAAATTTACTGAGACACTGAATTTTGGGTTTTCATTATCTGTAAGCCATCAACAAAATTACAAGAAATAAAGGTTTGAAATATTTCACTCTATGTGTAATGAAACTATATAATATATGGGTTTCACTTTCAGAAATGAGTGACAAAGAAATTGATATTCCAATTTTTTTTAGATGTACCTGTAATGCTACATTCACGTGCTATCGAGATTATCATAAATACAAGTTCCCTAGTCAGAAATTGGCCATATAAGTCCTCTCTAAAGCCGTGCATGTCCAATTTCTGACTAGGAAGCTCATATTTACGATAATTCCGATAGCACGTGAATGCAGCATAAGACCTTGATTAGCTGCTTCAGGTGTGTTTGATTAGGGTTAGAGCTAAACTCTGCAGGTCACTGGCCCTCCAGGACCGAACATGGTGACCCCTGCTCTAAGCCAAAAAGCTATTAAATTCAATAAAGGGCCTTCTTCTGTTAAACACAAAACGACATCGCCGATCTTCTCCTTGCAATTAAAGCTACTGGTTCAAAAATTACAAGTACTGTAACTTTACTCCATATGGATTCTATGGAAATGTCCTGTTGTAGATTTTATAATATGCAAATTTGGAACTTTTGTAATTGGTTATAACACAACAACAAAATGGTAATTGGGGGGCTGAACAGACCCTTTAAATGAATGGATGAGTAGTGGAAAGTTATAAAACGTGACCTCTTCACCTTTGACTGTCACTGCCTGTTCTTGAAATCCTCATTATACTAATTAGCTTACACAGAGTCAAGACAAATAAATCCCCAGAAACTGGGCACAGAAAATAAAACACGAGTTTGTGTCTAGACATAAAAATGTCAATGACTAAAAATTATTATGGGCTGCTTCTGTGGACAGATCTTAAAATACAATATTATTTTTATATCTTTACGTACATATAAATGGTTTAGAACTGACCTTCACAATTGAAAAACACCTATTGTGGAAGTCCGTGTATTAATTTTTCTCATTTTTCGAGTAGAAATAATTGCACTAGTTTCCCTTACATTGTGTCATCACATAGAAAATATTATAGCTTATAATAATTCGCCATTAATAAGTATAATCCGTGCATTGCAGATCTTATAATGTCGAACGATTCACACTACCGGTACAGTAGCTTTAATGTTCGCTATTAATGTCTATAAACAACACAGTAATCACGGGCACAATGCTGTTACCTTTCGTTTTATACAAAACTTCCAGCGCTTCATGTATGTTGCAAGTCAGTAGTCTTCCTGCAGTCCGTGGCTGTGCGTGCTACCGGTGTTACGAGATCATTCGAGGAAGCACAACGATGGGCGGGGCTTCCATTCAAAACATTAAAGCCACATTGAGCTTGCAACCAATCGAGAGCGCAGCACTCAGTACATGTAGCCAACCATGTGCTTTGTGTTCATTTTAGCGCCCGCCCACTTAGGCTTTACATAAACCATGCGCAATTTCCGGCATCTGAACAGTGATGACGTCACACAATTATGTATATTTCCTATCAGAATTTATCCTGCTCTCACATCTATATAAATGGATGGATGGATGGATGATAGATGGATAGATGAATAGATGGATATATGTATTTATATATAAATATAAAGCATCTGCTAAATTAATGTAAATGTATCAAATGTGTTATACAAGTGTGTACTACTCCTTTCTCAATTAAAACAATCACAAGACAAGGGAAAATGTCTTTATGTCTCATCTTTAATAAACATCCATTACAGCAGTTATTAAAATATACCTCTCTCTACAGCTAAAAACAAACTCAGGCATAGGTCCATTTTTTTTTACAGGCACTAATTATTGAGCTCTGTAAAGAGCATGTAAACCATTTAAAAACACTGAACATCAGATCTGTACTGCGATATTGCAGAAGTGCAGGAAGATTGAGATAGAAGGCTCAAGATGATTCAAGATTCATTTTAAGTGTGGATTCTAATGCATAGTCATTCAAACACAAGGCTTGTTTTCAGGCACCTTGGCTCAGCAGCAAGAGCAAAAATAAATGTACACATACAAACCAGCAATTAAATAAGCAGCTCTAAAATAGCATTAAAATGGAGGTCCATGATCTCAATACATTCTTACACTGTTCAGCTTTAACGCATCTGCTAAAAGGCAGAGTTGAAATAAAAGCATCTTTCTACACTTCAGTCAAATGTTCAGTGGCAAATTTCCATGTGACTGAGAGAACCCGAGAGGACCCGGCTCCTAAAGGAACACGGGCTGATCTAGGCCCGTCAGGAGACGGTACGTTGATGTCGGCATAGTCTTCAGATGAATCTGTTACAAATCAGAGAAAAAAGATTATGAATAAAAGTTGACACGATAGGCGCCACTATCTATTTTCTAAATCCATGTTATAGCTCTTCGTGAGAATAATTTGTCCATGTAATTGAAATGTCAAAACTGGTCTTTTGGGTGTAAATGACAAGACTCTTCTCTGGTGATGTATGGTGACTTCTCTAATCATGTAATCAGCTTGAACCCGCCCCTGCAAGCTCACATTCATCTGTCTCCATTTTTGAGTGCAATGCTTTTATCTCAATCAGCAAACGATGCCCAGAACCAAGTCACTGTCCTACATTTATTTTTTTAGATTATCCGTTACACTCGCATACACATCACAACATGGAAAAGAAGGTATGTTGTTACTTGTTGTTAAAGGGATAGTTCACCCTAAAAATAATTCACCCTCATGTTGTTCCAAACCCATAAGACCTGGGTTCATCTTCGGAACACAAATGAAGATATTTTTGATGAAGTCCGAGAGCTTCCTGACCCTCCATAGACAGCAAAGCAACTACCACATTCAAGGCCCAGAAAGATATTAAGGACATCGGTAAAATAGTCCATGTGACATCAGTGGTTCTACTTTAATGCTATGAAGATATGAGAATCATTTTTGTGTGCAAAGATCACAAAAATAACACCTTTATTCAATAGTTTCTTCTCTTCCGTGTTAGCCTTTGAAGCTGGAGAGTAACACGGCGCATAAATGGGATGCTGCTGACACAGGAGCCGGTGTCCTAACATTTTATCCTACCTGTAAGATTGTCCTACCACATCAATATTGTGTGCATTTTCCTCACACTGAACTATTCTTACAGTATGTGCATTACTGTAAGCGGTAGGTTTAGAGTTGGGGTAGGTGTAGTCATTAAATAAAACACAATGTACAAGGTAGAAAATTGTATTCATTGTTGGTTTGCGGTGTCGAATTGTACTACCTACTGTTTTAATAGGAGGTAGTAAAATCTGACAGGGCAGCACAAATTGACAGAACACCCGGATGTGCTGCACCTTGTTTACAAGCAGAAGATGATGCACGCTGTACATAAGACAGTCTTCGTAAGCATGTTTGAAGATTTCAACAGAGAGGATGACTTGCAATTTTTTGTCCATCCTTACTTATTTGAGATGGACATTCTACGTCAGAACGCAACTTCTGCGTCAGCAGCACCACACGCATACAGAATGGTACTCCTGTGAACACGCATCAAAGACTGACATGGAAGAGAAGAAATCGCTGAATAAATTCGTTATTTTTGTTTTCATTTGCAGACAAAATGTATTCTTGTAGCTAGGGCTGTGCAATTAATCGCAAGTGATTTTCATGCGCATTTCGTCAGTAAAGCCGGTTCCGTGATTGGAGGTAAATCACCATCACCTGTTTTCAAACGGAGCGGCAGATAATACACAGAGCCGTAATTCACTGAAAAGCTACGCAATATCGCGTTCATAACCGAATGCGACTCATCTACAATACTGAACGACTGATGTCACATGGACTACTTTAACAATGTCCTTAATACCTTTCTGGGCTTTGAATGTGGTAGTCTATGCAGGGCTAAAAAGCTCTCAAATTTCATCAAAAATATCTTAATTTGTGTTCTGAAGATGAACCAAGGTTTTACTGGTTTGGAACAACATGAGGGTGAGGGTAATTAAGTGACAGAATTAAATTTTTGGGTGAACTATCCCATACTGTACTATATAGACTTATAGAACCAGAAAAAAAAATACTATGATACATTTCACAAGTAAAGATTGTGATTAAAGTTTGTGTTGTTTCATGCTGTATTAACAGAAAATAAAACCACTTCCATATATGGTTTGAAATCGAATTAATAAATTATTTTATTTTTTTGGAAAGTGTAAAAGTCTGAATGATCAAATCTAATTTCAAGTAGTTTTGAAATCATTCTTAACATAGTATAAAGTGGGCAATATCTTTCAAGCAAAATACACTTATCTTACCTCTCCTACAGCATTAGACAGGACCTGGATGATCTTCTCATGAGGTGTAGCTACGACACTCTGTCCATTGATCTCAATAATACGGTGACCAACTCGAATGCCACCCCGCTCAGCTATTCCACCCCGCATCAAACTGCAAATCTATTGCAGAAATCATATTGAAAGAATGCCAGATACTCAGTACAGTTTTACAAACATAGTGTCATAAAATAATAGTAAACAGCTGCTTACAATCCCATCTTCCACGCTGAAGCCCAGCTGATACTTGGGGTCTGGACGCTTAATGATCGCATTGGTGACAGGTGGACAGTGAACGATGCTGAGCTTTATTATAGACAGGTTCTTTAAATCCTGGAGAATATGATGAATCAACATTTTGGCATGAGATGCAGAGGAATTAGGAACTTTAATTTTAATTTCTGGTTGGCCTTACTCGTATGATACTTTGGCAGGTGGCGATGGGGAGGCCCACCAGACTGGTGCCATTAACGGACATGATGCGATCGCCAATGCTCAGCTCTCCAGAACGTTCTGCAGGGCCGCCGTGCAGCAGGTTGGCTACTACCACAGTCGGCAAGATGGAGCCCCAGCCAGACTCCACTATCGCGACGCCTAATATCTCTCCGGGCTTTTTTGATATGCACACCTGAAAATAAAAAGAGGTGAATGGGTTTCTTCATGCTATCTAGATATAGTATTAAAAGCAACACCTTTCACTGATCCACGAGGAAAAGACATCCTTACCTCTCTGATGTTTTCAGAGCAAGAAAAGTGAACCAAGTCTCCGTTATATAGTTCTTGAGTGCCGAGGTAATCGCTGTACTCGCCTGGCCTCAGATCGCTAGCTTTTATTCCGTTAGTGTGCAGAAACTGCTGATAAGCAACACCAAAAGCCTGACCGATGGCCTGTGCGATGATATGAGCCTAAAGAAGACACAAATAAGAGTAAGAAACAATGAAATGTAGATCAAATAATATCTCAAAAGACATTTCTAAGTAACTGCTTAATAAAACCCCTATAAGAATGACAATAGAAAATTTTCACTTGATCCACTGCAAACCAAATCTTTATCAAGGTGGACATCACACAGAAAAATCTGCAGAAAAGACTCACATCCTCTGAAGAAAACACGTGGCAGATCATCCAGCACTTCTTCGGTGGTGCTGCAGAGCTATCCGTCGAGTCTGCTGATTTGCGATTGGCTGGCTTCCTGCGGGCCATCAAAACGACAATGTTCCCAATGTCTGCGATGTATGAAATCATTTGCAGGGCATGGTCCATCATGGCCTCCTGGAAGCATGAGAGAAATCAGCCACACATTAAAAAGACAGCACTCACAGAACATAAGAAGGACTGTCAAGGTTTGTAATTTGTCTAACCTGTGTGTCAGCACTCAGTACTTTGATTCTCTTTGTGGAAATGAACAGATCAACCTCTGTCATAGGCTGAGACTCTCCTTCAGGTGCCTTGACAGACATGCAAATATATAAAAGATGTGTATTAGCCATGTTAAAGCTGTCTAACTAGATTTGTAGAAATTCTAAAGAAAATATGAGTAACCATAAAAAACTCGTCACCATAATGAAAGTGTGTTGTGGGCCGTTTTAAAAAATTTTAATTGGTTGAAAATTAAAAAAACATTATTCCAAATTGTTCCAAACTCATAAGACTCATAACTTCGAAACACATAATAAGATATTACACAAATTAAGAAACCTAAGAGGATTCTGTCAATCCTTTAAAATCTAGGTAACCAAAACTGTAAAGATCCAAAAAGTCATAAAGGCATTTTTAAATGAATCTGTATGAATTGAGCAGTTTAAGTCTCTCGAAGAGAAATAAACGCTGTATATGATTAACAGATTTAATTTAGGCCTTTATTCACATTAAAACACACATACATAGAGTGACTCAAACATTGGACCATGAGAATGCGTTTTTAGATGAAGGCCTGTTTGGGAAGATACAATGTTTAATGTTTTTAATATGTAGCCCTGCAAATAAAGGCTTTTTAAACATGAAAATCCATGCGAGGGCCTGGATGTGGAACTTCATCTTTTTTATGTGAGAAGATCCACCTAAAATCATTTGTGCTTTACTTTCCTTCTGGAGCATCTTTTTTTTTTCTTTTTTTAGTACAAGATTAGACAACGCTTTTTCTGTTTCATCCAGATTCATGTTACAACACCTTTATAACCTTTCTCGGATATTTTATGTGAGTAATTTTGGTTACCTGGACTTTCAGTGAAGAGAAAGAAACCTCTCAGGTTTCATTAAAAACATGTTAATTTTGTGTTTGGAAGCTTAACCAAAGCTTTATGCGTTTGGACCAACATGAGGGTGAATAAATTATGGCAGAATTTTCACTTTTGGGAGATCTATCTCTTTTAACACTTAAAATATGTGTGCAAAAATAATCATTATTAATATTAATATTTAAAAATTATTTTCAAAAAATGTAATGTAAAATTATTCAATTATTATATTATTTCTTTTAAGTTCATAAAAGTGGCCCAATTGGGCCAGTGGATATCATCCTAATTGTTTATTCCTGTCATTACACTTGACAAAAATGTGATACATTGTTTTGTTTTTTAATAAATAATATTCTTCCACCTTGATGCGATCCACAGCTTCTTGTGCCTGAGCCATCCGGGCATTGGTGGAGGGATTTTTCTCTGACTGTAATTGTGTAGATCCAAGATATTTAGCTCCAAAGATCACCCCATCCAGGAGGTCTTCAGGATCACATGGTCCAGGCACTTAGAACAACAACAAAACAAATGACATTATCTATATCAAAAGAGCTATGAAAGCACAACTTGTAGATACTTCTACACTGAGCTTCATACCATTCTTATAAGCCGGCTGTTTCTCAGCTTCCTGTTAAAAAAAAAAAAGAAAATGAATGATATCACATAAACAACTTAACTCTTTGGTTCCATTGCTGTGTTTCATTCAACTCAGAAAGTCAGAATACCCGACTTTCTCTCGTAAAAGCATATAAAAATGCAACCTGAAGCTCATTTCCCATTTTTCCAGATTATGACACATGGGTGTACAACATCAAACATGACACTGAAGATTACATGATAAAATCTGATATGATTACAAGTGTAGAAACATGTGTAGAAACCTTTCACGGAATCAAAAATAAATAAAAAATTTAATTAAATATAAGATAATTGGACCCATTAATCTCACAATTCTGATTTTATTTCAACACAAAGTTTAACACTTAATATTGCTAAACATTGCCATAATATATGGGATTTTTTTCTCAAAGAAGAGATACAAATTCTGAATTGCAAGAAAAAAATTCAAGAATTTTGTGCAAGAAATACTAAATTCTGAGAACTTATTTATGTGAATTATTAATTGAGAGATGTACATTTAGACATGATATAACTGTGTAAACTGCTTTAAATGAGCTTTTCCATCATGCAATGGAACGCATCTATAGTGAAAGATGTTAAGCAGTAATTTCCCACATTTGTCTTTCAATGGAACACAGCCTAACTAAATAGAATCAAAAAGGACTAAAATCTCACCAGATCATTGTTTGGAGAGCTGGACTGATCAGCACTCAGGCCTTCAGACGCCGTCCACTGATTCCTGATTCCTGATACCTCTGTGATTCCTGAGAGCAGCAGCTCATCCTGCAGATGTCTGTGCCAAGCATCCTCACTGTGAGACATGGAGATCATCTCATCTGCATCACTGCTCTGCCTTCTGAGCCCTGACTGATGTCCGGGGGTCACCAGGGGCGTGTGAACAAACAGTGAGGCAGTTCTGGGTTCTTCAGGCTCTGGGTCCTCTAGCAGCTGTAGCAGATCTTTCTGATACTCATGTGAAAAGAGCAAAGCTTCAGGGATGTTTCTGTCTGCACATGCTGACTGGGCACTGAACTCAAGCTCTTGGGAGGAGGAAGCAGCGGCCTCCGCTGGAGTATATGAATTATGTGGAGCGCCGTGATTGGCTAATTCATCAGCTGTGCAGTGAGCGGGATTAGTTGGTGATGGATGAAAAAGATGTAGCTGAGTGAGGAGACTTTGAATGTGCGAGTGGTCAATATCATGTTTTGCACTTTTTTCTTCAATTTTCTCTTTCTTCATTTCTTGATTCCTCAATATTCTATCTCTGTCCTCGACATAATTCTCTTTTGTTTCTCGTTGCTCATCCTGATGTTGAAGTTCAGCTTGTTCTCACACATTTCTTGAGCCAAAATCTCTTCAGTATTTTCAGAAGCGTCGCTGGACTCCTGAGCTCCATAATCATTTACTGCAGGCACTGTGTCATCACTCAACTCTGTGTTGAAAGATCCAGAAGCCTCAAAATCTCCCACCGAACAGCTTTCATGTTCTACAACCGAACCAGCCTCGCTGGAAGAGTCTGACCTCCAGTTCAGTGGTGGGGGCTCGATCGGGTTATAGGAATCTAGATCCTCCAACTCAGGGTTCTGCCAATTCTCACTGTGTGAATTTGAGAATTCAGGAGGGCTAGTTGAGTAATTAGAACCATTAGGATTCCAATTTGCATCCTGGGATGAAGCTTCGGTTTGAGAGTTAGAAGTAGGTTGGGAACTCTGTTCCGACTCCAAACCTCCATTGTAGAGAAAATCATCTGCCATTACTGCTGGCAATTCTTTGCCTCATCCAGCAACTTCTCAGCTTCCCTTAAGTGAGATGCTTAATAACCATTCATCTTCAAGAAGAGCCCTGATCCATGTAAAACGACATAAATAACAGATTATCAATGTGTAAGATTAAAGCAAAGTAGAGCTGTGTGTAACCAGCATAGCAATGGTAGGAGAAACCATGTGCCTGTATGATGGGTCCCAGTGATGTAGTGTGAGTGGAGAAGAGGAGGGGTCCAAGAACCGATCCCTGAGGAACCCCAGTGACCAGTTGATGTGCTTTTCTAGTGACTAAATGCACTGTACCAGTAAAATATTTCATCATACCTACTAGGGCTGGGCGATAATTAGATTACGATAATTATCGCGATATAATTTTCCTCGATAAAACGATATGAAGAGTTAGATAAATGTTCAATATAATGTTTATGCGCCAAAAGCGGAACGAAACAGCGCGACTAGTTTGAATCGTGTCACATGGACCGTTTATCCACTGATCACAGTTCAAACTGCCGCGCGGTGTGAGCTCACTAGAGCAGATGCGTTTACTCACGTGAACACTAAAGGCTGCAATACACTACACGACTTTTAAAATCTGAACAGATTTTTAAAACACTAGGCATCATACATTTACCGACTTTATAAATGGTGACAAAGGAAAACTGGGCATCATACACTACCAGACTTTAAAGTTGTTCCGATCACAACGAACTCACACAGAAATGTGCGCCTTGTTGCTAGGAGACGCATAACAGATGAAAACATGTGTGTTCTAAAATCGGCTGAAAATATCAAACATGTTTGATATCTTCCGACTGGATATAATCAAAGTCTGAAGCTAAAAAATTGATTATGGTCTGTGACCATAATACACTATGAGATTTTCTGTGGAATTTGTCAGCTGTAATCTGCAGACTGGCTCTGACTTTCCTCAACTAACGTCAACTTGTTCAGACTGTAAAATCGGGGGGAAATCAGGGCAAAAATCGCGTAGTGTATTCCAGACTTAAGCAGCGCTGTGAGATCCAGTCAGACTGAAACGCTTGAATTCAAGCCGAACATGATAAACACTGTGTGTATCGAGACAGTCAGAAGGCTGTTCAATCTACACATCGCCATTATTTACCATGGATTTACTGTAGTAACACTCACTGCACCATGGTATTGTGGCAGAAATGTGGGATATTGACATTGAATTTTATCACAGGAATAATGGTATATAATTATAGTAAGTATGTGTGGTTAAGGCAGCTATAGCATGTGTGCATTTATACTGAATGGTTTTAGACTACTGTTTTTCATACAAATAGGCTACCTAAAAACCATATAGTTATATTTGACCATGTTATTTAGGTGCTATATTTGTGGTTTTAACTGTTTATCATGATCTAAATGTATGCTACTATGGGGGACCAATGCTTAGTAAAAAAATTATAAATAAAAAAAAAAACCTTGGTCAGAATAAATTATACAAAATAAAACTGAGTTTGCTACATTTTTTTTACAGATGTTACTGATTTTGATAATGAACAAAAATGTACCTAAACTAATATCTAAAGCTACTATCAAATGTTCATTTCTAAGAGACAAAAAAAGTGATATTATTATTATTATTAATTTTATGAGGCAAGCCAAACCGGTTTCTTGATTTGAAACAATATCACTCATTAGAACATGCAGAAACAAAGAAATACATTATTCTATTTAGATATTTATTTTATTAAGGAAAATTAATGGTCGGGCTTCAACAACTTTCACTTTGGAGCAAAAATCTGGCTTTAAACTTGAAAGAACTAAAGATTTGACATTTATCGTGATAATTATTTGGGCCATATCACCCAGCACTAATACCTACTCAATCTTTATTATTATTATCTGTCCCATTTCTTAATAATAGTCATAAAAAGCATGACAAAATGCACATGGAGAATCCAAGAACTACAAATACCATTGTATATAAATACAGTATTCATTGCTAAGTTCCCTTCAAAGTATCAAGCAATCACTGTACCATGGTACAATCACAGTACTTTTTAGTAAGGTCAATTTTATGGTCTACAAAGTTAAGATGCAGATAATGACATATTTGTGTATGTAAGTAATGATTTAAAGAGCATGACACTGTTTATACATACATTACAAGCATGCAAATCATGAGAGTGCGACAAGTATATATTAGATTTTTGTGAACACATGATCCAAACACGTAAACAAGAAATATCTGTAAATTAATTTTAGTGTTAAATTATATAACAGCTTACCTTTTGTCAAGATCTTCTTCGATAACTAATCATCAATAATCATTATCAGGAAAATCCTGGCAGTCGCTTAAAAGGCTGGAAAATGGAGCCGGTCAAAAGGAGGTCGCGTTTCAGTGAGACATTCGTATAAACCAACGAGTTGAATGTAGTACAGAACGGAGAACTTTTATTCGGTTTTCACTGTGTTATTGTGCGACTCCACAGAACTTCAACGTAGTTCAGAACATCTCCACTGCGCATGCGCACCAGATCAAGACATGACTAATCCATCGTGTCATCAAACGAGGTGAGTAGATTATCTATTTAAATCGTTATAAAAATTACTCTAAAAATATAAATGCGGAATAAAGGCTTTTTCACAGTTCAAAGAATCATTGAAAAAATGTTTATACTTTATTTTGGAATTACGCGTAAATCATTTACAAATTATTAGTATACTAATGGTACATTTTCAAAAATCCATTCATCTATATACAATTATATGAATTTTTTATTATTCACCTGTGTAGAATTTGAAAAAATTCCAAAATACATATTTATTAGTTAGCCTGTCTAAATTGCACATTATTAAACATAATAATGCATTATTCATAATAATTATTACAGACATGAAATCAACAAAGCTACTGTTTTGTAAGAGTAAAGCCATCCAATGATGCTCTAGGAACACGCTCCTTGATCACCAGAGCTCATCTTTAGAAGGCCTATCAGTGAGGAGGTCGTTCCCATCAGTCCCACCAGCCATGGAGGAAACCGTCCAGCCCACAGAAATCCAGGCGGCATCCAATGAATGGCATTGCCGAGATCTGCCAAACTGCTCAGGATACTGAACACTTCCCCTCGGATCTGCCTCCGGAGCGCAGCTTCCTGGGAAAACGTTTGCTCCCTAGTAATCAGACACAAAGAGCCACTCTGTGTTTGTGTTTGTGCAGTGAATATGGAAACATTAACATTAAGATCCAAGCATCATGCTTTTAAAAATGAACACCCACCTGCTCTCAGCTGAACCTGACCTTTGACTTGTCTGCGCTTTTCTTTTCAGAATCAGGATGGACCTAATGGATCTAAAGACAAAGATATTTGCTGTTAACCAAAAACAAACACAAATTGCACAGTACAGGGTTATTATTGTTAACTACATCTAAAATATAGCAAAAGTTACAAAAGAATCAGTGCATCCTAACTCACCTGCTGTCTGAGTAGGTACTACTTTATATTTGTTAAACATTGATATTTGAAAAATATTATTTTCAATAACGTGTGTATGCATGTAGTATGATTGCAATACATACTATAACCACCATGTTGGCCTTGCTAAGTGACCAAAGGTCAGTTGTGTCACTTTCCTGAATTTTATGAACACTGTGAATTCAGTCAAACCTGTGCTATTTTAGTAAAACCCAGATACTATTGTAATTTTGTATTAATATATTTAAGTAATTTTTATGTTTATAGTTTGTTTTCATTTAGATTGTAAAGTTTTTTTTTGCCTATATAGTTTTCAGTATTTTTTTTATAATAATAAATCTAATAAATTTAGTTCTAATAAATTAAGTTAAACTAAATTAAAATGTATGTCACCTTGGAAACTAGTTGAAATAAAATATATTTTTCATTTTATTTCAGTTATGCTTATTTTAGGTAACCTTTTTTTTTTTTTTAAGGTTGTAGTTTTAATTAAATATATTGACCCTCAATACTACTTATACTATAACAACTGTTCACCTCTTATATAGGAGGCATAATTTGTAATTAGTATAGAGGCAGGGTTAGTAATTCTATAACAAATCGATAGTATAAATCTATAATAATTATACTTTTACATTAATTGATATAACTTAATAACAGTACACTGTACGTGGAGCTGTCCGGTCCGCTCTCTGCCTTTACCGGAGTATGTTGAGGATGAGTGATATGCCCCAGAGGCCTGTGCTCAGCACCCACCACTTGTCAGATTTGGTTTTGATGAGCTCTGCATCTGCCGCCCAGGCAATGTGCTCGCAGGGGTAATATAACTGATCTGCTACATTGTTCAGAATTGACATCCAGCGCACCAAAGCATCCTCCTCCTGAGAAAAAAAAAGCCATTAAATCAGACTCTCCTTCAAAACTCCAGTGTTACGTTTAAACAGAGCCATCCTGTGTCCTCACCGAGGCTCCTAACCCATAGCTGGTGGAGTACGACAGCATGGACAGGTCGTCAAAGAGCCGAAGAGTGGTTCTGCAGTGACTCAACTGAGCAGAGAACAGCAGCAGATTCTTCCCCAACGAAGACTGAGTGTTCTTTCCAGCTAGAACTCCACCTACTAGCTGAGACCCATAGCAGAGGGTCCTTATCTGAGCCAGGAAGAAAATAAACCATTAGAAATTTGTGATGCCGTAAACAGCCTTTACAGACCATCAATCAGCATGTAAGCATAACTGAGAATATGCAATGTGCTTTCCTCAGATCACACGTACTTCACATCTAACAAGATTTTATAGTAACAGGCAGCACACTGTAAATGTCAAACACAAACCAACAGGATTCTTTCACCAGATGTATAGTCATTTAAGTTCAAATGTCTCATAAACGTATAAATGATGTTGAAAATAACATATTTTAACTCCGTTTTACAGTAATTTCCCTTTTTGTAGTACCTACTATTATTTACGTAAATAAAATTAAAAATAAAAAGGAAAGAAAAGTTAATGTACAATGTACGTTTCCATATGAGTTGCCTACATTCTCAGAAATAAAAGTTACAAAAGCTGTCACTGGGGCAGTACCTTTTTAAAAGGTACATGTTTGTACCTAAAGAGTCCTTTTGGTACCTTAAAGGTACATATTAGTACTTAAAGTGTATATATTAGAACCTAATAGGTACAAATGTGTACCTTTTGAAAAGGTACCGCCCCAGTGACAGCTTTTGTACCTTTATATCTGAGAGTGTATGCATACTCATAATGATCAAAGCAATTTATTAATATAGACAATAATCTCTATTACAAAAATTTAGGACATTATGATTGGATCTTCCAGTTTAATTGAGTATTTATATTGTATTATATTGTTTTTTTAATGCAATGTCTACTATTTACACAAAAAAGTTTACATGTAATTTACATTACCTATTTATTGTACAGTGTACATCATTTTTCCAACTGTGTTTTTCACAGAAATTCCAGAAATCTGGAATTAAATGCTTGTGTCTGTAATTTGCAAACTATTCCTTTGTCTTTACTTTTCACAGTAAAAAAAAATGAAATGAGCTCCATTGACACCATCAGTGAAGCCGCTCCCACAGCTGTTCACGAGAGTTTAAATACTGAAGAAACAAGCAGGAGGAATTACTCCAGGAGAAACTACTGACATACTATTGGAAAGATGGAGTTTGAGGAAGAACCCTGCAGAATGAGAGATGTAGATACAGAGGAACAAACAAGTTGGTGTTTTCCTCTATTCTCTTTAATGAATGATGAGCAACATTAAGATGAAAACTGACATGATACTAGTGGACTCAACAGTAAACAAAATTTGTGCTAAATTGAGGCTCTATTAGGTTTCGTTTTGTTTCAGATTTGTTATTCTTTCAATGAATATTTTTTTATTAAATATGCTGACTTTAGACTCAATTGAAGTGAATGAAGACAAGGAGCATCAGTTTCAAAAACCTCATCATTTCACCAGTGAAGACGAAAATGTTATTATTTCACAGACTGAACCGAATTTCACACAGAAACAAGCTGGAAAAAAATGTAGTCAAACGATCTATCGCCTGCACTCAGTGTGGAAACAGTTTCATTTATAAAGGACACCTAAATGATCACATGAGAATTCACACTGGAGAAAACGCGTTTGCATTCGCTCAGTGTGGAAACAGTTTCATTTATAAAGGACACCTAAATGATCACATGAGAATTCACACTGGAGAAAACGCGTTTGCATTCGCTCAGTGTGGAAACAGTTTCATTTATAAAGGACACCTAAATGATTACATGAGAATTCACACTAGAGAAAACCCGTTTGCATTCGCTCAGTGTGGAAACAGTTTCATTTATAAAGGACACTTAAATGAACACATGGGAATTCACACTAGAGAAAACCCGTTTGCATTCGCTCAGTGTGGAAACAGTTTCATTTATAAAGGACACCTAAATGAACACATGGGAATTCACACTGGAGAAAGCATCGTTTGCATTGTGCTCAGTGTGGAAACAGTTTCATTTATAAAGGACACCTAAATGATTACATGAGAATTCACACTGTGAAAACCCGTTTGCATTTGCCCTCAGTGTGGAAACAGTTTCATTTATAAAGGACATTTAAATGAATTCACACATGGAGAATTCATACTGGAGTGAAACTCATCTGTGCTTCGACTGTGGAAAGACCTTTCATTTATCGAAACAGTTTAAAAACACCTAAATGAAATTGAGAATTGTGTGGTCTGTCCTTGCAGTGTGGAAACAGTTTCATTTATAAAGGACAGATGAACACATGATTCACACTGAGTCGTTTGCAATTTAAGTTTGACAACTTAAATGCATTGTATTAATAATGTTTGTACAATTCAAACAAGATAACAGTGCTTACATTATGTGATAAATCATTTGTTGTGGCATCAAATTTAAGAGCACATCTTAAAGTTCATGCTGCTGTGAAGCCTTACTTTTGCCCTCTTTGTGGAAAGAGTTTTACGCATCTGCAACATTTAAAAGTTCACGAGAGCATTCATACTGGAGTGAAACCTCATCTGTGCTTCGACTGTGGAAAGACCTTTACTACATCGAGCAGCTTAAAAAAACACCAGAGGCAAAAATGAAATTGTCATGTTTTAAGCAGATCTTGTGTGGTCTGTCCTCGCATGAAGTTATGATAATAGTTTGGCAGATGTTCCTCTAGATTTATTTTCATTTCAACCACTCAAATTGGATGAATCTACTGTGATTCATGAAACTGATTACATCTTCCTTGTGTATCAAATTGTGATATTATTTTACGGTGAGAAATCTAAATCTGACAACTTAAATGCATTGTATTAATAATATTTATACAATTCAAACAAGATAACAGTGCTTACTTTTTTTTAATTAGTCGCTAGAACCAATGATGCAGTGAAATGTGTTGGAGGACCATCTTTGCTAGTGTTATGAAGAATAAGTAGATTTGAGACACGTGGAAAGTACTATAGATGTGAAATTAACTGCTGTGCTAAGCTGGTTAGGAGAACTGTGTGAAAAGTTTACAAGTAGGGATTGTAGGTGGGGGGAGTGAATGTTCAGCGCTTTCTCCAGCCTCAATACCACGACCAGGTGCCCTTGAGCAAGGCACTGAACCTCCAACTGCTCCCCGGGCGCCGCAGCATAAATGGCTGCTCACTGCTCCGGGTGTGTGTTCACAGTGTGTGTTTGTTCACTGCTGTGTGTGTGCACTTTGGATGGGTTAATGCAGAGCTTGAATTCCGAGTACGGGTCACTATACTTGGCTGTATGTCACTTCACTCACTCACTAATCCTAACCCCTCCCCCACACCTAACCTTAAACCAATACTAGGGGGGTAATAATCTGGCAGGGGGTCAGAATTGGGCACAAAACCGGTTCTAGACATTAGGAGGCCCAAGGCAAAATTAATGTTGAGGCCAGTAAAAAGCACTTGAAACGAATATGATTCCTAACCTTTTTATTTATATAACATTTAATTTTAAATGCTGTATGTTCTTATATATACAGTACAAAGCATTGGAAACATTGCTATTTTAAAAGTTTTTGAAAGAAGTCAGATGCTCCTCAAACCTGGATTTAGCCTATTTGATCAAAAATACAGACATAGAATTTAAAATAATGTTTTTCTATTTTACTACACTTTTATATATATTTCTGAGATACAAAACTGAATTTTCAGCATCATTGCTCCAGTCTTCAGCATCACATGATCCTTCAGAAATCATTCTAATATGATGATTTATTATCAATGTTAGAAACAGTGCTTATGGGTCCAAACTTTTTCACTTGATTATTAAAAGATTTTTTAATAATAAAAAGGTAATCTTTTTTTATAAATAAGTCTTTTGTTGACTTGTTATCGAACACATTGCCTTTTCTGTATTTTGATCAAATAAATACAGGCTTACGTTTAAATAGAAATTTATTTCAAAACATTATTTAACATGTCCGGATTTACTTGTACTGTATGTACATATTAATAACATTTTATCTAAGGTAATCTCTTTTTTTATAAATGAAGATGTATTTGTTGTTGTTATACATTGGTTTAGTGTAAGGTTCAATTAAGTCTTTGTTTTCATTTCAACCACTATTCCATAGTGTTTCATGAAACGGCTTTAAATCTGCTGTTTATCAGGGTGAGTCCATTTATTTCATTATTTATTGGCAGAAATATGACCTATAAATATGCATTGATCGACCAGTGTCCGATTCACAAATAAATGACTCTTAAGAGTCGGTTCGTAGTATTGAATCATTTACACTTGTAAACCAGCCGAACGCTAACATAATTAATTCGACTCAAGACAAATTGAATCCTGAATTAGTTCTTTCTTGGTGTCCGGCTTGAAATGAAACAATGTTGTATATATAGTTAAGCTTATTCCTGACTAAGTTATTCACATGAAAACGTGTGAAGATTATTTGAGTATTTTGACCCATATCTAACGTATTTAATGTAGTCTAATACATGTAAACAACGGGTGTGTTATTGACGTGCTGTCTATGTAGATACAAACTTACCACTTTATCTCTTCCTCTGTATGACTCTAATGCATTTATGAAGGACTCGACTGAATTCTGCATGATTTTAGTCTTATTTTCATCTGCAGACATTCAACCCTGCGAAGAGGCTTCTCTTTTGCAAATTTCCCAGACGAAAGATGTGACTTAGTGCATCCATTAATAACTTTGCAGAACGTAAACGTATTAAATTAGTAAAAGGCGAGTTTCGTTATCTAAACTAGATTAAAATTCATATTTTGACAGCAGTCTTGCGTTAGTGGACTTCGTACAGGAAATAATTACTATTCACGTCAGACCAAAGCAGTCAAGAGCCGATTTCAGTGGTACAGCGAAAGAGCGACGCGCGTCATAATCTGAAAGCCACGCCCACCGGGGGTCAATCCAACCCTCTCCGATGAGTAGTTCTGGGGATTTTAGCATGTTTACTGTATATCTTTTCACATAGCAGCTTTTAGGCATTGTTCTGTTTTTAGGTATAATCAGAAATGACAAGGAGGCAGTGTGTGTGCGTGGCCTAAATGCGCTCTGTCTATCGTGACGGCATCAGGTGTCTGCTGCACCTGCCAATCATAGTTGGGTGTGCTGGCAAAGAAAACGCTACTGCTGGAGGCAGTGCCATTGCATTTTAAGTGTTTGCAAAGAAACAAAGAAAAAAAACACTAGCATCATTATTGAAACAGTACGTTTAAAAGCAAATATTGAACCTCAGAAGAAAAACAATCAAATAATTTTATTTTTATTTTATCTTATTTTTACAGATTTGGATTGTGATTTTTCACAAAAAAGAAAAACAATATGACAGTAAATACATTTTAAAAAAATCACTATGATAATTACAAATATCAAATTCTTTACAAAATATTATTTCGATCATTATAATTTTGATAAATATAATTATAATGTTCTATAATAATTATTTCTACAATATACAAAGCTTTGAGCTTTAGTTTTCCAGAAGAAAACATCTTCAAACCATGTCAGTCATTCATTCGATGGTGTTCAGTCTCTTTTTGCTTTCTCGGGTGAAAACACTTTGACATGGATGATACGCATCATCTTCAAGCAGGTCAGCTGTCATCGTTGTCATATATATCTGCCAGTAAGCAAACAACAATCAATAAATCAAATTTGCTATTATAATTACAAACCCTCTTTTGATGGATGAAACCATAAGAAGAGTGTGTGTGTGTGTGTGTGTGTGTGTGTGTGTGTGTGTGTGTGTGTGTGTGTGTGTGTGTGTGTGTGTGTGTGTGTGTGTGTGTGTGTGTGTGTGTGTGTGTGTGTGTGTGTGTGTGTGTGTGTGTGTACCTGAAGCAGTTTCAATGTCATCATAAACCTCATTCTCACTGAAAATGAAAGTAGAGGATTTTACACCATTACAAATATATTAAACAGACACAAATCACTTGTATTACTGTATTTAAATTTAAAGGTATTTAAAATGAAAAGTAATACATACTCATGCATAAGGTAATTCAAAGGTACATATCCAACTGCGCAATGAGAAAAAGCATACAATTGTTAATACTGATAAATCATTTTATACTTATATTTGTACTTGTACTACTTTTACACACTTATTTTAATAAGAATAAAGGAGATCTTTATTTCTCAGTGCTCTGGGTTTTAATAACTGAAGAAAAAAGCCAAAGCTTCAATAGCATATATTTTCCAGCAGGCGGTGTGTGTGACTCACATTTCCCCTGTCTATTACGACACAGAACATGCTTCTTGCTGGTGTCCTGTATAACATCCAGAATCTCTTCACGGACCACCTCCAGGTACTTGCTCCCACCCTTCTTCAAATTGGCATTGGGATCCACCATCATGGTGTACAGAACTCGGATGGGCCCTTCAAACTGTTAAATATTAAACATTTTTTTTTACTTTTACTACAGTTTCTGACATATTTTCATGGCAATAATCAACGAGAATCAAAGCTAATCTGTAAAATATAAAAGTAAGACAGATTCACCTTAAACTTCTTTCGAAAATCTCTCTCATCTTTTTCCTGCTGCTTGGACTTTATCGGATCGTGGCTAAACAAAACCATATGGTATTAAATCTCACATATATGGAGTTCACTACAGTGCAAAGAATAAAAAAATACCATTCATGCTGTGATGTTCATTTCAAAATTAAAAGAGATTGTAAATGATTACAATTTTGTTCTGAAGTCAAACATTAAGTTATATATGTTTACTGCTTGAAAATACTATTTTGATCATTCCATGATTAATTATCAATACAGAAAATCTCCAGGTTAGGGAAGCTAAAACAAAGCCCTCTTTTTCTGGTAGTTTGCATGTAGTTATTCATTAACACGCAGTTCAAATATGATTTCGACGGTTTGTCATTTGTTCAAAGCGCATGAAGCTGAAGAGAGACACGGCAGCAGCTTTTTGTATGTACAATATGAGATGAAAATATCAAATAGAGGGAAATTTACATAATTGGTGTGATTGTTTGTTTTTGAACACATATAGACCTTAACGTGTGGTCACATCAGTGCAATTCCAGCTAAATTTTGTGGGCAAACAAAATCCATTGTCTGCTGTCAATGGTGCAGTGGTGTATGAAGCATCAATCACACAGAGATCACTTTTAAACCAAGCGGCTTTCTGTTGGTTAACACAGCAAATCTGTGTGACCGATGCAAACCCATTGCAACATCTGTGTGTGGAAATTGTTCACCCTCAAGTGAAATTTCCACCTGCTTTGATTTCTATTGAAATAACTGTATTTCGCTTGCTGAGAATTCACCAAACAATGGTGATCGTAACCGCAATTTTAGTCAGGTTATATTTAATTTGACATAAATAAGGCAGTGATGTTCTATTCCCTAAATCATTTCAAGTTTTATATTTGTATTTTGGAGCTCAGTGATTATCACTAAAGTTCGCAACATACTAGACTGTGCATTTGATCCCTCATAGCCTCATTTTCATTTGTGTAAAATTAAATATTGGTTACTATGGTTATTAAAAAACTGAGATGAGAAGAAAGACGAGAGGCACCTGATCTCTGGGGGAGGAGGAGGAAACTCGTCATGGTCCACGTCATCATATACATCTGAGAGAAGCAGAGCACATATTTATCAATCCAGTGCAGAAAAAATTTAAATCACCTCTCGGAAAGCAAAGGTCGGTGTATGTTTACTCACCATCACTGTGAAAACTACTGAAAACAGAAAAAAAAAAAACAATGTTAGCTCAAACTTCTTAAAATCATGAAAAATACCCTCTTTTCTGCCCACAACATAAGGCTTTGGGGTCTCACCTGTCCAGTTGGTCGTTAGAGCCGATATCATCGTATACTTCTGGGTTGATGGGCCGTACTGCAGAAGGGTGGTAGGAGGGTGTGGCTTGACCACAGATTTTCCGCTTCACTTCTTCATAATCCACATCCACACAGGAGTTACTGATGTAGCCCACTGCAACAGAAAACACATATTTTTAACTTTATGAATACTGCTGTTTTCTATCCTTATTAAGGAGTTAGTTCACTCAAAAATGAAAATTCGGCCATTGGCACAATATGGAAACATCTGCCTCTGCTTCCATTACATTGCAACTTCAACTTATATTAAAGCATATTCTAACTCTATAGCAGCACAATACCAACTTTGCTTGACATTTTCTTAAAGGGATAGTTCAGCCAAAATGAAAATGTAGCCATTAAGTCCTTACTACCTTTCTGGGCCCTGAATGTGGAAGTTGTGTCACTGTCTATGGAGGATCAGAAAGCTCTCGAGTTTCATCAAAAATATCTTAATTTGTGTAACGTAGATGAACAAAGGTTTTATGGGTTTGGAACAACATGAGGCTGAGTAATTCATGCCAAAATGTGTATTTTTGGCTGAACTATCCCTTTAAAAAATGTCAAGCAAAGTTGGTATTATGCTGCTATAGACTTCACAGGAATATTCTGGGTTAGAATATGCTTTAATATAAGTTGAAGTTGCAATGTAAACAATGTAACTATTGTGCTATATATCTGATTGAAACAGAAAAATAAAGCATATAGGGACTTAGATAGCGATGAAATGGATGTAGTGACATCCTTTCTTCTATAATTGAATGTACATTTATGTGAAATGGATCATCGAATATATTTTTTTCTTTAAATGTAGAGAAGGGATTTGGATTGCAATGAAATCCAAGTAGTGACAAATCCTTAATTCCATATGTTGACATACATTCAAGTGAAATGGTTTATCAAAAAATAAGAAAATAATGAGTGAGGAGTTGGATCGAGAAAATGGAAGCAGCCATAAAACCAGATAGAATATAAATATATATATATATATAGCATGAAAAATAAATAAAAAAGACACTCAAACCTAAATTGCACTAACTTACTCATTACATTAAATGTATTGGATGTTATTGTTCTGCTGATATAAGGTCTCCTTACTGTGACATATTTGTCAGTTCAGTTCAATTACATATCCTCTTTGCAATAGTGTGGTTTAAGTGACTTTATAGAATAGAATAGAACAGAATAACTTGGTATACAATTGACATTTTGTCCCCCTCACTTCTGAAATGATGAAAACCAGCAGCAAACGTCTGATTTAAATCAGAAAAGCTGACATCACTTCCTCTGTCGTAAGTGCATTGTTGCAAACCTGATTTGTTGGTCTTCAGAAACTAAGCAACTAGTCAAAATGACTTTCTGTGGTAACCGACAGCATGTCACAGCAAGAACTTGAGCTTATTTGACTTACTGCTGCCCCTCAGGTTTCGTGCCAGCCATTTCCCCCCAGGGTTGTTGTTCACACGGATGATCTCCACGTTCTCTCCCTGTCGCACGGTCAGGTCAGTCTTTCCACCCTGCCAGTCCTCTCTCACGCGAGCCATGTGGATCACCTCAATAGGACCATTCAGCTATGCACACAAACACAATTATGAACATGCTGATATATATCTTAAGACATCCTATTTTTTAGCTTCAACATATACAAAAGGGTTACCTTAAATTTTTCTATACTCATTTTCCAACTTCTGCCTTTCCTTTAGTTCTTTCTTGTCCAGCTCTGTCTTTTTAGTCTCTTTCAATACTTTCCTCTCAGCAGGAACAGGTCTGTAACATACAGAAATACAGTTGAAATTAAAGGAACCAGAATGACTTGGAATCCAAAAAGAGAAATTCTCATTAATGTTCATGCTGCTGTTTTTAGAGTTTAACAGTCCCTGTTCATTTACCTTTTCTTTTAAAGATACAATCATGTGAGTGACAATTCTGCAGTATGTGGCTACAACATATGGATATAACAAGATACATTTTATTCCATTAAATGATACATTATGGAAAGATTATTTGATCCTCTATGGAATGCATTTATAACGATGGTCAAGATTTCTTATACTTATAATTCAGTTTTTATTGATCAACCTTAATTAAACAGGCTACAGTATTTTGATACTGTAATTTTTGGACTTCTTATGCACAGATAGTAAAATTATAGCCGATAAAAATAAGGCTGTAATTAATTTAATCTTATGGTAAATAACCCATAAATTCCCAAATTTAAAATTCTAAACTATTTTGTCTAAATACATTACATTTAAAAAGTTTAGTATATGCTCATCAAGGCTCAATTTGTTTGATGAAAAATACAGTAAAAACAGCAATATTGTGAAATATCACATTTTAAATGAACTATTTTGTAATAAAAAAATTGTTTAAATGTAATTAATTCCTGGGATGATCATTACTTCAGCCTTTGATGTCACATGATCGCTGTGTATCTGCACAGACAGACAAGCTGGATTGTGTGTGTGTGTGTGTGTGTGTGTGCGTGCATGCATGTGTGCATGTGTGGAACCTGATAAATGATAGAAAGTTAAAATAATCAACAATTATTTGAATTTGAAAATGACATTTCTTTATTGTCACTTCAATCATTTAATGCATCCTTGGTGAATAAAATTATTAATACATTTAAAAACAAAACAAAAAATCTTTCTGGCTCCCAACTTTTGAAAAGTATAGTGGAAATTAAAATAAAACACAAAAAACTAAAATAGTTTTAAATGCTACCCATGAATTTAGCATTACATTATAATACACAGTACACAGCACAGTACAAACATTTGATATTATTTTTTATATTTGCAAAGAAGATTACATATAGCATGTTTATTAAATGATAAAGATTAACAGTTTAAGTGAGTGTTAGGTTACATATCTAAATGTAAAATAGGGGAAATGAGCTTACACACTTGATATTGCTAAACTAAACTTTATTAGCATCCTCTAATAACTGATAAAGTATCAATGTTTCATGTTTCTAGGTACCATATTTCTATATGCAAATAACTTATTATTATTATAGAGCAAGCTATACAGTGTTAAAGTGCGCATTTTTAGGGTATCATAATCATGCAAATGTCTGAACAAGCGATTGTTGCAGTTTAGTTTTAACACTGGTCTGAGTGGACTGGGAAGGGAACTTTGCATTGTAAATTAAAACTGATATGGCTTACCTGTCTGGGTCTTCATAGATGTCTTGATCGCTGTCCTACAACGCAAGAAAAAAAAACAGTACACATGATAAGCATATCAAAGGACTGAAACCACTGACCCTCTCTTTCACTTGTTCTGAAACACACAGACACAAATTTAAACCAACAGACTGACCTCATGCTGAGAAGGGAAACCGTCAGTCCACGAGTCTGCAAGATGAGAAGACAAACATGCTGTAGTATCAGTCACTGTTTTTTTAATAGAAATAATTCATATAGAAAAGAAAAAGAACAAAAACATTTAGGACAAATGCTAGATTATATGTGATCCTGGAGCACAAAACCAGTCATAAGTAGCACGGGTATATTTGTAGCAATAGCCAACAATACATTATATGGGTCAAAATTATAGATTTTTCTTTTATGCCAAAAATTATTAGAATATTAAGTAAAGATCACGTTCCATGAAGATATTTAGTAAATTTCTTACCATAAATATATCAAAACGTAATCTTTGATTAGTAATATTCATTGATAAGAACTTAATTTAGACAACTTTAAAGGCGATTTTCTCAATATATAGATTTTTTTGTTTTTGCGCCCTCAGATTCCAGATTTTAAAATAGCTGTATCATGGTGGCAAAATCTCAGTCACAAAATTGCCCCTTATGACTGGTTTTGTGGTCCAGGGTCACCAAAGGCATCATGCACTCATTATTTTTGAGGGGGAGCGAGTTTGGGGGGGGGGTCGTATTGTGACACACAGCAGCCACAACAGTACTTATGTTTTATTTTAATGTTTTTATTTTTATTTGAAACATTTCCAAACGCATTAACTATATCATGAAATATCTTGATTCTCACCTTTAGAGATTATATTAGTTGATCTATAGTGGGCGATGGTCAAAGTAACCTAATAATGTCTATTAACTATGCATAAAAACCTGTCTACTTACTTAATTAACAGATATGGGTATCATGCCATAACATATTTTAATACGACTGACTTTATACAACATTGAAAGTTAATGTGAATAAAAACATTGTAAGTTAGGCTACTAATCATAACACTTTCATTGTACAGAAAGAGAGCAAAGAACACTGACAGTCTAGTTCAAGCACTCTCAAAAACTCCCATTAAAATCTGAATCTGTTTACACTGTGAAATGAATACCTTATTTACAGATTCGTACACATATTTGCACATTTACTGTTTCTAACGAGATAATTCGCCAGAAAGAGGTATTCATAGGTTTAGGAACCGATTCCAAAAATATTCGATTCCCAAATTGACTCCTCATACAAAGCCTTGTTCAGTTCAACAAAGCTTATCTATTGGTGCTTCTCAAACGGAAGGCTGCATCCTACAAAGGCTGCACACATTTAAATTCACGAAGATAAACGGAAAGAAAACGAGTCGGTACTGAGATCATCAGAATTTGAGGATGCAGCATCCGTTTAAGAAGCACCATAAAAGCCGTAATTACGAGAGTTGTGAGATAAAAGATCATTTGTTTTGTATAGCCTATATAAAATATCTCATTTTTATATTTTTACTACCCTTCACCTCATGCTCACTAAAAGTGATTACAAGTCTGATTCGTTTCCACAAAAAAGTTATTTCGGATAGATAGTTTTAACCATTAAAACGAGGTTATGTTACGGTGGAACTGGCTTGTTGTCCACAATTTTGAGCGCTGCACGACAGAATAGATCATGACGTGATCGAGGGTCTTGATCTTATTTCCATCTAAAATACTATTTTTACATTTTTATCAGCCAATGATAGTTCCAAAAGAAAAGTCACGAGCATAGATCAGTGAATGAGAGCGCATCTGATTGACAGATAAAACACAAGCTTTATCAGTGTTATTGTTAATGTTCTGGTTACTTTGTTTCAATGTAGTTTGTTCATTGTGTGCAAAGCATACAGTCAAAGTAAACTTTATCATTCAGCTGAACTGTGCACATTTATTTTAGTCAATTCATGTCTTGTTCAATTCATGTGATAAATGCATGTCCCTGCTGAGCAGTGATCTATGACTAATTTCACGGCCAAAGCAGACTCATTTTTTTTTTTTTACAAATAAATCTTCATATTATGAGAAGGATACTTTCTCGAGATACGAGATTAGGTTCTTTCGATCTAAAAAAACAAGAATCGAAGAATCGAAAACAACAGTGTGGAATCGATTCTTGGAATCAGGAATCGGACTCCAATCCAAATATTTCGTAATCGAACAGCCCTAGGTATTCAGTCAGCGAGCGAGTGAAGAAAACCCCGGTATTTTAGCAATGGCTCATCTGAACGCTTCTGATTGGTCATTACATTCATATGCTCAACAGCATCGTGTGTGATTGGTTACAATGCGCAGTGCTGTACAAGCACGTCTGTCTCTGGCTCAGTGCCAGACAGCGAACGCAGATTTGAATTTAGCAGCTGATAACATGACGCACTGAACGCTCTAATCATGCCTGTGTGATTGTATTAAATATAGAAAATATGAATCAGCTATTTTATTGTCTTTTGGAAGCTGCATTCAAAATCCACTTGGCTCAAACATCTAAGGTGGCACGTGCCCCCTCACTTTCAATGGGCATGACACCTCTGTGGGTTACATATATTGCCCAGGCAACGTCCACCACCATGGTCACCAGGGCACTGCTTTGTGGCTGCTAAGGTTTTTTTTAGCTCATTGCTATGTGGTTGCTAGGTGGTTTCCTACAGGCATACATACAAAAAATCCCTCCCTCACGTCTCTATGATAATCTGATCTTCAGACAAGGCTTGGTTGCTCAGTGTAAATCTATGAGATTCTTTCATCTGCTTTACAACCCACCAAGTGAAAACTATATTCACGTTTACCTCTTGTCTTGGGAGGTGTGGGAGGAGGTGGTGGGAGTGCGCTGATATCATCATAGTCCTCTTGGGGATCCATGTTTCTGATCCACACAACACATGGAAACGAGAGTTAGATTACATACTAACCCTAGCAGACTCAATAACAGCAAACATACCCAACAGCAATTACAAATAACCATTATGCCACACAATACATGCTACCTGATCCGGTTTCATCAGAATCTACAAAAAGAGTCAGGAAATGCCACAGCGCGTGCTTTACACCCACATACTTCCAGGGTGAAAGATCGCACTGTAAGATGCATGCACGAAGCGAAACAATAGAATGCAAGATGTTGTTTGGTGCAATTCAGAATTATTTCTCTTTATAATTTAGAGATACAGACCAGATGTGAAAAAAACGACACATTTGTGTTACAGTTTCCTTCACCTTTTCTTCCAAACTTTGGCAACTACTTATAGACAACTGAATATTACTCACAGTTCTGAAAAGGATGATGTCAACAGGCTGGGTTTGTTTGGTGGCCGTGCTGGTCCTGCACAAAATAAACCATAAATACTAAATAAAACGTCACATTTTCCTGTTAATACTTGCTACGTACATAAGTCTAGCCTAACATGGAAAAGTATATGAACAATAGTTAACATTATAAAATTCCTGTTAGGAACCACTGCATTAGGTCATATAAATGCAAATATTTATTGATGAGTGATGTATTTTTATTACTGATTTGTATGCAAGACAATATGAAAAGATATTTGTTTGGCTCCTACCTTTAGAACTTTGGAGATCTACGTTTCTTTTGGGAAGAACAACAGGGGCTTTTTTTCGTAAATGATCCAGGTTTACAGACGGAGGACGTCTTGGTTTTGATGGTCGCAGCCCAACATTGGGAAGCGGCTTTCTTAGCGGTACTACCTCCGACACGCTCCTCTGGCTCGGCAGTGGTGGTTTGAACGCTGAAGCGACTTTCATGTCACTGTGCTGTTGAAGTATCTTGCGCTGAAGAAGTTCTCCTGTTAACTTGATTCTGCTCGGCACGTGGACCTCCTTAGGGGGCATTTTAGGACTCTCCTGGGCTCCCAAACGATGAGAGGGAGGAGGTCTTGGGAAGACTCCCGGAGGACCTGAGTGAAACATCTCTGGTACAATATGAGTGTTCAGAGGAAAGACTGGTCTTGGAGGCACAACTGAAGTCTTGTTTCGGAGAACTCCATTGGTTAGAGACTCTGGCAGCACACCAACCGTAAGAGGTTTGATGGTTGATCCACCTCCGGAAGCTGCCATTTCTAACTGAGCGTGAAATTTGGCCCGGAGGGCCTTGACATCCACATTTTCCTCCTGTAAAGAAATAAAATCAATCCTGAGCTCTGAAACTATTCAATGGCCCTGGTGTGCTTCATCTTAAATGTAAAAACCTGTTAATCGGTTAACGTTAAGTTGCCTTACTCCTTATGGTGAAAACTGTAATAGATCTAATTCAACATTTAATGTATTTTTACAGTAAAATACTGTTAAAGTTATAGTGATATTACCAGAGGAAATAACAAATCATCTTATAATTTACAGTGAAAAAATATAAATATAAATTTCCTGAATCCTCTGAGTGACAGATCACATTTTATGGTTCAGTGTTTCTTCTTAGTTTTTTGTTATCTGGGTAATACTTGTAAAGTGTTGTAAGGTGTCATTTGTTAACAATGCATGAACAAACAATGATCAATACATTTATAACAATATTTATTCATCTTTGTTAATATTAATGAAAATAATTGAATTAATGTTAGTTCACAGTGCATTAACTAATGTTAACAAACACAACTTGTGATTTTAATAATGCATTAGTAAATGCTGAAATGAACATCAACTAAGATTAATAAATGCTGTAGAAGTATTGTTCATTCTTAGTTCATGTTTACTAATGTTTTTAACCAATGAACCTTATTGTAAAGTGTTTTCTGTTATGTTACATTTTATGTAGTTTAATGTTTATTATTTTAGTGTCATGTGTTACCAGAATGGTGTTTTATATTTGTGTGAATGACATGGTGTACTACTTAGTATTTACTTCAGCTTATGGAAAAACTACTTGTGATAAACTCTGATTAATCATGTGGCTTTCTCTTTATCACCCGTGTTTTTAAAGTGGTTACCAACATATTTTAGAGATAAAACACATGTTTTTTTAACAAGATATCTCTAATATTTAAAATGTTGCTAACATATGTTTTACAGTAAAGTTCAAACACACTTCCCTTTATTACGGTATAGATTTAACTTTTTTACAGTTTAACATTTTAGCAGTGTGACAGTTTTTCCTCTGGATAGTATTGATGTCAAGCATTTTAAGCTAATCAAAATGAAATATATATGAAAGGAATATGCTTCAATCAGTAGTATATGAACACGGGAAGGAAATTACCATTCTGAGTTAATAATTTGCTGTTAGGTGTTTTGATGCCGTGTTCTAAGGCGCTGGTTTGTGCTGTGTTTCTGTCGAGAGAAACTGGGGCAAACAGTACATGACACCGTTGTAGCTCTGATGTCACATAAACATCCATCTACTCAACATTTGACCTTGTGGGTGCTTTACCACACAATATTAATAGGTGTGACAAGAAGAAACGTGTGTATGCAGGCTACAGAGCAGGTGTGAACTTTAAATAATAATAAAAGAAATCCAACAAATATCACTTTTCAATGTCTGTCTTGAGTAACTACAGAAGAACTGTGAAGTACGGAAAGACGGACACACAGAAGAACACATTTAAAGAAATATCCGAGGTTCAAAATACATTAAGCACCTAACGAAAAACTGTTTATTACCATTTTAATATACATTCTTAGTCTTCTTGTGAACAATTCATCGTTTTTCTGAGTTAAAAAAAAATATAATTCTCCAAAATTAATTTTCCTTTTTGAATGGCATCAGATCCAGTAATTTCAGTAGGAATCTGCGTTACCTGTAATTTTGTGCAAAGTGAGCAATACTTCCTACATCGCTACACTACTGACAGTGGGCAATGGATTCGAATATTGGATAATTCAAATAGCCGTTTCACTCAAAATTGTTGCTTCTTTGTTTAAACACCATCTTTAAGCAATAAGTAGACTGCCATTACCGTAATCACATTCTTGTTTTGCAATTGTACTTGTCCTTACGAACTCTGCTAAGGGTCATTCTGTGGTAGTCGACAGTAGAGCCACAGACGTTATCGATAGAGATTAACTTGTATTGAACCTGAAACCTGCTCAGACGACTCAACTGTAATAGAATACATTGTTGATTGTTCAAAAATAGGCATTGATCAAAATCAGTTGCGGAAGTGTTTAGCAGAAGTATGCCATCGCAGTGTCATTGGCATTGGCATATAGTCAATGGACTATAATAGACCTCAGACCACACATCGTCATCATTGCATCTCGTACCCTGATAGTGAGCTTTGAATGTCTCTAATTAGTTTAATTTCCTCAAATGTTGAGGAACGATTTAACATGCATCTGTCAATCTGTGTCGTGTTTTAAAAGAATAACTCAAAGACAGCATTCGTTGTGGGGAAGATAATAAACTGTTTAAGAAGTGAGCAGTAGATTCAGTACAATAGTGAGGCACAGGAAGTGTCTCCAACCACACACCTTTGCACAGCACATCAAGCAGCAGTGGTTGTCATAGAGATGACGGTCAAAAACAAACCAATCAGCTGCATGCTTTGCTAAAAACGCAACCTGTGTCAGTGACAAAAGAAAAACGAAAGCTTTGTCTCATCGGTTGAAGCCACAATCCAAACAGTTATATCATTCATGCCTTAAAATCACACTAAAGTTATCGTTCTTAATTTTAGAGACACGTTTTTCATTCTTTTAATAATTTTGGTGATGAGTTTTCAATTGAGGCATGAGATTATCACTAAAACTAGTTTTAAAAATCAGAAAACCTCATACTGATTGAGCACTTATCAGAGAATCTTTAGTCTATGGTCGTTGCTGTCCATTGATAAACTGCAGCGGTAACACTTTATTTTAGGGTCTCTTCACTAGTTGCTTTTTAGCTATATTATTACATATTATAATATGACTAGAATATTAGCCATTTATTAGTAGTAATTAAGCACATATCAATGCCTTATTCTACATTACCTTATTCGACATCTCTAATCCGACCCAATACCTAAACTTAACCTTACTAATTATTAATTATATAAATGTGTCCCCTATTCTAAAGTGTTACCACTGCATCAATACACAAAATATAGATGATGGTTTATTACAGTACACAATGAACAATAAACATTTATGTTGTTATGACACTATATCAACACAAAACTTTGGTCTAATTTCTCTCTACTCTAAGCATAGCATACACTAAATAAATCCAGATATCAATGTATTGATCCTCTGCCTGCAGGCAGGCTTTCAGAGTAAGCTACATTTCACTTTCTTAATGCGAATTTCGACTCAGGGTTAGGCTAAGTGATGTTTCACATTATCATTTTGAAAGGAAGTTGAAACGCGTGAAAGGTATTTCAGTGTAGAAAAAAGGTAACCAATTCTCACTATTCTCACTATACTCAGTATGGGGACCAATTCTCACTATTAACTACCTGCTTATTAGCATGCCTATTTTAACATATTGGCTGTTTATTAGTAGGCTACGAATAAAGCACATATATTCTGCATTACCATATTGTACATCTCTAATCCTACTCAATACCTAAACCTATCAACTAAGCTAATAAGCAGCAAATTAGGAGTTTGTTGGGGCAAACGTAGTAACTAATGGTTTGTTAATAGCGAGAATTGGACCGTAAACTAATGTGTGACCAACAAATCAAGAAACAAGACAACGCAGGATTGGCTACTTTAGGGTTAAATGTGATTTAGGTTAACAAAAGGCGTGCTTAACAAAAAGCTTGGGTTAACAAAATACGTGCACTCGGTTCAGTTCAGAGAAGTGTTATTGACTGTGTCTCAAAACAGAGAGATCTCTGGAGAACTAAACAGCACACATGCAGTATTTGGTGGTCTCGGCTGCTGATGTTGATGGTGACCAAAAACTGATGATCGCTAGGCTATGTTTTGAGACAGCCTGTGTACTATGGCCTGTTTTTTTTATTAAGATTGTAACAACAACAACAATAATAATGATAAAAACTTAACACATGAGAAGCGATTATTTCAATGTCAGGTCAGCCAACTTTATGATATCAAATTATCTGATTTCTCAGCAGTCATCGAATCATTCAATAGGTTTTAAAAAAGCTACATATTTAGAGTCATTTCGCTAAAAGAGAATCAAGCTGGCCTTACCATGTGTTTTATTTCCAAAGTTATTTGTCATGTGAGTTGAGCTGAAGAGAGCGGCAGACTGCAGCGGTTTCCTGAAGCGCAGATGAGCGACCACTCAAACCTGTTACAGCAGGAAGTACTCTAGAAATTTATGAAGGCAAATCCATTGGGCAACTCCGCATTTACATAACAGGCCTATCGGCTGCTGTGAGATGCACTCACAGCAATAAACCACGTCGTTCCATGTCTACAGAAGAAACAAACATATGTGGGAAATGTTGTATTTCCTCGGAACGTGGAGAGTTTTGTTTATTGGTGACTTGAGTAATGGTTTAAATTAATATAGATATTTAAATATAAATTATGAGAAAATCTTGACTTTGGAATATTGCAGTATGTGAGGCCGACAGTGCCGTTCTCTCGCATCTAAACAGTGATGGAGAGAGAGAGACGGAGCTTTGTCTCCCTCTGTCGGTCAGAAAGGAAAATAACCAATTTTGTGTGGCTTTTTTCTTGTAAACATAACGCTCCGGTTACTATGGTAACCTCGGTTCCCTGAGAGCGGGAACGAGACATCACGGAGATTTCTCCGTTATGGGAACTTCTTCCCTTCAAACTTTCCTGAAGTCCTATTGGCTCACGCCAGTCAAATGACTGGCCAATTGTCGCAAAGCATGCAAATACGACGAGCTCGAGACAGTATAAATGCGATGCTCGCGACAATTATATCAGAATCGGATACTGAACACCGTAAGCTGAGGAGTAGCGAACACGGCGTCTACCGTGATGTCTCGTTCCGCTCTCAGGGAACCGAGGTTACCATAGTAACCGGGCGTTCCCTATCGAGCTGTCACGAGACATCACGGAGATTTCTCCGTTATGGGAACGATATTAAATCCCGCCGTGAGAGAGGCCTACGAAGCCCTACCCCAAAACACAGCAGATAGAATACGCACGTAGATACTTCCCACAATAGTGACGCTGTAGGCGAGCTCACGCTGATAGGTGGCTGTAAGCCAATAAGCGTCTAACCCAAAGGTATACAAATTTGCATATCTGGATAGAATAACGTTGGCTGCGCTGAAACAGGGCAACTTGCACAACGAGCATAAGGAACTGCACAGACTGTATAGCATGACCCCAACCTAGCATGATAAAAGTATCGCTAGATAAAACAACACAATACAGGAATCTGCACTGAGCACAGGGCAGAACAACCGTATTAGTAAAAGGGTATGCAGAGCAAACAATGTAGTAAACATGCATCAGCCACTTACCGACAGCACCTGGGAGGCAAAAGACTGAACGTCCAGCCTGTAAAACCTGGCGAAGTATTCTCAGAAGACCAGCCGGCTGCAACACATATATCTTGAATAGACATACCTCGACCAAGCCACGAGGAAGCCATGGCCCTCGTTGAATGCCCCTAATGTGTAAAGGACATTCCAAACCTTGGTTCGTATACGCAGCCGTAATAGCGTCTACGATCCAGTGGGAGAGCCTCTGTTTAGACACAGCACGGCCTCTCGCACAACCACCATAGCATACAAATAGCTGGTTAGATTGACGAAAGCTCGCGAGCACGGTCGATGTAAATCCTCAAAGCCCTGACAGGGCACACGAAGTCTGAGCATCTGCTTCACGAGGCTGCTGACTCGAAGACAAGGCAGACAGAGAAACAGTCTGTATCTTGAAGGGTGTAGAAAGTGATTTAGGTACATACCCCATTCTTGGCGGAGTGACGCTGCAGTCACCGGGTCCAAAGCGAATACAGTCACTATCCACAGAAAAGGCGTGCAAATCTATGCGCTTGGCTGACGCGAGTGCAAGAAGGAGTGCAGTTTTGAGAGACAACTCCTTCAAACCCACTGATGATAACGGCTCAAAAGGTGGCTGAGAGAGCTCTTAATACCACCTCTAGGTCCCAAGGCGGAACCGAAGGTGGCCTCGGAGGGTGTAGCCTTCTCGCTCCCTTAAGAAAACTCACCACCATGGGGTCTCTGCCGATCGACTGGCCACCCTGCGGTGAACGGAACGCCGACAATGGCCGCCACATAGACTTTTAGTGTCGAGGGTAATGATCCACTATCCAGCCTGTACTGCAGGAAACTCAGAACATCCAAACACGGTGGCACCATTTCACAAACACTCCCCATTTTAAGGCATATAATCGTCTTGTAGAGGGTGCTCAAGGCTTCCGTGAGTGTGCCAACCACGAGCCTGCAATGCATCTAGCTCCCCTGACAACCCTGAAGCAACCACACATGAAGGTTCCATAGTTCTGGGTTCGGTGCCACACCGAGCCGTCCACCTGAGATAACATGTCCTTCCTGACCGAATCGGCCAGGGGGCTATCAGCAGCTCTGTCAGGTCCGGAAACCAAGGCTGGTTCGGCCAGTTCGAGCTATGAGTATGACGGACGCCGCTCCTCCTGATCTTGCATAACACCAGAGGCAATATCTTGATCGGAGGAAACGCGCATAAAGCCTGGCTGTCGGCCAGCGCTGTGGCGCGTCCCTTCCAACGGGAGTGGGACAGAGAGAAGAACGACGGGCAGTGTGCATTCTCGCCGTGGCGAATAAATCCACTTCTGCTTCCCGTGGGGTTCCAAATCATCCGAACCGACTGGGTGTAACCTCCATTCCCCTTGGGAATTCTCCTCCTTGAAAGCATGTCCGCCCGCGATTCAAAAGACCGGGGATGTGCGTTGCTCTGATGGATAGAAGGCGAGAATCCGCCCATAGCAGAAACATCGCTGCCTGCTTGCACAAAGCCTTCGAACGGACGCCGCCCTGGCGATTTATGTACGCGACTACAGACGTGTTGTCGGTGCGAACCAGTACATGCTGCCGTTCCAGTTGTGCTTGAAACTCCTTCAGAGCTAAAAAGACTGCTTCCAAACGGTTTATGTGCCACCGGATCTGAGGCTCTGACCACTGCCCCGAAGCTGGCATCCCCTCGCACACCGCTCCCCAGCCGAGCGTCGATGCGTCTGTTGTGACCACCACGCGTGAGGTCACCAACCCCAGGGGGACTCCCCGGCTGAAGAAATTCGGGTTGCGCCACGGAGCCAGAGCTTCGATGCAGCCGCGGGTGACCGCAATACTCAAACATCCCGAGGTCCATGCTGTCCAGGGGACTCGAGTTTTCAGCCACAGCTGCAGTGGTCGCATGTGTAATAAGCCCAGATGACACACTGCCGAAGCTGACGCCATGAGTCCCAGTAGTCTCTGAAATTCTTTCAAATGAACAGAGCTGCCTTCTCTGAAATGGCGTAGGTAAGACAAAATGGCCGCCACGCGCTCTCGCGAGAGGCGGGCTCATTTCTAGGAGTCCATGCAAACTCCCAAATACAGAATGGACTGACTCGGGCGAGAATGCTCTTTCGCCTGTTACACATAGCCCTAGGGACTCCAGGTGAATAAGCAGCGAGTCTATATGGCTGAGTAGCGTGTCCCGGGACTGAGCTAAAATCAGCCAATCGTCCAGATAATTTAGGATGCGCATCCCGCCCGCTCTGAGGGGAAAGTGCTGCATCCACGCACTTTGAAAATGCGCGGGGCCAAAGCCAGCCCGAGCACGGGAGAACAGAGTATTTGGTACGCTGTGTTCTCGAAGCAAACCTCAGAAACCGTCTGTGATGCGGCGCTATCTGAATGTGAAAGTACGCGTCCTTCAAATCACGGACGCAAACCAGTCCCCAGGCGAATCTGCGCCAGGATCTGCTTCAGCGTTAACATCCTGAACGGACGTTCGCAAAGCGCTCTGTTGATGGGTCTGAGATCCAAAATTGGTAAGCCCCCATCCCTCTTGGGTACCACGAAGTAGCGGCTGTAAAACCCGCTCTCCAGCTCGTGTGGTGGGACTCGCTCTACTGCTCCTTTCTCGAGCAGACAGCCAATCTCTTGCCTCAGAGCCTGGGCATTTCGAGGCGATGTTAGAGACTGCACCACGCCATTGAAACGGGGTGGTCTGCGTCTGAATTGAAGAGTATATCCCCGCTCTATCACGTTGAGTAGCCAACGCGAGATTCCCGGAATAACCTTCCATGCGCTTATGAACTGGACGCAGCGGCTTTAGCTGCTCGGGTCGTTGCGCGCGGCTATAACCTGTGTTGGATGCGGACCTGCACTGCACTGAGGCGGGCAAGGGGAACCGCATTTATTGAGTGAGGAGGAGAAAGCTCTTTTTGTGAGAAAGTATGCATTTTTATTGAATGGACACTCAACACACACACATTTGAGCAGCTGAACTTTGGGCGCTTGGGAGCCGGGCTGCTCGCTCTCCTCCCTCCCTCCGATCGTCAGGAAGGCGGCTTAGCAGCCGGGGCGGGCGAGTCGCGTCGCGGGCTTCTCCGCTGACCTTGGCGCTTTCTGCGGAGCCCCACACCTTCCTCCGGACGTCTGGCTCCTGTCGAGCAGTAGCAGTAGCCCCAGCCTGGGCAGGCCTGGGAAAATCTCTCCGCTGGGCAGAGCCATGCGCTGGCGAAGATCTGGATCTAGCAGTCTGTTGCTGGGGGCGCGTCTAGGCATCACGTGACTCATTGCCTGATTATTAATGTTAAAAAACATTTTGCTGCTTAATATTTTTGAGGAATCCATGAGACTTTTCTAGGATTCTTTGGTGAATAGAAAGTTCAAAAGAACACATAAAAATAGAAGTTTGAAAAAATAGATTTGTAAGAATTTAAAAGTCTTTACTGTCACTTTCTATCAATGTATGGCAAAAAAAGGAAATTTTTAAATGGCAGTGTATGACCTTTTGGATAACTAAAATTAAGAGCTTTTGTAGATATATACACACATTCAAATACACATGTATGTGTGACACACTAGCTATACTGAATTTAACTAAAGCTATTTTTTATATAAATATAAATAATTGTAATTATTGTTGTAATTTCATTACTATATTACAGTGGGGCGGACAAAAACAATGTCACAGTGCCAAAATTCTTTATCCAATTTTATTTTTTGATTTTGGTACAATATATGAACTAGCCATATCTAGACATATTTACAGATAAACATCCTCTTATTCATTATTATTATTCATGTAAAATCATTAAAACCCTATTTACCAGGTCTCCATCCATCAGGAAAGATGGAAGGTCCACTAAAATCCACGTGGGCAGCATAAACATAAGTGCATTGAAGCCCAGGATCTTCAGTAATTGGAGGTGGTGAATCCTTGTGTCACGCAACACCTAAAACAACCACAAAAACGATTTCATACAAGATGCCATTACAGAATTTTCCTAACTGACAGAAACCACCTAATAGAATTTAGAAATATGAACCTTTTTCGAGAATATGTTCTGTAAAGAGAAGCAGAGCGTCGCTGCCAGAGCGCTGATCAATCCAGAGACGTCAAAGGACAATTCAGTGATCGTGGCCAACAGAACACCTCCAATGATGGGTATAAGAGACACATAAATCTGTTCAACAAAAAAAAACACTCATCAAACATGCAAACAAACAATTCAAGCAATAAGCAATCAGTGAATTTAAGCCATTATGAATTCAGTAAATACATGACTTATTTCTAACTGTGTTTAGAAGACAGACCTTTGTGGTTTGCTTCTCTTTCATGATAATCCGTGACAGCAGAACCACCCAGATGGGCATGGTGGCCTTCACTAGAATGAGGGAATGAAAAGAAGACATGCATTCACTCATCTAATAACATCAGGCATTAGTGTCGCCACATGTTCGTCTTGTGATTGCACCTGGTGTCTGAAACATCTCAGCTGCAGTCGAGTCCTCAAAACAACGCTCACACTCTCCCTGCTGATTCCTGCACTAATGCTGCTTCATATTTACGACACACAGCTGTTTAAAGCAATCTGTGTCCGAACAAACTCAACTGCATCAGGGTCTCATCGCAGAGTCATTGGACACTGAAGCCAAAAAAATTCAAGAAACAAATCTAACTCTTAACAATGAGTTGAAATGATTCGCTGTGAACCATTTTGTATAAAGTAAACAAGGGATTATTTTACCCGACCATTGAGGAATTTTAACCAAAGTATGTTACAGACATTTCAAGAAGACTCTAAAGAATTATTACAAACTTGTGGAAAATGGACAAGTTTATTATATTTAAGAAAAATAGGTAACGCTTATATGTTAAATATATTTATATATGATATAAATATATACATGTAAATATTTTATATTTTTGTATGCGTGTTAGGGGTGTAAATCGGATGGTTCATCACGATTCGATATCGATTCTCATACCCGTGATACGATATTTGCCGAGATCTCAAATAAATTCTACGATACGACTCGATACAGGAGTATATCGATCGATATAATGATATTATATGCCTATTTTAAACAACCATCTACATTTTATTAACTCACAAATGCAACCAAAAATATATAACATGAACATAAATCTAAAAATGCTGCTGTGGGCTCAGTGCTAAACATATTTTCTACAGATAACCAAATTGCAAGCAATAGCAGAAAATAAATGCAATAGAACAAAGACACAAGTTCAATAAACAGTGCTTTTCAGGTTTTTCAGCTCAGTCTAAAATACATTTTCAGGTACGCTACAGAAATGTAATAATCAAATGTAAAATAACTGCATAGTCTTCACTGTATAAATTAAACTGCCTGTAAATTAATACTTTTTGATGTTACAAAGGTTATTTAGTCAGGAGCAGTGAGCACTTGTATTTTTCTTTGACAGCATTACATTTATTATTAGTTTTCTTTCACTTTAAGAATGAAAGCACATATTTAATATTAGAGGTGGGCATAGATTAATTTTTTAATCTAGATTAATTTTGGAATTAATCTAGATTAATTTTGGAATTAATCTAGATTAATCTAGATTAAAATGGCTCATTTGAATTCTGCGAAGGCATTCAGAATATGTGTGCTACCCAAATAATGACTAAAAGTAAGTCTTTGAGAACGGGTTTCTCAAGCCAGGTGGCTTAGACCAGGGGCTCATCTCCTGTTTCCAAAATGCATCACAAACTTTAATCTCTTCCGTCCCAATCCCACGAAAAAACTGGGGAAAATCCCGTTCCACTCCGGAAGAATGACTCCCATTCCCTCCCACTCCCGTGTTGGTTTTTGTTTTTGCCGATAACTGTCAATTACAGTAAAAATATAGTACAGATCACAGCGTGCCCACCTTATTAGTTGAATAAAAACCCAAAATGTCGTTTTGTTATTATATTGAACTGAAAGCCATCTTATTATGCACAGTGTTGCACAGATTCAATTTCATGTAAATCATCCATGCTAACACACACGTCTTCTATTTGTATTTTTGACATTTCACTCTCTATAGATATATTTTTCTATGTACTGTATTTTTAGATATATTCGAGTTTGAAGTTTCTCAAGTTCACATGAGACCTAAAGCGCATCCTGTTTGCTTAAAAGCAACGCGTTCGTTGTTATTCTGAGTGCACACAAATAAGCGAGTCTTTACAGATTCGAAAGATGTATTAGGCTACTTTTATCTGTATGACCAAAATGACGGAGATTTTAAGAGCAAGTGGCGCACGGAGCCTGTCCTGCAACAAGCGGCGCTTCCACACAAACACTTCAATAAGCGCACATTTCTCTAGGTTAACATCATATTGGCCATGTAAAGTTGCTACTACATACATCTTTCAGATGAAAAGCCATATTTGAGGTTGATGAATGATAGGTGGCGTTTGGATGTACTGCCCGATTGTATTACCACATAGACCAGCCGTTAACAATCTGTCCATCACGGACTGCGAGCCTCTAGTTCGAAGACTCGTTCTCGCCCCCTACAGTGCAATTCGGCTGGTATACATCGGCTAAAATATCAGGGTGAAAGTCATCATAGCTTGCGTAGTATAGACCCAGCTCCCAACCCAACTTTGAGAATAGATTAACGGCGATATTTTTTTTAATCGCCGATAAGAGTCTCGCGTTAACGCAGCACGTTAACGCCGATAACGGCCCACCACTATTTAATATACTGATACACATGCCTTTTTTCTCCACTGTTTACATTAAGACATATGCTTTTCTTAACCTACTGTTTACAAGGATATTAGCCAAAACATGAATTTTGATGTAGTTTTGTCTGAATTTATTTATCCATGCTCCAAAAAGCGGAGGAAAGCTCAATTTAGTATTCGCGCAGAGTTGACGTGGCTGTCTGTGTGCATGCGCTTCAGATGTGCGTGCGGAAAACTTCTCACACAGCGCGCGACTGTTCCGCCAACAATCCCGAGCGTCTTATATGCTCGCCTTGTGCCTTCGGGCAGTCCTTATATCGAGTCCTGCCATGTGAGATTGAACGAGAATGCACGTGTTGGTGGTAATGCATAGACGGACATTATATGAAAATGTGGACAGTGCCAAACTAAAGGTGCCTTTTTATATATCGATATTTTACGCGTGGCGTTGATGCATCGTATCGTCATACATTGTATCGATATATCGATCCATATCGATGAATCGTTACACCCCTAATGTGTGTGTATTTATATATACATAATAAATATACATAACAGACACACACACACACACATATATTACGTAAACAAAAACTTTTATTTTGTATCCGATTAATCACTTGACAGCACTAGTTTATAGGTAATTTTTGTTTTAAGGCTACTTTTGTGATATGTTTCAGACTTGATCATTTGAATGTTTGCTATGTCCGACTTGGATTAAGGCTGTGCAATTAATCGAATTCGATTAACATGCGCATCTCGACAGTAAAGCCGGTTCCGTGGCAGTAAATCTCCATCACCTGTTTCCAGATGGAGCGGCGATATGCCCTAGCTTGTCACTGAACTACGGCTCTGTGTATTAACTGCCACTCCATCTGAAAACAGGTTCGATTAATTGCACAGCCTTAACTTGGATGCACAAGTTTTTCTGGTTCAATTAAAAGTAGAATTATTTCTAGGTGTATCATGACTTTGTGAACGCATAAATGAAAGTTTTTTTCTATTATAATACTTCCACAAGTTTGTTCTAAATTATACTGCAGTGTGACAAATTAGTATTCTATAGTTTATACATGCCTCTGAAGTATTTCCATGTTTGACGAATTACAATTCAATATCATAACACCATGTTTTTTTTTTATCTTCTCCTTCAAATTATGATACAAGTTTGATTAAAAATGTAGATAAAAATGACATCTTGGAAGAGCGCATTAAAACATCATGCATAATATACACTACATATACTGCTTAAAACAGTTTTAAATGAGAATAACGTGTGACTTTTCAAACAATACATTACTACCAAGTCCTAACTTATCTTTCAAGTTTTTTTATGACGTGTTTGTAAGAAAACAATTCATGTCTTTATGTACAGTTTTTCTCTGCTAATATTCTGTTATTGTACATTTTGAAGATAAACCTTATTTTACCATCAGTTGTAAACACTACTGCAGGGTTTGATAATAATGGAGGCCATGTAAACAAAAGGAACTAAAGCTTTCCAAACTGGACTGCGTTTCATCGTAAGCCTAAGTTGATCGTAGCTTCATTGGTTTCAATGGATCTACGATGTACTTGAGCTTACGATGCTTTTGGGAAACGCAGCCCGGGTCTGTATTGCAGATCTGCAGCCACGCAGGTGGATGATGTGGCAGTATTATTAGGAGTGCGGAAGTGACGTAGTCTAGAAATACTTCTATAAAGTGTAACGTTAGTGTTATCAAAACTCGGACGTAGAAATATGACCCGAGTGAGTAACAATTAAACCCCTATTGCGATTTGTTTCCTAGTGCTTGGATGAAAGTGGAAGTTTAAATGGGCAAAAAAGCTTGAATTCACAATTAAGTTACCTAGGGCGATTTAAACTCGATTAAACAAGCCGAGCTAAACCGAACCTATCCAATCAGGTCGGGTCTGAATTGAGTTCGAAGAATGAGGCCTGTTATACAAAGTCACTCAACCGAAAGCCTCCAGGTACTCACCAGTGTGCGCGTACGACACCGGAACCTTCCATATGCTGAAATGGGCCGAGACCGAGGAGAAGTACTTCCCGAAGGCGAGAGGCAGAATGAACCAGCGATAGTAGTGGTCCGGTAACTCCGTTCGCGGGACGCCCCAGGCTCGCAGCAGCGGCGGGAGAAACACGATGATGGAGACTATATGAAAGAGAGACACCGTGACCGGATAAGGGAAGTCGTTGAGGATTATTTTATTGACCACGTTGCCACCAGAGCTGACGGTGTACCAGAACAGACACAGTACCGCGATGCGAACTCCCTCCCGCGCCGGCGGACGCTGCTCCACCGCGGCCATCTTTTCAGCGCAAACCGCGACCAGCGACACTGGAGGACTCGCTGGAGAATGAGTCACGTGACTCAGAGAGGCCACGCCCCCACCAACCATGGTGACCAACTGAGAGGGTTTCGTTTAGATCGGGTAGATTGCGTAAATATTGCGTTCATAGCCAACGAACACTTACGTTTCAAATCAATTTAATTGCACAACGTTCAGTATTTTAACACCACAGTTATAAAAAATATTTCTGAATTCTCAAAGCTTGAAGGAGATCCCATTTAATTAATTATACTATATAGTAACTGCAGTTACATATAGTATATTTTTGTATGAATCTGTAGGTCCTGTTTTATATAAATGATACAAATGTGGATGAATTACTCGCAAAACCTGTTCTCTTGCAAAAGTACAGTATTAATTAATTTATTTATTTTCTTTTACTCCCATCTCTTTTTTCCATCACAAAAGGTTTGCCAGCGAACTGATAATTTCTCACGGGAACGCAAAAGGTTTGCGAGAGTTTTCACATTAGTTTTGTTTTTTCTCCCTCCTAATAGTTTTTCCCCATCACCAAGTCCCTTTACGGGCACCTGTAAATATATAATAATATAAATAATCTTAATTATTTAGACCTTATAGAAAGATTTTAAAAAGTGCAATACACAAGGTAAGTCACATACTACCGTGTGTTTACATTACAGCTTACTCGTTTTGTCATCTACAGGAGATATCGAGGCACTGCAGTGACATGCGAGTTGATTCCAAAATATGGAAGTACATTTAAGACAGACAAATCAACTAGAATTATATTATTGAATACAATATTATTTTAAAAATGAAATGTGTTCTAAATAATCTATATGTGTATAATAATTTCACAACAATCATATAACCCATCTCATGAACACTTGACAGTAATTATGGTACACATATTATTTATAAACGTATACACTTATTTATCTAAGACACATACTTAGTCTACACTTCAATTGCACATGATATACCTCTACAGAACTGTCTACTGTTATATACCTGTACATATATTTGTCAATTTGTATATTATTCCATATTTAATTGTTCTTTTTAATTCTTCTTAATTCAGTTTTTTTGTTCTGTCACTGTCATGAAAAACAAATTCCTTGTATGTGTAAACATACCTGGAAATAAATCTCATTCTGATATATCATGTCATTGAGCTATAAAAGTATTAGGATGGAGGTCTCATGTGTACACTTTTGTCAGAGTTTTTATCTCTCTTCATATGCCTCCTCGTTTGATTGAAAGATGACATCCAGTGTAAATCATGTCCTACTGGCCAGAATGTATAAGACAGGTGGTGTTCCTGGGTCAGCCAGAATATATATATTTTTTTTGTCAATCAGGTCCACCTATATATCTATATACAGTATATCATGGAATACAAAACTCTCACATTAATAAAATAAATGGCAAAATAATAAAATTATGTATTGTAGGAATTATTAAAAACAATTATGTCTCTCAGTACGACTTTTAAAATAATTACTATTACTAACTCATATTAAAATAATTCCAAAACATATCAATGTTTTATGCTCTTTTATATGCACACACACAGAGAGAGAGAGACACACACACACACACACACAGACACACACACACACGAGATTAGTGGTTGTTGTGGGGATTCTCCATAGACCATTTGTGAGCAGACGTCACATTTACACACTTGCAGCTGTGCACGAATTGTGGTGGCAGAAAAACAGTGGTAACGATTGAATGGAATTGGGTAAAATCCATGGAATAAGAGAAAAAAGTCTTCTTGTGCCTTTGGATTTCAAAATCGTAATGCAAAACATATTTATAGAAAACCATCGTCAAGATGCCCTATGAAGCTAAACGCAGATGCTTATGGTTGCAAGCCACAGACTGATGGAACCTGAATTAAGTCACTTTAACCATAATATTTCTCCACTCCACAGAAAGAGCATTCTGTCAAGAGGAAGAGGAATCTATTTCACATCTATTCTACTTTTGTTCTTATTCTAAACTATTCTGGCTTCAAATATCAGTTTCCTTACTTCCTGTATTCCACCAGCTGTGTAATATTTCCATAAGTTATTTTCCATTCTGATGTTTCTGAAAATAAGGAGTTAGAGGATGTTTTAAGCTGATGATATACAGAGCTACTTTTTTATCAAGGTTGTGGGTACTTTCCCATTGAGAATGGTTGCCTGTTGATGGCAACATTGCTCAAAAAGTTGCCCACTATCATCAGCCTTCAACTTTATTTGTATGATGGGTAAATATAATTTAAAGAAAAATACCTTAAAAGTAAACCCAGCTGCACAGTATTTGCTTCTCATCTATATTTATTTTTAACTCCACTTCAGAAAGTATCCTCCAATAAAAATGCTCTGAAGACATCTCATAAAATAAAAAAAGAAACCTGAATTTGACTTAAAAAATAGGTCTACATAAGATAAAAAATGTATGCAATTCATACGGGAAATAATGTATGAGACCATGACATGAAATCATATTTTAAACCTATATTTTACACAGATTATTTAAACATATATAATTTGAATCTCCCAATTCTGACACAATTCTCACAATTGCAAGTTTATGTGACCAAATTAAGCCATAACGTGCAATTCTGAGTTTAAGCTATTTCCTGCTCACGCACACAGTTCTGATTTTTCTTCAGAACAGTGAGATGGTCTATAAAACTCGAAAATGCAAGAAAAATAAAAGGTTTTACCTCTTTTTTTATTACTTGTTTTACTTTTTTTACTCTTTAATTCCATGGCTTTCATAGACTGCTACCGGAAAGAAAGAAAGAAAGAAAGAAAGAAAGAAAGAAAGAAAGAAAGAAAGAAAGAAAGAAAGAAAGAAAGAAAGAAAGAAAGAAAGAAAGAAAGAAAGAAAGAAAGAAAGAAAGAAAGAAAGAAAGAAAGAAAGAAAGAGAGCACTAAGTTAATCACACAAGCTGTAACGTTAGTCTGGATCCAGCCCGTATAGATCTGAGATGACCGAGCACCTGAGGAGAGATGCTGCAGTGTCCTCAGAGGACCTCAGATGACGCCAACCCTGAACCAATATACAAAACTTGAAGTTTCCATAAAGCTGCTGTGCAACGATTTGTATCGTGAAAAGCGCTATACAAATAATCTCTAATAGAATTGAATAGAATTTTCCTTCCAGTGGTCTCGTGTTTGTAAGATGCAACACCACATGTTGACCGCTATTTGTCTTAGATACTGTTGCTAACAACAGTCAAACATCTCAAACAGAGGCAGACGATTAAACTCACCTGAAGAGTTATAAAGGTAAGATAAGACTTTTCGTTAGTTAACAGTTACTAGTTAGTGAACACGACACAACAGTTTAAATAGTGGTTACAAAATTGACCCCTTAGCATTTTAGTCACAGAAGTGTTGAGGGAAAATCCGACGCCACCGTTCACTTTCTTCGTCCTCATTTTCCTCTGCTAACGTTACATGTTCATCCATGAACTTCTCATTTAAATTATTTTGTTGTAATTAGTATTATTATTATTGAAAGGCCTTTGGGTTTTTGATTAAATCGCTCGGGAATCGGGACAGAAGACAATCTCAGTGAATCAAACGTTTCGTGTAACGTTACGATGCTTAATGTGACATGTTTTGTTTGTACTAACTTACTGTAAATATTTAGACCGTATTGTTTTTAATAATGTTCCTCATATTTATATCCACCTTATTTTAACGTAAGAGCGTATACTAACGTTACTATTTGTAACTTAGAAACACTAGATGCGTTACTGTAAAGATTGTTTATTTATTTACTTATATACAAGTGATAGGACTTGGTGACCGTGACGTGTTTTGTCTGTTACTCATGTTTTGTGTTTATTATTCATAATCCGAGACTTCTGTTGTCAGCCCAGTGTTGCATTCATTATGTCTGGCGGAGGGTCCCCGACCAAAGTTGGCTTTGACAGCAGTGTCGGTGAAAGTGGTATGCAAATTAAACATTGTAATTGATAATTAATAATTACTATCATGCAGATGAATGTTCTTATGCTACCAGTTGTTTGTGTCCAGATGAGACAGATCTACAAAAAGTACACCGACTGCGGTTGGAGTTGCGCAGACTGGAAAGGAATCGCGAGCTCTACATGCAGGAAGAGGAAGCTTCTCTCAAACATCGGTCAGTCCCGCAAGGAGCCATTGTTATTAACCCTCTGGTACTGGTCAGTTCAGTCCGATTTTTTTTTTTACTTGCTATGTGAACACACACACCAATTAAAAAAAAAAAAGAGAGAATTCATGGACAGTGTTGCCAAACCCCTCCCTCAGAAAATATCTAGAACCACCCTCAAAAGTCTCAAATTTTCACAAAAAGTCGCCAAATATGACAAGAAAATATAGGCTAAATACAGGTAAAGGTAAAGGAAATGAATATATATATATATATATATATACATACTTTACAAATGATGACAGAATAAAAAATATAACAAAAGGTGAAGTAGGCCTATAACAAAAAAAAATCTGATGTGAAATTACGAAATGCACGACACATTTGAGTCAGTAAATTCTTCCTGTGTTCTGCAAGCACATCAAACATGATGGAAATGATGTAAAGACATAATGTTGGGCATTTGTTTCATCTGTCACCAAAGTGCATTCATGTCCTGCTCAAATACAACCGATAAGAAATCTGAAATAATTCTCCAAAAACAAAACCTTTATTCATACAACCTTATTTCAGTCAACTATTACTACAAAGTAAGTGGAAAATACTGCGCACCAGCACACATGACACGATCATGCACTGTGTCTGGTTGACATGATTGTGCATTAAATGTGGTATAACTTTTGTGTCTGGGGTTAAAACAAGATTGTCATGCACTGAGTAGTTGGTGCCCTGATGTAATCATATTTTTTTCCACCATCTTGATGCTTATAATGAACAGGTGTTGTGTGTCATCATATCTGAATGGCAGATGTACTGATGTGCGTTCACTGCGAGACTCATTAGGCATGTTTGACTTTAAGCGGCGCTGCGCAGAATGGTCAGTGTATGACATAAAAGTATCATGAGTGCGATAAGAGAGCAGATGGACTATGCTTTCGAATTTCTCTCGCGGTACCTTGATGTCATACACTGACCATTCTGTGCAGCGCCGCTTAAAGTCGAACGCGCCTATCGGCATGATTGAGAGCAAACGTGAGAGGTCACGGCCTAGGGTGTGGCCAAGTAAAAAATCCTAAAAAAATCACTATTTGTATTTAAATATAACTAAAATAGTAAAACGTGTTTTTGAAAAAATATATTTTATCTAAAATATACAAAAGTATATATATATATATATATATTGAGTTTAGTTGTTGTTGTTGTTTTTTCTTGTGTGTGCATCTTTGTCCACAGGCAAGAGATTGCTGAGCTGCGTGCAGATCAAGAGAGGTTGCTGCACACGCTCAGAGAGAGTGAAAGTCCGGCTGTTAAGGATGTCAGTGCTCTGCTGGAGCAAAGAGACAAGCTGAATGAAGAAATTGAGAAAGAGAAACAGACCCAAGCAGAGCTGCAAAAAGAGGTTCATATGTGCCTAAGTGTAAAACATTATCGCGAAACACATTCTCATACTATGCAACAGATCGTTATTTGCATGCATTCGGTTTTACAGATCATGATCATGGAGAAAAAACTGGTGGAATTGAGAAGAGGACAGCCTTCCCGTAGTCACAAGTCTCATCCCCGCGACATTCAGAAGGCCATACGCACCACACAGAGCAAACTGGATCGGGTAAACAGAATCAATGGAATTCAACAGAGAAATAATCTGATTGATCAAAAATAAACACACCCAATGTGTGCATGAACTTCTCCATGGTTTGTTTCCCTTGACCCTGCAGTCTCGTGCTCACTTTAATGAACAGATGAAGATAAACAGACTGCTCAGAAAAGATATTGAGCTACTACACATGCAGCGTACCCGATTCCAGCAGCTGCATCGCAAACTGGAGAAGGTTGTGGATTCTGGGCAGCTCTGGAGTGTTGTGTATAATGAGTTTAATACTTCATTGGAACACATTTGGAGAAATTTGGCATCACATTCCTTGCTCACTAATGGATCCACTGTACTAAATGGGTGCCATCAGAACGAGAGTCCAAACAGCTGATAAAAGATTTTAGCTTTAAACCAACACTTCTGGCCAAAATCCATAATAACGCCTCCTTCAGTGAAAAATTCAATCCCCTGTTGTTTTTATCAGCTGTTTAGACTCTCATTCTTATGGCACCAATTCACTACAGAGGATGTAAAGCTATATTTCTCCCAAATCTGTTCTGATGTAGAAAGAAACGTAATCTTGAGTGGCCTGATTAAGGAAGTTGAGTCAGTTTTCAGCAATTTTCATTTTGGGGTGAACTATTCCTTTAAAACAGGTGCTTATGTCTTTCTTTCAGGTACTACAAGACATTCGTAAGGATATTGCTGAAGTTGTCGACAAATCAGCCACAGCTTATGACGCAAAGTGAGATACTTTAAACTACTTTTCTAACATACAGTGTTGCCACAATCATAAAAACCTGAAATGTATTTATTTATATTTACATTATTTCAGCTTTATTAAAATGAAATAGTTTTCAATAGTTTTAGTTTTAAGGAATTTAATGGCATGCTTCCATGGCCATTTTATGTTTATTTATTTAGTCGTTTAGCAGACACTTTTATCCAAAGTGACTTACAAATGAGGGCATTATAGAAGCAATCAAAACCAACAAAAGAGCAACAACATGCAAGTGCTATTACAAGTCCTGGTTATCCTAACGCAGTGCACGTAGGAAGGTTTGTTTTTAAGAAAACGAGTATATAGAATATAGAAAAAATAAACCTAGTGTTAGTTTTACAAGAAAAGCTAGCAGTTAGAGAATAAATATGCAACTGATAGAGGGTCAAATGTTGGTGTGTTTTTTTTAAATTAAAATAAGACAGATTAGATCAAATTAAATTAGAATAGAGAGTGCTAGAGTTAGAAGGTCAAATAAAGATGGAAGAGATGTGTTTTTAGCCGTTTCTTGAAGATGGTTAAGAATTCAGCTGCTCGGATTGAGTTGGGCAGGTCATTCCACCAGATGGGAACAGTTAATGAAAAAGTCTGTGAAAGTGATTTTGTGCCTCTTTGGGATGGTACAGTAATGCGTCGTTCACTTGCAGAACGCAAGCTTCTAGAGGCACATAAGTCTGAAGTACTGAATGTAGGTAAAGGGTGCAGAGCCAGAGGTGGTTCTATAGGCAAACATTAATGCATTGCATTTTGAGAATGCCTTTTGAATGAGGTTTGATGGAATTGGCTGGAAGACCTGCCAAGAGAGCATTGCAAAAGTCAAGTCTGGACAGAACAAGAGCTTGAACAAAGAGTTGTGTTGCATGTTCTGAGAGAAAGGGCCTGATGTAAATGTAAAATTCTCAATTCAATATTATAGGTTAATATTATTCTCCTATGCAGTATAGATTTGATTAATTGTGTAATTTGTAATTAAACTGAATGCTTGTCATTTCTGTGCATGTAGCATAACCATACTTAAATGCAAAATGTACTTTTAAATGTAAAACTACTTTTAACAGAGAAATATGCACACATGGGGTTTATTACAAAGTTATCATTTTATAAATTGCTCTACACTCACTAAGTCTTTTAGAACATTTGAAGATGGTTATAATTAAAAGAAAAATGTAAAAATAAATAAATAAATACTTTCCCTTTTTCTATATCTTCATCTTTCTCTTTACATTTCTCTCCTTCCCTTGCTAGCTTGTATTTATTTGAACAATGTCTGAGACTTGGTGTTATGGGCACTTCCTCTGTCTGTTTGCCTCTTCAAGATTAATCGCTTTATGTATTCCCTAATTGTAAGTCACTTTGGATAAAAGCGTCTGCAAAATGACTAAATATAAATAATTATCTTTGTGTATTTCAGAGTGGATGCTCAGACCAAAACATCCATGATAAAGGAGAAGGCGGTGAAGGATCTTGCTCAGTACTCAGCTGAGATGCAGGAGCTGGAGAGAGTCATCGCTCATGAACACCAACTCAAAGAGTTCATGAGCACTAAGAATAATCTGAGAGCCTCCATGGATAACGGGAAAAGAACCAAACGCAGACAGGGTCAGAGAGCAGTAATTGCAATGATTAATCATAAATCCAACTGTATTTTGGCTGAGAATTGAACAAAGTGTGCTGATGAAGCAGAGATGAAGGAGCAGAGGAAGGCAGACAGTGGAGAGGAGACACCTGACTCTCTGAAGAAGGCTTTCCAGCAGATTCAGGAACTGACTGGAGAAGATGATTTGGGGAAGCTGGTTACAAAATTCATTCAGGGTGAGCTTTGTGTTTTCTGTTTTGTGCTAACAAAAGTTTGCAGTGTGTTATGCTATAACTGATTGTGTTTTATTTTTAACAGGTGAAGAAAGGAACTTTGCTCTGTTTAACTACGTGAATGAACAGAATGCAGAAGCTGAGCGACTGAGAGAGGAAATCCAACAGGTCAGTGTCAACGTTTCTCATTTTTGTTAAGGATTTTTTTAAGTCAATATTTTTTCAATATTTATATCACCTTTACATTTTAATTAACAGGAACAGATTTTAATAATTTTAGTTAACAATAACAACACTGGAAATTACAACTTGAAGACCAAGCAAAAGCTTGTGCCAACTCAGGCTGAATGAATATGCAATGTGCGTAATGTTATTAATATTTACATTTAATATAATTTTAAACCCATTTTTGTCTTGATGTTCTTCTAGATTAGAAAAGATACGGAGCAGTTGAACATAAAAAGTCGTCATCAGGAACAGGAAAGTCAGGTGGGTTTAAAACAGCTGAAGAATCAACTGGACGAGTGCAAGGCTCAGACTCAACAGTATGAAGGCCAGGCTGATCACATCAGCAGGATCCTTGATCAGGTCAAAACAGGTACTAGCGAAATCAAAAACCCTGGACGAATCAAGACCGCATTATTATATTGGAAGAATAATATTACTTATATTAAAAGTTTTTTTATTCTCAAAAGTAGCAGTTACCTTTGTTGATGTTATTTCTAGGGTTAGACAGTATGTTCAAAAGGATTGACTGCAATCTAGGGCAGATGGGAGGCATGCTGGGCTCTTCCTCTGGGATCACAGACAGTAATCTGATGACGTACCTTGGCATGGTGGAGCAGAAGGCCAGTGAACTGCTCACCATTCAAGCCTTCATTAAATCAAAGGTACCGAAAAGACTCCATTCACTCCAGCATATATATATATATATTAGGGGTGGGCATAGATAAAACATTTTTTAATCTAGATTAATCTAGATAAATTTTGGAATTAATCTAGATTAATCTAGATTAAAATGGCTCATTTGAATTCTGCCGAAGGCATTCAGAATATGTGTGCTACCCAAATAATGGCTAAAAGTAAGTCTTTGAGAACGGGTTTCTCAAGCCAGGTGGTGCATTAGACCAGGGGCTCATCTCCTGTTTCCAAAATGCATCACAAACTGCTTGAGAAAGCTGTTCTACTATGATAATTGGTGATGAAAATAAACTATGTTCAATAAGATGTACTTGTGTTTACTAACTGTTTATTCAGTTAAACATGAATTTTGAACTGTAGGCCTACATAAGAGGTCGTGATGAACTGTTTACAGTTTCCATTGGGAAGCTTCTTAAAAATAAGTTTTCCTGAAGCAAACCCGCGGCTTCATAGCTGCATCCATGTTAGCACGTCACGTCTGATGTGGTAATTTCACAGTAACGTTAGGCATACACACAGGTTGAAGCAGAGGGTGACACGGGAGTGAATTCTCAAGTTCACATGAGACCTAAAGCGCATCCTGTTTGCTTAAAAGCGCAACGCTTTCGTTGTTATTCTGAGTGCACACAAATAAACGTAGAGTCTTTACAGATTCGAAAGATGTATTAGGCTACTTTTATCTGTATGACCAAAATGACGGAGATTTTAAGAGCAAGTGAGCGCACCGGAGCCTGTCCTGCGCAAACGCGCTTCCACACAAACACTTCAATAGCGCACATTTCTCTAGGTTAACATCATATTGAGCGGCCATGTAAAGTTGCTACTACATACATCTTTCAGATGAAAAGCCATATTTGAGGTTGATGAATGATAGGTGAGCGTTTGGATGTCCTGCCCGATTGTATTACCACATAGACCAGCCGTTAACAATCTGTCCATCACGGACTGCGAGCCTCTAACGTTAGTTCGAAGACTCGTTCTCGCCCCCTACAGTGCAATTCGGCTAGGTATACATCCGCGCTAAAATATCAGGGTGAAAGTCATCATAGCTTGCGTAGTATAGACCCAGCTCCCAACCCAACTTTGAGAATAGATTAACGGCGATATTTGTTTTATCGCCGATAAGAGTCTCACGTTAACGCAGCACGTTAACGCCGATAACGGCCCACCACTAATATATATATATATATATATATATAATGAAAATCTGACGTTTACTGTGTATGAGTGCTATAATTGGGTCCCCGGTGCATCTACCAACCCAGAAAACATGAAAATGAACAACCCAGTAATTATTATTATTATTTGTTTTTGGTAAGCCTTTGTCTGCAAACTTGTGAAAGAATGAGCCACTCAGATTACACTTCCCCTGTGAAGTAGAAAGGGGATCTTATAATATTACCACTCCTTAAAGGTGCACTAAGCGATTTTGGCCAAACAATGTTGGTATTTGAAAGCACCAAAACAACAAACACGCCCATGCCCCAACAGGACCTCGCCCCATTTTGATATCTCCGCTCCAACACGTACGTACACAACCATGGCAACGACGATCACGGATACAAGTGAAGATGACACACAAGCATATTGAAACAAAAGCAATGCAGATAAGTTATGTGAAACAAAGCAAAATCAAAGTTACTCACCTATCAAGAAGAAAAAACAATGCAACATCGGCGTCCGCTTCCAGACCTTCCCGCTCCTTCAGTTCTCTCCACTGTTGCTCCGATATTTACACAGGTCCTACCTCTTGCCTGATCATAATCCTTCTTTTTAATGCTTTGTTTTCTATCAATCTCTATCAGTTTCTAACCATCTCTATCTATAGTCGATCTGCTAAAATTCCTCCTGTGCACTCAAATAGAGCGCTCTCTTCTCTCTATCAGTACAAGACACACCCTCTTACTGCTGATTGGCTACAAGTGTTTTAGGACTCGGTCCAACACTGTGGTCAAAAGCGTTTTTTTTTTTAATTGCTTAGTGCTCCTTCAATCTGCACGTTTATACCTACATCGCCGTAATTGTGTTTTCGCAAGCGACAGTGGTACACAAGTTCTAACACCATGGCGAAAGTTTGAGCAAAGCATGCTAACTGTTCTGTCTTTGTCTGCACTGTTGAGCACAGAACACTTTTTAGAGTCCCAGCCTCAGAGGAGACAAGAGAGCAGTGGATTTATTCATTTATTCACTGTATATTACACTGCTGTACTTAATACACATATCTAATGTAAACATGTGATTTCATTCCGGCTGTTTACCTTCACATACATAACAGACAGTATTTGTAACTGATGGGTCTGTTTTTAACATAAATTTGTTAACATAAACTTGTAAACTTGTGTGCATTTGACGGTTTAAGCACAATAAGACACGAAAGAGAACTTAGTTTAGTTACTCACATGTTGTGTGATAGCTGCTTTCTGTATGCGTGCTTCCGATGTGTGCGCTCAGAAAACCATGTATCAGAAATGTAAATTAATATGTTTTAAACTTGTTTTCAGCACAAAAGACATGATAATAAAAACAAAACAGATGTTTTTTTTAGCAGATTATCCGAGGGACCAGCTGTAAAGAAAGGCACAGCCCTATTGTGGAAAACAGGGCAGGAGCAGCAGCTCATTTGCATTTAAAGAGACATGCACGAAAACAGCCTGTTTCTGCTTCCACTCAAAATAGGCATTTTCAAAATGATCTGTAGGGCATTTTGAGCTGAAACTTTACAGACACTTTCTGGGGACTCATGAGAATTTACACTAGTGCGTTTTCATATTAAAACGGCGTTTACACTGGCGTTTCCGCTGCATTTCAGAAATGATCTCTGTTTACACTACATAACCGAAAATGCATATATATTTTAATATCGCTTTACACAGACTTTAAGTTGGTTATATTCTTATTATATATAGGCATATTACATTATGTATTTTAACAGTTTTGTTCAATAAAACCATGTAATTACTTGGTTTTGATACTTTATTTGAACCAATTATGATTGCCTGCTTCATCCTTATTTTATATAAAAATATAGTCAAATTAAAGCCTGTTTTTCACTTAGGTTTATTTGTATTACAAAAAATGATCAGATTACTCAATTGTCAAAATAATCAGTAGATTTCTTGATTACCAAAAATTATTCTTAGTTATGGCCCTAGATTAGTTAAAACATTTCAAAATAAAACTGCATTATTTTGTGATTAAAAGACAAGTGTTTTGCAATTTAAAAATTCTCAAAAATAGTATAAAAATATTCTCTCATTCTAGTGAACCAAGTCTCTGTATTTATTAAGTTTATTGTCACACCCCTAGCGTCTACAAGCATGTTATAGCTCATATTTTTCCAAGTGTATGATATAGTGTTTATTCTTCAGGTCAATCATGTATTCATAAATAAAAGGAAAGTGTATTTTGCCATAGTTGCCATAGTCATTGCGTGCTTATTTTATTAGTTTATGTATTATAATTTGAAAGATAATAACAGTGTTGTTTGATAAGTGAGATCTCTGTGAGTGAGATTTTGTCCTTGAAAACCCCAAAAATTGTGCTTGAAAGTCCTGGAATTTAATTAAGCAATTTCTGTACGAACCCTGTGCATGTCACGTTACCATTCATGCAGGTACTATCATAGATATGTATAGGTAGAGACCTATTATTTAGATGGCGGATGCATCTACCTGCTTGGAGCGGTCGAATGGGTAATCTACCCATACATATCTATGGGTACAACAATGAGCATGATGTTATTGTTTACATGGTCGTCAAGGAAACGCAGAGCGAATGTGGGCAGCCACACCATCGTTTTCAAAAGTCTCCGTTTTGCTCCATTTACACTGAAACGCAACCCAGGGGTTTTCAAACTAAAACAGGGTCTGCAGCGTTTTCAAAAGTCTCAATATTTGACCTCGAAAACGTCGGAGTAGTGTAAACGGCAGGTTTAACCATAGCAAAATGTATGCGTTTTAAAACGAAAATGCACTAGTGTAAACGGGGCCTTATATTACATACTGTAAAAAGGGTCATAATAGGTCTCCTTTAAGAGAAGGTACCTACAGGTCATTTTTATAGTGTTAAAGCAATTTTGTGTTTCTTTAACAAATATAAATACAAATACAAAGCTGTGCATTAGATTCTACTATGGTCAAATACAAATATTGCAGGTAAAATACAAGTCGACTACCAGAGAAAAAATATCAACTCATTCCTTAATTTATAGATACAATTTTTAGTTTTTTTACAGAATACGCTCAAAATAGTCTAAAGGACAGCCATTGTACATTTGACTCAAATTTAAGTGTAAATCAGCATATTAGAATGATTTGTGAAGGATCGTGTGACACTGTAATGATGCTGAAAATTCAGCTTTGCTTAGGAAAATAGAAAAAATGGGAAAAAAGTCATTTGAAATTGTAATAATATTTCACAATATTAATGTTTTTGCTGTAGTACATTTTTTTAAATAAAATACAGCCTTGCTGAGTATAAGAGACTATTGAAAACCATTAGAAAATCATAATATTCCTAACCTTCGACCAGAAGTGTAAAACTAATGTAAATATCACATGACAGGACCCGGAGAACAGTTCTGACCTGGAAGCGGTTGCTCCGTTCCTGCTGGGTCAGAAAGCAGACGTTCAGGCACATAAAGCGATCGCTCAGCCACCCATTACCAGGTAAGAGCAGCATCTCATATATTGAGCCACATAGGCACAAGATATGCAGATATTACACATAATGTGTGACAAATATGTTTTGTTAATGCATCCTCCTGGTCTTATTGTGAATGATTCAGGCATGATTATGAGGCAGAGGATTCTTCTCTGATAGATGAGGCGGATCGACCTTTGACCCGCGAAGAAATCCGTCAGCACATTATGAGGAAGAGTGTAAGGAACACAGAAGTTCCCATTCTGATTTACTCATTAACTACAGTTGCATTACAGTTACAGGGTGTTTGTTGGTTTTCTGTTGCAGGATCAGGATAAAGATGAGTCTCCGCGTACAGGAGGGAACAAAGAAGTCAAAACCCCTAAAAGCAGCACTATGTCCAGGACCTCGCCGGAGGCTTAAGATGCAATCTGGTCTTCTGGTTATTATTTTATTCTGTGCTCAGTCTCTACGAAATATTGTTTATAGTAAGGAATTGATGGGGGATAAAAAGGAATCTTAATGCTTGAAGGATTTGTGTCTCTTTGAAATAAATTACATAAAGGAAACTATATTCTTAACTCAATTTCTGTTTCCTTTAAAAACCTCAAAATTGCATATCGCATAGGAATTCTCCCAGATGTTCTAATGGTTGTGTATTATGTTCCATTTTTTGCATCCTCTAGTACGTCTTTTATATGTATATGCTATTCAGTGTATAAAAATGTGTTCAACTGTTTCTGGTTCATTCAATTTAAATTTAGCTGATTTGAAACTCAACCTCTTTTTAACTCCCTCCATTTGCTGCAAAATCGTTTGTGTACATGGCCTACCGGGTTATCGTGGCTACACCCCCCCTTTTTTATCACAGCCAAAGCTCATTTTCTCATACTAGCAATGGTTTGCTCTCTCACCCACTCACAAGGACAGCCCACACTGCAAATATCGGCCAATCAGAAATCATTCTGACCAAAAAAGAAAAACAGTGACTGCTAGAGCTGAGGGCCCTATCATACATCTGGCGAAATGCGGTGCCAGGCGTTTCAGCCCAATGCAGTTATCAATTTCATGTCCTGCGGCGCGTTGTTTAAAGGGGTCGTATGATGTGATTTCAAGTTTTAATTTCTCTTTGGAGTGTTACAAGCTGTTCGTGCATAGATAAGATCTCTGAAGTTGCAAAGACTAAAGTCTCAAAACCAAAGAGATATTCTCTATAAAAGTTAAGACTTGTCCACGCCCTCCTTAAACGCTCTCCTTATTTAAACATGCCCCCACATGTCTATGTCACTGTGTGGAATAATTTGCATAAAACCGCCCAAATGTATACACAAAGAAAGAGGGCGTGATTTTTATTTTTATGCAGATCTGTTACTCTCTGGAGATGTGTTCAGCTCTGCGCTTGCAAATTCCGTTGTGTAAATAGCGATTCTTCCATGGTGCAAAAGCAACTGGCTCTTAGAGGGAATGGGAGATGAAACTATGATTGTTTTATTGCATGATACGCCCCAAAACTCACCCATTACTCATTAAGAGAATAGGGACAACCCTTTTAGGCCATAAGCCGGGCGTGCGACGTTTTTCCCATAGACATAATATACGTATATATGTCTATGGTTTTTCCTGTTGTTCAACTAGCAAAAGTGGATTTGGACACGCCTTAAGTGCACCTGCGCCATTCGCTTCAGACAGCCCGATATCACGGAAATTCGTACATATTTTATGAGGTAGCTAATTCTTACGAATTCGTACGACCTCACTGATGCATTGTTTTTTCTTCTCTTTCTGCATTTTTGATTGTTTTCAAAACTAGAATGTAAGCCATTAGTAGTGTTCACAAATACAAACATTGCGATTACTGAGGGTTAATAATGTATTCTTTTATTTGTAATGTATTCACAAAGTTGCATTCAACTGATTTAAAGTGACAGTAAATACATTTTAATGTTACAAAGGGTATCTATTTCAAATAAATGCTTTTAATTTAACTTTCTGTTCACCAAAGTATAGTGAAAATATTTATCACGATTTCCACAGTAAATATAATGCAGCAAAAAACTTTGCACATTGATAATAATTATTAATCATTACTAACAATTGAGCACTAGTAATAGAGAAGCACAACAAAAACACATAGGACAGTCATTTGAAGAAATATGCCTCTAAAAACTCAAAGTCTGTAGTCTATGGCAATGTAAGGCAAAATCCTAAGTTTACTCCCATCCCCAAATGGATCCAGGGTGAAGGACTGAGTCCAGTCATACCAGTTATTCCAGTTATCGTAACAACCGTTGACACCATGCCATCGCTGGCTGCGTATCCTGATGAGGTCTCGCTCGGTGACCTCTCGGCTGACCCCTGGAAGGTCTGTCACAGGGAACTCTGGTATAAACCCATGAGTTTTTCTGCATTCTTTGGAGTTCTTTATCTGTTGCTTGATGTTCTCACCCACAGAAAAGCTCATCCCTGACTTTTCTGAAATCAGTAAGCTATTCTGAATCATCTTACTTTCTGACATCTCTCTGCAGTTTGTCTGTTGGAATGAACAAAGGCTGTTTTTCAGATGCTCACTCTCTTGGATTTCACTTCCTGTTAATCTCTGGCAATCTTTTGTAAATGTTTGGCTTGCTATAGGTTTGAGTGCTCGAGTGCCCGCTTGCAGTTGTGCAGTTTTGGTACTGTCCTCTCCATCAAGTTTGACAGTGTGACTGTTATGCTGTTTCTTCCTCGTCTTATCCTCAAAACCCTTTATGTTTGTGTCTGTCACTGTGCTGGAGACCTCATCGAGGTTACCGTTTAGTGCAGCAGGTTTAAGTATGTTGAGGAGGTCTGAAGGCTTTTGCATCTTTACGTATGAATCTTGGATGGATGAATTTGGTAGATTAGAAGTAATGGAAGTGGATTGTGCTGGTTCCTTGGCAGCCAAAAAGTGCTTTTCGTCACTGTGACTGGCAGAGGTGTTTTTTATTTCAAACTTGTGCTGGTCTGTGATAATATTGCCATTTTGGGAATGATGATTGGACAGAGATGTTCTCCAGCTTGTGGACTGTTGTAAATGCTTGATGGATGAGGAATACGGTTTGATTGCACGGACAGGTATTTTACTCTTTCTAAATTTGTTTGGATATTTAATGGTTTTATCTGGTACAGAACCCTGAGACATTTCAGCCTTTTCACCATTGGTACTGTGAAAAAGAGCTCCTCTAGAATTTTCAGTAAGGGTTTGTGTTGATCCAGGAATGCCTTCAGCAGAAGTCGAATTGTCTGCAAAGCTTGAGAGCTCTTTTGCTGTGACTTCATTTACTTCACCCAGCCTCTGCCAACATCTTATAAGATGTTTTAAACGTTTAACAAGATCTTCATCTGTGCTCCTTTTTCTCACATCATTGATCAACTTTCCAAGCCTGGTTTCCTGGAATACAACAAAACCAAATCATTTCTTAAGGGATTTTTTTTTTTAATGTATTTGTTTTAAATTAATTACTGCATTAAACAGCAGCTGCCCAGTGAGTGTATGTATGTATGTATGTATTTATTAATGTTTTCATACTACGGAAGTCAATGGGGATCAGTAACTGTTACCAACATTCTTCCAACTTTCTTCTTTTGCATTCAGCAGAAGAAACTCATACAAGTTTGGAACAACTTGAGGGTGAGTAAATTATGCTTTTTTGAGTGAACCATTCCTTAAATTCACATTTTCAGTATGACACGCTATACCACAGTTTTTGGGATACATTCAATATAAATATAGAGTTAGTATCTTACCACTAGAGCCTCTTTAGTCATGGGGCAATTTTCCAGGCAGCATATGACATCCAATACAGCCATCGTGTCCTGTATCTGGTAACATGTAGAAGTTAAGCTCATGTCACTTCCATGCTTTCATATTATTCTCTGTGCATTAAAAACCTATAACGGTTAATGCTTAGCGAGTCCCTTCCTGTCTCTTTTTCTGAGGCTGGTCATACTCATGAAAGTAGATGGGCCTTGCGTATTTGAATCTGCTCTCGCATGTGCACCTGCAGTAGTGACTCTTTCAGATCCCAGATAACAGTTGTGTTTGCAAATGCAAATGTGACATGCTTGCATACTCATTCCAATAAAAATCTGTGAAAAAATGTCCCTAGGGAGTACATAATAAAAATGAACCTCCCCACCGTGAGACTGAGAAAACCAGCAGATTAAACAGACTACTTAATTTAAGGAATTAACAAATCTTGACTATGGGATACATATTATATAAACATTGGCAAAACGGACACTGTTATAAAATAATTGGTCAATAATACATAATAATAATACACTCAAACAAGTTTAAATACTCCAAATATTGCTTCCCTAATATTCTCATCACAAAGCACATAAAGTGCTGAAAGAATGAATAGAAATAGCAATATAGTTACATAGAAAAATTAAATGAAGTGAAAGTTCTCACATGCAGCATGGCTACAAAAGCATAAAATACTGCTGTCCTTACTTGGGTCTATAACTCAGCTTTTACTCACATTGTTTTGAGCATCGATGGCCTGAAGTAGCTGCTCTTTGAGTTGTTGAGGTCTCGATGAAGCTCTTTTCATTGTCTTTGAAAATCATCCACTGAAAGTTTAGCATTAGGACCACATACTACTTACACAACTCTTCAAACATACTCACGTCTCTCATATGAAACCACTTTACTGCCTGCACCATATGAGCGCAACTATCCGTGTCCATGCATGCATGCAAATAAAGAAACTGCCCCTAAAAGGATTCTACAGGTGCAATACTGATTTCACATAGGCTTACTAAGTTAGCAATGAGTGTCAATACAACCACATTTGAATTCAGCAGTTTTTAGAGTTAAACACATACCATTTTTATGAGCTTGCATTTAATGACAGACTACACAAAATGCTGTAAAATGTTATAAGTATGTGTGTTAAATAAATAAGTGTATGATAGTGTTGTGTGTTTCATGTTAATTGTTAAGTGTTCAAATGTTCATGACATGGATTGCCTGAGGGAAGAAACTGTTTCCCATAATAAATGCCTTTAACTGAAAATTGAGTATTTAATCTTGTAATTTTACATTATTGACACAATATTTTGTGCAGTTGCTTTGACACAATTTGTATTGTTTAAAGAGTCTTGTCTGAGTACTCAAATCTGATTGGCTGGCAGGTATGCATTAAAACCATTTAATGCACAGGTAGTATCAAGTCAGTTCAATCACCGTTTTATATTAATTCAATTCAATTCAAGAATATTTGTATACAATCGTTGCAAAGCAACTTCACAGGAAATTAAGTTTCTAAAATAGATTTATATTGTAGAAACTCAATATAATTAACTTATGGCAAAATTTGGTTAATTCAGTATAATCGCTGATGGTTGGCTTCATCTGAGATCCTCCGAGGGGTTGTCATCATCTCTTCTCAGGTGTTCGGTCATCTCAGATCATTTAAGGGTTGGATCCAGACAGAAGCTTGTGTAATTCCTAGCTACCACGGGTTGTTAATCCAGAAACATATAAGCAAATAAAGACAATTAGCGTAGCAGTTGTTCCATCCAGGAATAACCCTGGATGAAATTATCTGTTCAACCCAAGCTAAAGCATTATAATGTGCGTTTAATCAGATATAACTGCAGTACAGTATTTTGAGATGCATTATATGAATGCTTGGCTAAATAGATGTGTCTTTAATCAAGATTTAAATAGAGAGAGTGTGTCTGAACCCTGAACGTTATCAGGAAGGCTATTCCAGAGTTTGGGAGCCAAATATGAAAAAGTTCTACCTCCTTTAGTGGACTTTGCTATCCTAGGTACTACCAAGAGTCCAGAGTTTTGCGACCTTAGGGAGCGGGTTGGATTGTAGCGTGATAGAAGATTAGTTAGGTCGATTATAAGATTATAGTCGCTTTATAGGCAAGTAAAAATATTTTGTAACTGATACAGAACTTAATAGGTAGCCAGTGCAGAGACTGCAAAATTGGAGTAATATGATCATATTTTCTTGACCTGGTAAGGCCGCAGCATTTTTGCTATATGTAGCTTGTTTATTGAAGATGCAGGACAACCACCTAGCAGTGCATTACAATAGTCCAGTATAGAGGTCATGAATGCATTAACTAACTTTCATGATGCATGATACACACACACACACACACACACAGAGAGAAGTTGAAGAGCGCAAGTCGCGCTGTGGAGACACAGAAACTTGTGTCAGCGCTACCCCGTAACTTTTATTAACAGCCTAGATACTGGGTCGCTATTTTATACTCTTCAGCAACGAGGTGGTACTGTTATAAAGGTAGCGCAAAGGCTCCCTCTAGTGGCCATTGACAGACGCACCAGAAATGATCATGCACGTGAAATGCGCATGTGATGGGTAGTCCTATTTGTCAGACTACCAAGTGAATGTAACTGGCCACAGAGAACTGACTTCCTCTCATGTAGGAAATATGGCAGCACAGAATACATTTAGATCCGAAGAGGAGGGCAATACGGGGAGTGATGGAACTGTTAAGAGGAGGCCTGCAGTGGATTCAGCATCTCACCTCCACCTCTGCGTCATCTCAGGCCTCGCAACTTCAGTCCCAAGTTTTAGCTGTGCACCCCTAATACCCCAGACAATTCAAACTACAGTGCAGATAAACCAACCTCCTCAGGAGGATGAGCGGATCCACCACCTCCTGCATGTCATGATATTCCTTACAGAGCTAGAAAAGAATGTGAATTCCCAATCAGCTATGCTACTTCCATCATTCATTCGAACCCAGTGCAACTAGCTGCAAAGAAATCTGTAGCACAGCCCTATTATGGACAAGAGGCTCCGGTGCTTGTGAATTCAGTCCAGAATCCTACATCCATGCCTCTCTGGTGGAATTATCACGGCCAAATAGGTGGTGTCAAGGTCCATCCTTTCTGTTATGGCCACCGCATGAGTGAAGACCCTTCAGAGCTACGACGTTCTTTGTTCTGTCATTTCATCTCAACCTCTACTGATTGCTCTGTCCCTGAGGCAAGCCACTATGCAACATGGAGTAAATTAGTAGAGGCCACAACACGCACACTCCAGCGTGAAGAAGCAGACAAAGCTGATCAACCTACTGCAAGATCTTATCAGCAGGCAGTCTCTCTACTCATTAAACAATCCCAACTCGAAAGTTTCTTGGAGGAATACCACCTCCTTAAAGCTAATAAACCAATCCCATCCAGTAGCCGCCTTCTTGTTCTGTGTCCTGAGTTCGAAGCTACGGATGAAGTCATTCGGGTAGGCGGGCATCTCCTACAGAGCAGAAGATTTGGATCCAAACTTTAAACACCCAATTGTACTGGATCCGAGCCATGGCATTACCAAACTCATAATCCAGGATTTTGACCGGAGGTTATGCCACCCTGGACCAGAGCGTGTCTTCGCTTAACTTCAACGGTCATACTGGATATTAAGAGGGCATGAAGCTGTTCGGAGGCATCAGCGTACTTGTTTAGAGTGCCAGAAGATGAGGTCCAAACCTGTAGTGTCAAAGATGGCTGACTTGCCTCCTGCCCGACTTCGTTTGTTCAAGCCCGCATTTTATTCTACGGGGATGGACTGCTTTGGGCCTTTCCAGGTGAAAATCGGCAGGCGTACAGAAAAGGGTATTATATTCAAATGCCTCACGACTCGAGCAGTGCATTTGGATGTGGTAACCTCTATTGATTCAGATGCCTTCCTAATGGCTGTACGGATGTTCACAGCACGCCGTGGTACCCCTGCTGAGCTTTACTCTGATCAAGGGACAAATTTCAGAGGGGGAGAAAACGAGTTGAGAGAAGCTTTCTCTGCAATAAGGGCTGAGCTGCAAGAGTCGCTGGCAAAGCATCAGATCAACTTCCTTTTCAATCCTCCAGCAGCTCCACATTTTGGAGGAGTGTGTGAGCGGGAGATTCGCTCTGTGAAGGCAGCACTCAGCACCACAATTGGAGCTCAGAGTGTTCCGGAGGAAGTACTCAGAACAGTTCTGATTGAGGTGGAGGCTATCTTGAACTCCAAACCATTGGGATATGTGTCAGCTGATATCTCAGATGTAGACCCAATAACCCCAAATCACCTTTTGATGGGGCGGCCTAATAGTTCATTGCCTCAAGTTGTCTACCATGATTCTGAAAGCTTGAGTCACAGGCGGTGAAGACAGAGTCAAATCTTAGTGGATCATTTCTGGACTAAGTTCATACGTTACTATTTACCTGGTCTTCAGCTGAGGCAAAAATGGCAAGGGCCTACTGCAGACCTTACTGAGGGTTCTGTTGTGATGATGGCTGATGCCCAGTTACCAAGGGCTTCATGGTTAGTCGGCAAAGTGCAAAGGGTGTTTCCAAGTGCTGATGGACATGTGAGAGCAGCTGAGGTAAAATTCAATGACAAAAGATTCACCAGACCTGTAGCAAAGTTAATTAAGCTGCCAGAATCGCCTAATGAGGATTAAATTCCTTTGGAGCACATTTACTTTGCAAATGTGGGGGCGGCTGTTACAAAGGTAGCGCAAAGGCTCCCTCTAGTGGCCATTGACAGACGCACCAGAAATGATCATACACGTGAAATGCGCATGTGATGGGTAGTCGCGCTCCACATGAAGACCGTTCCAGAAGTCGCGATACACGGAGGGTGGTAATTATTAAGAACTGTGTGCGTCCATTGGAGAAAAGTGAGTTATATAATATTCATTACTTGTTTGAGATTGGTTATAGATGTGTAGATTTAGGAATAATCGAGTAATTGGTTCATAATTACACTCAAGAGAAATGAGGAGTCATGTCTTGTCATTATAGTAAACGGTGAACATCACTACTGCATGATTATGCACGATGTTTGTAGGTGATTTGAGTGTTGTTCCTTTATCATTGAGACTGATGATTCATTATTTGTTCTGTACCAATTCATATGTAAAGCATAGTGATGTATAACTTATAATCTGCCTGATTAAGCTTTTGTATTGTGTTCAAACTGTATCAATAATGGTGCTATGAGACATTTAGTATTGTTTTGTGTATTTACAGCCACACAAAGTATACCAAGAGTGTAACCCCCTGCTGCAACTACTATACTGTCTAATGTATGTCTGTGCTGTGAAAGGAAATTCAGTAAACTGTTCAGATTGATTCCTGCCACCTGTCCTACGTTCTGACCGACGTTCCAGGGCGAGAACTATAGCCTCCTAAGCGCCTTTGTGGTCCTTTCTATGAAACAGGTAACAATAGCTGGTTTTGAAGTTAACACAGCTTCATTGCTTGTAGAGAGAGGTGTAGTAAAACTACTTTGTGGAGGCAACCGCTTCGCGTCGGGTGGTTCTTGGCCTCCACATCGCACATTAAAATATTTTAATGCACAGCTAGCAGAGCATTATCCCTTAATTGAACTAGTTGAAAAAATCATAGATAATGCATACAAGTTATATATCTGTATGAATACTAGGGATTCCTCTGACTAAAGATTTTTCCAGTCGACTAGTTCTTCATTTAAGCCATCAGTCGACTAATTGCTCATTTATATTTGTTTAATTATTTAAACGAAGAGGTGACGAAGAGGATCCGGAGGGCCTAGGTGGAACTGGTGGAACTGGTGGCTCAGGCGACTATTGCGGCTGTAGGCCCCGGAAGGCTGCTGTGGAGCCTGAGTGACAGAGGACTGAGGAGGAGCTGAAGGGATGGAGTGCCTGACAGAGCTGGAGGGACGGGGCACAGCCGGAGGAGCGGAGTCCCGAGGCGAAGGATGGTCAACGACAGTCCAATACGGAGCTGGAGGGACTGGGAAGCCCGGCAGAGCCAGTGGAAAGATGGGCCACACTGGAGAGGAGGGAGATAGGAGCCGTGGTGAAGCCGACGGGTTGACGGGCTGAGGCGGAGTCTGGGACTTAGCGGCTGGAGGCAGAGGCAAGGGATTCTCCAGCCACGGTGACGATGGAGAATGGCAGACCTGCAGGGCTCGCACCGTATAGATGGTGGGCTGAGGGCGAGAAGAGGGTCAGCCAGATGACAGTGGTGAGGGAGGCAGGAGCAGGTGGGTGGTTGGGCATTTGTGAGCCTCCGGGCTTTCAGGGCTGGTGGGCACTGCCCGCACACACACCAAATTGCGACTCCCAGCACGGTAAACGTGACTGACAAGGGATCGACAGGGCTGCATTTGGGGACACAGTCTTTCTCTGAGCAGGAATTGGAAAAAGGAGCCCTCTCTGGGCTAAACTCAGGAACGAGAACCCTCTCTGCTGGACAGGAGCCCTCTCAGGGCTAAACTCAGGAATGGGAGCCGTCTCTCCTCCTGAGTTGCACAGAACCTGATCCAGTATCAGCTCACCCTCAGCTATGGTGCAGGGGACGGAGCTCCTCTCCGCGCTTTCACTGTCCACGGCTTTTTCCTCATGGCGTTGTAGTCGGCTCTCGCACCTGGTATGATGATCCAAGAGGCTCTGGCTCTGTGGCAATCCTCAGCTCTGACGCACTCCTTGGCGATGGCTTGTCAGTCCCGATGGGCTCGGGCTCTCCGTCATTGGTGGGCTCAGGCTTGCACTCCGCGCAGCGGGGAGATGGTGGGCTGGGCACTGAGTCTGGCTGTGTTTTGGATCGGAGGTAGACACTCTGCAGACACCGGATGATTACTTCCCTCCAACTCAGTCCAGTGGTGTCTGGGAGGTCAACGGGGCGATAGTAATTTGACCCGATCCAGAACAGGGAGTTTAGTGCAGCGTTGTCAAACACTGTTAAACTGGCGAGCTGCCTGAACTCAACCACATACTCCAACAGGAAAAGGTCTTTACGGGCTAGGGTGGTGAACTTGGCAGTGTAAAACCCTTTCTAGAGAATGTTTGCCCTTACCTAAGCCACATACCTTCTATGTAGATTTCATTGTTTCAAGGCATTCTTTGGCACTTTTACATTTTTATTTATATATGATTAATACAGTGGCATTAAATGCCCATACTTTGTGCCTTTGTAATGTTTGTAACAACATTAAGGAATGCAAGTGAGCGTGATTAAGAGTATGTATGTGGCCCTCCCCCTCCTCTCAATATGATTAAATAAACAAACAACGTTTTATGTATGAAAAGAACCAAGAGCAGAGCAGAATTGGTGGTGCCGGATAAACCGTAGTTAATCCAGCAGTGATTATATAAACCAAACCACAGGCACAAAGTCACAAGCAGTTGGATCTGCTCAATAAGACCGAAGGAGCTTTGAAAAGTTGTATTCATTTGAATTGATACGCTATTGTACTAATAAAAGGAAACATGATGATAGTGTTGATAGACCTAGTGTTAATGCTCTTGAACCTGACATACACTGTCATCAGTGCGATGGTTCGCGCTGTCCTCCGGCCGCGCCTCAAGTCAGTGGATGGCCAGTTGTGTCTAATCACGGGCGCAGGCGGAGGGCTGGGGCGGCTCTTCGCACTAGAGTTCGCCAGAGAAGGCGCCGAGCTCGTGCTGTGGGACTGCAACACCGAGGCCAACGAGAAGACGGCCGAGCGCGTGAGAGAACTCGGCTGCAGAGCGCACGCGTACACAGTGGATCTGACCAAGCGCGAGAGCATCTATCAGACAGCTGACCGCGTGCGGAAAGAGCTGGGCGACGTCAACATATTGGTCAACAACGCGGGAGTCGTTGCGGGGCGACGCCTGCTGGAGTGCCCGGATGAATTGCTGGAGAGGACCCTGCAGGTTAACTGCCACGCGCTGTTCTGGGTAAGACCATATACCATGTTTTTTTAAGTTCGATAGTAAAAGCATGTGTTTTGGGTGATATGTTTTAATGCGCGATTATATGCCATGGTATAAAACTTCTCGCTTAACATCGGTTCTCTTGAGTTAGGCATGTCAAATTTCTCCGAAATCATATTTACTCTCATAACCACATTAATTAAAGTAATCATTCCCATAATCAATAAACAAGCGAGTCAGTCAGCTAGTAAAACGAAATAACCGTTAACTTTTAAATTCCGCGAGCGCGCGGATCTCTGTGGAAGACAGGTTAAGCGCGTGCTGGAGCAGCGCGTCCATATCAGAAGTAAATGAAGATGAAACAAACACACAACGTTATGATTTCTGTTATCACTCTATGCTTAACCCTAACTTTATACTAACGTGTTTTGATTGAACTCATTTCTGTGTTTTAATAAATGCTCTATTAAACGAATTTCAGGGCTCTGTATAGATCATTATACAGAGATATCTCACAAAAAAGATTTTTAATCTCAGTGTGCTTTTCTTGGTAAGATAAAGCTAACAAACAAATGTCATAATATCTGCTACGTTTTTATTGGAAAGATAATGTAACAGGGTTATAAAAATAACCAGAGAATAACCATTAGGGGACATTCTGTATAAGTGATTGTTAGGTTACTTAAAAAATACACCCCCTGCAATATTATGGTTATTTTATAGTTGTAAAATAATAACATAAAACAAGCATTAAGGAACGTTCTGTATAAGTTGTTTTTTAAAACCCCCAGGTGTGTTTGAGGACACCCCAACAGACAGCATATTGTTGCCACAAGTTCTCCTGGGAAGTGATATTTATTTGCTAGTTGGCAAGTCATAATTACTATGTCAGGTCCATTTAAGTTACTTTGGTTGGAGCAAACTTTCTACATGAAATATTTTTTTTTATCTAAAGGATGACTAAAGAAGATGCGATTTTTTTTATGTGTGTTTTTATTAAATTTATGAATACAATTATCGTTATTGTACTTTGTAGATGTAACTTAAATAGATTTATTGTAAATGAGAAAGAAACAAACAAACACATTGACCTTTAATACAGATGCTGCATATAGTCTTTGCTCAAAAGGCAGACATTTTGTTTGAAACTCGAGGTTTAAAGGGAACTGCTGGTTTCCCGCTCAAAATTACTATGTTGGGGTGGCATGTCATGTGCAATCTAAAATCAACACGACATTCTTTCCTGCTAGACTTAAACGTACCAGAAGAAAGTAGCCTGCATGTGATGGTGACTGTACGCGATGTTTCCATGCGATTGAAAGTTAAGGAGATAATGCGGTCTAAAGCTGAAGTAAAAAGTGCAGTGACTGTAATCTGCTTGATTAAAAACGTTCATAACAATGGCTTATTGTGCATATGACCGTAAGTCACTCATTCAAGTGCTTAACAGGACATAATGGATCAGACGATCACTAATCATCATGACAGCAGCTCAGAGCTCTGATTAAGTGTTATTATATAAACCATTTGTAATATTACATGATGCTTGCTGAGGCCTTTGAACAGACCTGTTTATCACCAAGTATTACACCAGTTGCATAACTCACACCAGACTGTGTTTAGGACATGAATTATAAATTGTGTAACCTTTTGAGAAGTGGTGTGCTATTTTTTAAGCAATTAGACTAATGGATTTCACCTGGCTGACAATTAAAATGGCCAGAATGCTCTATATACTTACATTGAAAGAGCTGATACTACTACCTCCTACAAAAGTAACAATCAGCTCAAATCCTGACAAAACCTAGAATAAACCAGCTCCAGTTACTTAGTGATGCAATTCATTCAGAACTTGGGTTACTTAGGTGACTGAACATGTCCAGAAGTCATCAACACATACTGTTTTCCTGCTTTGACAGATGACAAAAGCCTTTCTGCCACAGATGAAAGCCAAGAATCACGGACATATTGTGACTGTTGCAAGCACTCTGGGTCTGTTCAGCACTGCTTATGTTGAGGTAAGCTGAAAGGTTGTGGAACTGTTGTGTCTGCAAGCCTTCAGTGACATTAAAAGCTTGTTGACTGACTGCTTGTGTTGTGTTTCTGTTGTAGGACTATTGTGCTAGTAAATTTGGAGCTGTAGGCTTCCATGAATCTCTGACTCATAGTTTATTAACAGAGGAAGGTGTGGATGGGGTGAAAACCACCCTGATCTGCCCGTACATCGTCAACACTGGCATGTTTGCTGGATGCCAAATCAGGTGAGAAACCAGGGAATTGGTCAAACGTATAAATACAAATTCTGACATTGTTTATTCATCTTCATATTGGTCCAAACTGGTGACGTTCTTGTGTTAACTTTGATGTTGCTCTTTAATTCTGCCCAAGCTCTAAATAGCCAAACATGTTAAAACTGGTTCATATGATGTTTTAGCTTTAAAAAAGTTATTTAAAAATTGAAGCTGTAATCCTTGGCTTTTAAGTTGTTATTTCTGAAAATCTTGATACCACCTCTCAAATGTGGTTCTTGGAAATGACTTGCTGTGACTTCAAACGAGATTTATTTGTTAACAAAAATTATTAAAAACATTTTGAAATGCTAAAATTGTGAATAAATGAAAAATACTTAAAAATTAAATTAAGCCAACCTAAACATTAGTAGTTGAAGCAAAAACTAATAAAAAATGAAAAAAATCACATAAACTTATTAAAAATGTAACTAAAAATAAAATAAAAGCGGATTCAGAAAATGAATGTAAACTATACAATATATAAATTGGACTGTCACAAATGAACGTCAAATCAGGGTTATCAATTAAAGCTAAAACGCTTGAATACATTTCGAAGCATTAACATTATTAACTAGATGTTCAATAAAAACTAAAATGGAAATACAACTGAAACAGAAAAAACAACAACAATATTTAAAAAAGAAAAAGCTATTAAAAATGACAAAATTACTAAAATAAAACAAATATATAAGATAAAGCTAATTCTATACTGAAATATAAATAGACACTAATACTATATCAATAACACAAAAATAATGTGTCAAACCTGATGCAGTTTTCACATTTGTGTTTGGTTCTTTTCTTCCTTTTTGGAGCCAGTGATTGTATACTTTCTATGTAAATGAGCTGTATGAACATTTTTCTAAACTTTTTGTGTGTTCCTCATTAGAAAGAACATGAGGATGAGTACATGATGACTTTGTTTATATTTGGGTGCTGTTCCTTTAGTTTAAAGCATGATGTATGTCAGAGCTGATGTTATGCAACAGAAGCCCCTGTATCTCCTAATGTTCAGTCTAGCGTGTCTCCAATCACAGGGAGGAGCTCCAAGGCCTGATTCCACCGCTGGATCCTCTATACTGTGTCCAGGAGTCAATGAAGGCCATTCTGGCTGACCAGCATATGATCTGCATCCCCCGTCTAATGTACTTTGCTTTCGTGTCACGGGCGTAAGTACCTCCACTTGCAAAGTCCAGTTTGCTTACACTTGATTAAAAGTCTACACAAAACTCAAACGCGTGCATTAAATGTTCTTTTCTTTAGGTTGCTCCCCTGGGAAGCTACGGTTGCTGCATATCGTTTTATGGGAGGTGACAAGTGCATGCATTCCTTCATTAAGACCAAACAACAGGTTGTTAACGGTCACATGAAATCCTCATAAAGCCATCCCATAATATTCCACACAACATCCACATTTCAAGGCAATAAACCAAGAGTATATGCAGTCAGAATGGAATCAGAAGAATATATTTTATTTGTCTGTACTCATATTATATTGCAACTTTTAATGTTTGTTTCATGAAATTAATCTGTACCTATAATATTCTGTAGTGCTAAACCAGGATGGTCTATTGATGAATAGAATTGAAATGACGGATTACTATTTCATAGCCTGATGCATTGGAACAGATTATATTATTTGATGACATAAAAATGTAACTTTTTAATGTTATAATGACTTGAGACAACACTAACAGACTAAACTAAGAACTAAAGGCAGGCCATTTTCTGAAAAAGCTAATCTCTTCTAATCTCTTTTGTGAAGCATTTCATTTCAAATTTTCATAATTTAGCATTTTATCCATTGCATTCAGTCTGTGAATTGAAAACTTGACATTATGGATAATCAATACATGACTCCTGACATGGATTTTGTACATTCCTTCCAGAATGCATTGATGTGTGAAATACGCTTGATCAGCTTTAGTAAAACAGCTGAGCACAATACAGTGATTGTGGTCTTCAGCTCTCGGCATGTTTAAGATCCTCATGCACAAACCTCAAGATAAAAGCCTTTCGAACAAATACAAATGTGAACCAACATGTTAAACAAGTGCTTCATTTTATTTATTAACAACTAGAGCAGCAAAACTAAGACGTGAAGACAAAACATGGTGAATAACATGCAACATGGCAAAACAGTAAAAACATCTCCAAAGCTACAGGAAAGAGCAAACGGAAAACGCTTTGCCTACTGATTTTAAAGATGCCATCAAATGTTTGCCAACTCCCAAGTGCTGTTCATTCAATGTTTGTAAAATGCGACATTTCAAAATACTGCTGAATGTATGGTTGGGTGAGACGCCAAACTAAACATATTGAATGGACTCCAAATAATACAGGAGAAAAGCCAACACCAGCAGAGGCCACCCAGTGAGATGATCAGCTCCCTCTCTACTCGAGCACTTTTCCATTAATCACATAATTCATTAAAACAATCCCTTAAAAATCCCTTCTGTCTGGCCATGTATCACTGGGCGGCGTGTCTCTACTCATGTTGAGTCCACTGGTCATCTCTTTATTAGTTGGATCAGTTTAAGTGTCTTGAGAGCATCAGAGGTCCCCTTTCTGGGCGATATGGAGTCGGGCATGTGGCTACACCAGCTGTACAGTGGCAGCCTGAAGGTAACCCTGCAGGAACTGAAGAGCTTCTGCTGGCAGACTGGTGCTCAACATGGAGGGCACCTGTTAAAGACAACATTCAGTTACTTCAACAGCTCAGCTAGGTCTGGAGACCAAGCATGCTTCTGTCATGTTCTCAAGTCATTTTAGTGATTTCATCGAGAGTTATACTCACCCTTCCAGGACAGGCCGTGGAGAGTTTGTGTAAGGACTGAGCTAGGAGGATTTTGGGATTGTTAACAGCATCTCCGATGGGGTCATGCTCTTTCTTCCCTGCAAAAGCAAGCTGTGAGAAGGCCGTCTGGTATCCTGGAGTGTCCTCGATGTCTATGAAATGCTCATCGTCTGGGATGCTGTCGTCTTCTGGTAACTCAAACAGACCAATCAGAGCCTGCAACAAAGGAGCCCTAAAGAACAAAAACAGACTTTTCTCACCAAATGTTCCAACACTATCCCATGACAAATTCGTACGCATTTTAAGAGGTGGCTAATTCGTACGACCTCACCCGTAAGATGACGGGTAGGTTTAGGGGCGGGGTTAGGTGTAGGTAATTCGTACAAATTCATACGAATTTGCAACTCGTAAAATATGTACAAACTGCTGTGAGATCAGGCTGAATGTTCATGATTAATTCCATCAGACAGCCCCATTTATTTTGTTAGACTCAATGACAAAGAAGAGCGCCTACAAATTTGGGAGAAAGAAGTTCTTGGAAACGTGCTCTTGTATCTTTTTTGGTTTCATTAGTTTTTATAAAGCACATACAATTTTAAAGGGTTTGTTCACCAAAAATTTAATTTCTCACCCACAATGCATTCTAGGTGTATATGACTTTCTACTTTCAGACAAATCCAATTGGAGTTATATTAAAAAGTATCCTTGTTCTTCCAAGTGTTAGCATGGCAGTAGGTGGGTGTTCAGTAGTCAAATAAAGCATGCACATCCATAAAACGTGCCTCATATGGGTTCCGGGGGTTAATAAAGGCCTCCTGTAGCAAATCCATGCATTTGTAAGAAAAATATCCATATTTAAAATGTTATAAATTCTGGCATTCTGGGCTGTAGTGTATGTGCCAGTGATGAATGCAGAATCTGTTCACGAATAAGTAAAAGGATTTCAATATAAACCAAGAGGAGACTGGTTTTTATGTAGTGCAACTTTCCAAAATGTAATGATAATAGTGAATAACTTATTCTACTTTGACATTTTCCTGGCGCTTTGGACGTTGCCTGTCATAAAGATGTCAAATTATCGGTAAATTCATGAGGGTCTGCAGAGATCCACTCTATTATTTAGATTTTCCCCTGCATGTTTCTGCATATTGTGCACAGCACATTGCTTGATTTAGCTCACAGGTTTTTCAAATATTAATAATCAGTTTGTTCAAGTTATCATCATTTGGTACACAACAGCCGTAGCGTGTCTTACCAGAGTTTGGTGTACTCCGTGTCCATCATGGAGGGACACTCAGTGAGGATCTTTGTGATGCCCACAGCACAGATCTTCTTCTCCACCGGCCCTGAGACCTTCTGCACCTCAGGAATTATGATCTTTTCCACAACCATGCCAAACATCCTGAGGACGCAGAAAACAAAGGAAACGAAAAAATAAAAATCATTTTTTATAAGATGCTTTGATGTGAAAATGTCATTAATAAGCCAGTCAGTAATATACACAATGCCTCGACAGGTTTAGAATAAAGCTACTTGCTTTGGCTGGATGCTATCAAATATCTCCTGCAATGCAATTGCTCCATATTTCACACAATAAAGGTTGATAAAGACCAGGAAACCTGTGAAGAGAGTAATTTTGAAATTTCAGGGCTCATATAAACATGGGGTTAGAAGTAAACTATGATCAGAAATGACGGCAATCTCTCACTCTTAACAAATTTTGTGGTCTTGGAGCTCTGAAGCCTCTGGAAAAGCAGAATAAAGATCTGCTTCCTGTACTGGGTGATGGAATCTCTGCATACAAACACACAGAACCAAATGAAGAGCACAGAAACACGTCAACTCTTTTATTCTTGTGTCCTCATAACTAGGGATGCACCGAATGTTTGACAAATTCAATTGTTTGGCCGAAAATAGCAAAAACGTTCGGCTGAATAAGCTAAAAGACAGAATAATTTGTACCGAACAATGATGTGACGCGATCAAATAGAGGCGCGCACTAATGCAGCAAATGTGTCTGCACTGCAGTGTGAAAGTATTTAAAACGGCCAGAGAAAAATGCAAATATCATAAGCCTGTAACACCGACAGCGAGAGCTTGCTTGGCACTGAATCTCATGTCTCCGACAAGAAGAGGTGGTTGATGCTAGTTACTGTATGATTGAAAAAGCGAAATGGCCTTAAACAATTAGTGAATAAACTGCAGAATGTTATTTTCAAATAAACACACAGATTGCACAGATTCAAAAAGTGCTGCCCAAGCTCGCAGCGACAGGGTTCAACGTCCAAAGCGCCAGGAAAATCTGCACTGAAACAGTTACTTGTCAGTTGCTCAGGAACTTTTTAAAGGCATGTGACAATGCTATATGTGCAGCAAACATCTTCCAAAATTGGTAATGAGAATAATTTATAAATCTGCATTCTAAATGCAAAGCTGCATTTATTTGAACAGTAAAAAATACAAGTCTGATTCAAGAAGGGGATCTCTAAAATGGCCAAAAAATATTATTTTACCAACTTATTAATTTTAAGTTAAATTGTGCTTTGTTGGTCTAACGTCTGCTAGAATGTTACAAAATGGTCAGTGTTAAGTAAATTTTTTTATTTATTTTTTATTTTTAAAAGCAGGAGGGGTTGGGGGTTGTTGGAGAGAAAAAAAATAAATGAGTTTGGTATTCGGTCCAGTGTTTCATTTTGTTCAGCTTCGGACAAGAATTTTCATTTCGGTGCACCCCTACTCATAACGCATTGCTTACGTAGGCATGTACTCCACTATACTGTTGAGCAGATAGAAGCCTTGATGGTCATTAGCCTTGGATGCGATGAGCTTCTGGAATACTCCAAGAAGACCGGGCTGGTAGAGACAAAAAATAAAATAAAAATTACATTATTGGGATTGTTTTAAGGTAAGACCCACTGCATCATGGGTTTTCATTTAGCAAAAACGATGATAGAGGATATCCCATGAAACTCTCACAATCTTGTCAGCCGCTGTGCCGGCGATGGTGTTGGCTCCTTTCTCCAGATAGGCTTGCAGCAGCCGGACGAGAGGAGGAATGTTTCCTGTGCGTTCCCACAGCAAGGGCTGCAGGAGGTGAGGAAACAGGGCCATGTAGGAGGAAGGGATGGAGCTGGTGTGGATCTCCAGCAACAGAGACATCACCTGGAAGACGTACGGCACAAACTCTACAGGGCCAGAGATGAGATGAGGAAGGGTCAATAAAACATGGCCTCAGGACTGTGTGCCATCAAGAGGTTACATACAGGAAACACTTTGTATGCACTATTATTCTGATGCTTGGGGTCAGTAAGATTATAATTTATTAATAAATTACATTGACTAATACTATTTACTCAAGTGACAGCATTTGTTACAAACAAAATGCATCACTGTTTCAACAAAAATGTTCTTTGAACAGCAAATCAGCATATTAGAATGATTTCTGAAGGATGATGTGACACTAGAGTCTTCTGACATTTTCAATCAAATAAACAGACCCCATTACTTCTGAGTGATTGTTTAAGTCACCACACAACTGTGTGATAAGGTTAAAGAGTTCAACAAATTTACAACAGTGTAACACACCCTGCACATCATTCTGGAGGATTTCCGTAAACACAGGAAACAGGGCCTCTTCAAAGCTGACCACAGTGTCTTGATTGGCCTTGCAGGTGATCCTGATGGACAGGCACAGTGACTCAAACAGGTAATGGTTGAAATGCGGCTTACTGGGATTCTGTAGAGAAAATAAAGTTTGTTATCTTTAAAAACAGGCTGCCCACACATACCAAAGATTGAATTACTATTAAGTAGTTATTTAAATGACCAACTTTAAGTTTAAAATGTACCGCATGACCTCAATGTTACACGTTTTATTCAGTGGGTGGCTATTCTTTTAATGCAGAAAATGTGCATACTGCAGAAATAGTGCTAGTATGCCATGCTGAACACATCCTGTGTGTAAAACATGAAGATGTTCCATCCTGCCTTTAGGATCAAGTCCTGCTTGGGAAATGTCCCCTTTAAATGGATGGATATTTCTGTGTGTCCTGCCAGTGCATCTAATGCCATGGACTGAGACAAAGACCACATGACTGGACACCAAACTGAACTCAAGCATTTAACCGCAGCACAGCAGATTTAGTGATTGGCCTACCTTGCTGACAAGGAGGAGCTTATGAGTAAGTTGGCCAATGAGAGTGGGGATGTAGGGTACAATGGCTTCCTGTAAGAGGGAGAAACTCCTCATGATGGCTAGAGGTGACAAACATAAGTCAAGGAGTAAATAATAATATTACAGTAAACAAAACTGATATTCACAAATTTAAAGAGCTAATTGCCTTTCATGATGTACTCGTTCTCAGATGAGCCAGGGATTGCTAAAGCTTTGAACAGATTGTTGAGTAACTGCTCTGTAAATGGTGCCATTTCAGCAGGAGTAATGCTGAAAAATAAGATTAGCTATAAATAATAATAATAAGAATACAAATAAAGTCAAACAATTCTGACCATGTCTATCCTCATGTCTTGTACTGGAAAACTTACAGAGTAGCGTTGTTGGCTCCTCTCATGGTGAAGAGTCTCTCGAGTGAATGTGCTGCATAGGTGTGCTGAACGATGCTCTCTGCTTGCAGGTGGGCCACCAGGAGAGGAACAGCCTTCAACAGCTGCTCTTTAGGGAGCTGGAGGACCAGACAGAAGTCAGACCATCACACCCAGTGAAGACTAGGGATGTCACAATTCTCAATATAGAACAGTTCGGTACATCCACAGTTCAATACACGCTGGTGAATGGCGGTTTTGCGTTTAAATAATATCCTTGTTTTATTATTCTCAGGATTTTCCGTGTGTGTGCCTGTAAGTTCACGTGCCGAGATGAGGAAACACCTTCTGCTTATATTTGAAAAGCAACACATGCAGAGCATCTTCCCTTGTAATGACATGCAATGATAAGCCTTTCTAAACGTGTCGTCCATCAAAAGTTATTTCTACTACACAACATTGGCTAAGTGTTTGAAATAACTTTTTGAGATCTGATGTGGCTTCCTATCCCAGAATGAGGCAGAAAATATACTCTAGACTGTAATAAAGGCTATGTCGATTAGAAATGGCTTACAAATATACTTAACCATTATGAAAATACCTCAGATGGCTCGAAGAAAACAGATAAAACTATATATTGTCGCAGGCGAGTGTTTATTGTCCTTACATTTCATCAAAGCGTTTAACATAATATCTTCTTTATATTCAGTTACAGCGATAGCAATGTCTTTATTCATATTAAGGATTTCCTGGAACATCATCAGTGTTCCTTCTGTGATACATATGTGGAGTTCCTGTGCGAGGGCACTCTCTGGCTTCCAGAATGAATTAAACACATCACATGCGTTTACAGCACTCAATAATTGCCAATCTATCCTATTTTGGGTAAAAATAATACCTCTCAAAAGAAATAAGCAGATACCCACGCATTTTCCAGTGTGCAGAGGTTTACACAAGTTTTGTAGTTCATTTGTTGCAAAAAAAAAAAAACACTGATGTGCCAATCTGTCAGAACTGAACTGAACCGTGGTTAAAAATCGAGGTACGTATTGAACCATAACCGAACTGTATTGTTGCATCCCTAGTGAAGGCACACTTGTGTAATGGAAAACATACAATGGAATGGAAAGTGCTTACTTGACTTCTGAAGGTCATAACATACTTGATGGCATCTGCTTTCAAAACTGGGAACTCGTTCACTGAGGGACAAAGAAGAAAATAACTTTCATTCAGCATCATTGCAGTTCCAGTAAAAACTATTTAACGTGGTAAATGAAACGAGTAAAGACAATTACCATTGGGAGATTTCAGGTCTACTAGAATGTGGTTGACAAAGAATTCACACAGATTCACCAACTCATTGGCTTGTGTTATTCCATGCTGTAAACCAAAAGTACAAGTTCGTCAGACTGGACCTCAGATCTATAGCTCACAAACCAGAAGATATCAGACTCAAACTATTTCTTAAGACTGGCCCCAATAATCTGGAAAGAAACTCTACCAGCTGTAAACATTCTGTGTATGTGGCAAAGTATTCATATTAAGATGAGACATTTTGACTAACTACTGTCTGAATATGTGTAAGCCTCTTGATCGGTCTATGAATTTTTATGGATGTTTGCAACACTTTGTGACTAGTGGTAAACCATTTTTTTTATTTCAATTCACGTTTATTTGCATAGCGCTTCTCACATCTATAGTTGGAATCTCTGTGTCAGTACCGCCATCTTGAAAGTAGGGTTGTGAAATGTGTTCTCACAATTCAATTAAATTATGATTATCATTATTATCTCAATATCACGATGCGTCATATTCTCAGTTTTCAATATTTAATGGCTACATTTTCATATAAATTCTATATTAAAAAAAAGAAAATTTTGCTCAAAATAATTATACAAGCAGACTACCTTTTAAAACAATTACTTATTTTAAATAAGTGTTCTTTACTACCCTAAACTTTACAGACAATAGTTATGCTTTTTTCTTCAGCATTATTGCAGTTTGATTATTACTGATGAGATCATAGACAGTGGCAGCTTTAATAGGTTGCATTCACACTAATGCACAGCTCGATTTTGATATATCAGATGTTTTGTCCTGTTCTGAAAACAAAACTGACGGTGTTTACCTGGGCTGTGTATCACCAGCAAAGTCAAGATACGATACTGCACTGAATTTCACCTCAGAAGAATTTAGGAAAATTGCTGTTTATTAAACACTGCATACTACAGGGCCATTGCTAGCTACAGGCAGAGCAGGCAGTTGACCTCTGCATTATGAAGGATGCAATGAAAATGAAATGAAATGAAAATTCTTGGCCGAATACCGAACACGTTTTTTTAAAACTTCCCCATGCAGGTCTATTTTGCTTTTTTTTTACCATTGCATAAATTAAATAGCCAAAATCTGCTTTTTACTCTCTTGTACGGAAGTTCTAAGCGGCCATGCATTATTATAATTTTTCCGTCTTGTTTTCTCGTGATCACGACATAACGAAAGTTGTTTTGTCATTATCACGACTTAATTTTCTCGTGATCTCGACTTTTAATTTTCTCTGTGTATTTGGCATGAGAAAATGCTATAGAAGCAGCATCATGGATGATCGTATTCGCTTTTACTTTGATCAGGGACTCACTCAAACTGAAATAGCTCTGTGTCTGTCAGTGATTGACGACTTACACATAAGTGTTCGACACTTGAGAAGGAGGCTGTCGGGTCTGCAACTTTATATAAGACAATATAGTGACCCTGAACGTGTAGTCACGTAGTCAAATTCAATTTCCGCGGGGACGCCCCTCTCTCTCAATGCAGAGATAAAGTCCATATTTGCTGCAGGAAATTAGTAACTTTATGATGGAGATATCAGCCGCACAGCCTCCCTCTCTCGTAAATTAAAAGTTGATGAATTACACTTTTCTGGGAACAGAATATTGAAGTGGAGATCACTAAACTGCAAGCTAACCAGTGTTTTCAGAAAGAAAGTGCGTTTATCCACTGTGGAGAGTGCGCGTGCACATGGTTGCCAGGTTGAAAACCCAGTAGTGTTCTTCTGCGGCCAGATTAAACCTTGTTGTAGCCTCTTATACTCGGTTCATTATTTTTTAGAAACCTCGCACTTTTCTGCTCCATTTTAAACGGTGTTCTTATATTCAAATTAAGCATGGTCCACTGCTGCACACGTGACCCAATATCGATACAGGGCCAGTTGTATCGATACTCGTATCGTCAAATCTCTGTGACGATACATCGTTGTATCGAACACAGCACTAGTGTTTACATCAACTTCGTATAAAAGTATTTAACAAATCCAAGAGCATTTAACCGCAGCCACAATCAAGCTTCAGGGCAAGCAAACAAAGTGCACGTGAAAGTGGACTAGATAACATAGGACGTATGCGCCGGTGAGAATATGCTAGTCTTGAGAACCAACGTTTGTTTACAGGAGCAAAGTTTCCTTACTTCAGCAAAGGAAAACTAGTCTTCTCTTGGCTTATATTGAAATCCTCTGACATTTCTCTTTACAAATCCTTGTTTTGTACTTTTAATTTGAGACCTTGCTTTATGTTTTGATGTCTCTCGTCTGCGCTTTCGCATTAATCACTTCTCACCGGTGCATGTGCTGATACGTCATCCATCCTACAGTTCTCAATATAATGCTAGGTTTATGAAATTCCAGTGAACTAAGTTACGCTCTATAGCGAGAGTGCTCCCCCCGGGACACGCTTTCAACAGCGCGCTGAAACATGGGCAAGGACAGGATTCTATAAAGTTCTCATTATAATGCTTAAGTCATTAATGTTTATGGCAGATGTGCTATATTCCTAAAATTGCCTGCATGTTTATCGAAGCCACACGAAACACGAAAACAATTTGAAAGTATGACTACGGTTGAACAAATATGACGAAAAACATCACTGCTGCGTTATTATAGGATCAGTATTTTTGAAAAAGAAACATCTAAAAGCAATATTTCATGATCGATCATCCCCACCACGGCCGAGTACTCGATCGCTGTTGCACATCCCTACTTCTACTACTCGTCATATAGGATATAACACGCTCTCACACATTTGTTTTTTACATTTTGAGAGGAGTAAAATGTACATATGTGGTTTCAACAAACAGATGCATTTAGAATGGTCTAGTTTTGTCTGGAATGCATCTCAAACTTAAGCGGTTTGAGAGATCGGATTAAAATCCGTCTCGAAAGCATTTCGATTTCTTAGGACTGGTCTTTTCACAATCAGATAGTTGTCCGACCAGCGAATACGCATGAAGTGACCAGGTGTAAACAGGCCCAGAGAGAGTGCGCGGGGAAGGGCTCTCTGCTCTCTCTCTCAGTTAACATGCCTGCCATCACAAGCGCAGCAGTCATTTGCATCACTCATATACATCACATGAACCGATCAAATACGGCTTTGGCGGGACAAATTGTTTTGGCGGCCTACAAAAAAAAATGTAGATGCAGGAAAAACCCTGTACATAATTTATGATTATATTATTTTATTACATTATGTATTTTAACTATTTTGTTCAATAATGTCTATTTCACTATTTATAAAAAAAATCTCACCTTTTGTGTCTGAGCTTTGGAGGCCAGAGATGTGACCAGGTAGATAGCAGCATCTTTGTGTTTCCAGTTCACCCCGGGATTCTTGGCATATTCGGTCAGCATGGAGCTCACATAGCCAGAGAAGATCCCAGTCACCGGGCCCTCGAAGAACTTACAGAGGCCTCGCACCAAATCACAGGCTGCTCTACGCCTCGTGTCGATGTCTGTGAGGACAGGAGGTGTGATTCAGTACAGAAGACTGAGTGTCTGAAAAATAGAGTGTAGCATCAACATACCTGAGCCTTCAAGGTCTCTGACGATGTACTCCTCTGCGTTATCTTCAAACGCCTCTTCATCTGCACCTGTTTTCATACAATTATCAATTTAAAACAGAAAATTCTTCTAGATTATTTGTACCACTTCATCAGCTGCTACAATATTAGAGCTTGACAATAACAAATTGACACATACTTCTAAACTCCATGTTGGGTACGATGACCTTCTCACAAATGCTGGTGAGAATATTCTGGTCTTCAAAGAGGTGCTTATAGTGTGGCCGCTCACACACGGATGCCAAAAACTGGATAGCATTGCTCACAAGCTACAACAGACAATGTTATCAGGCACATTTAGGAAAGATCTAACAGCAATATGAACACTAAAATAATGTCCGCCACCCAGTCTGTAAACAACTTGCAATGCAATCCACTTACCAAGTCATATTTAACCTCCTGTCCAGTTGTGACCAGCAGGTTCCAGATAACTGTGACAAAGCGAGGTAAATAAGGCTGGAACTCTTCATCGTATTTTTGAGCGTAAAGTGCTGCGTTATCACAGATTTGGGATTTCAACAGCTCCAACAGTCCAGCCTCCTCCTCATCCTACAACAAGAGTCACATTTTAGTTAGTTGATCTTGGTTATTTGAACTTAAGGTTACAGAAATCAGATTTGTGAGCACTCCCATCTTATAATATTTCAATATGAGAATAAACTCACATCTGTTTGCAACAACTTGTTATCCAAAGTCAATAAGTTATGAAAATTAGTCATCCAAGTCTCCATGTTATCCTCAAAGAACTCTGGGAGATCCTGAAGAGATTGGAAAAAGAGATGTGAACTGGAAAACCGGCACAGAAATGAAAATGGAAGCATGGGCGGTTGTAAGTGCAGACTCACCTGGAAGTTAAGGCTGTAGAAAAGTTTTGAAATAAGCGTTAGGGAAGAGAAGAGCACTTTCAGGGCGTTGACATCTGTTGCATGAGTTTGGCACAAATCAATCGTAGCCTAAACGTGAAAAACAAAATGACATGTAATTTCACATACATGAGTTAAAGCAAATTATTTCTAATGTATCAGTTTATGATTGAATAACAACTCATTGACTTTACCTTGAAAAGTTCAGTGAGAGGCTGTGCAAAAGTGTCCAGTACCAGCTTGATCTCAGTCCACAGCTCATTGGACTTAAACTCGTGGCGGTATCTGAAAGACAACAAAGACAATACTCAGATGTATCAAATAAGGGTCTTATTTGACAAGCGTCTAGAAAATTAACAACACTTGAATACTAAATATTGACATGTACACATTAATTCAATACCTTTTAAAAATGGAGTGTGCCGTGCGAAGAACTCCATTGATGATGTGGAAGTCCCCGCTCTGAAAACGAGTCACCATCTCGGTCAGGAGATCCGGCCATTTCTGAGGGAAATCCTCTCGCCCGATGATGCTGATCGCATCACTTAGCTGCGGAGGGGGAAACGGTCACTGTTATTTACAGATAATGTATTTTATTTGCTTGTAATTTTGTTTTTATTGGTTCTTAAATTATGGAATGTTTACGCATCTTTAATAATGTTCGCTGTTATATTGAAATTGTGAATTTAAGTCGCATCTAAAATTTATTAAGCTTATTAATTCGAATAACAGGATATATAAGGCAAAAAGAGACCCACTAATCTATGTTTTCTGTATAGCAGTATGTTTTAATTACAAACCTAGTAATGATTACAGCAGCAGCACTCATTCCAAATAACAAGAGTAACTATGAAAGTTCACAGGTGAAACACCTTTATTCTAACTTCTGCTTCTCACGGGTTATCTGAAATTCGTACCTGTTTTTGTATTTGCTCTGGGCTGGTCAGCATCAAATTTACAATGTTGGCTTTGATAGCAGTGCGGTCAGGATCAGAGATTTTGTTTGGTTCATCCTCAACCTTAGGAAGAGAAAGTACACAAATCCAGATTAAATGCCACCTATCACACACACCAGACTTTAGTAGTATGTAAAAGGACACTCACTATGCGCCAGTTCCTCTTGATGTAGTTCTTGAAGGTGACGGCCGCACACACGCGAATGACCTCATCTTGGGACTTCTCTAGAACTGTGAGCAGTAAAATGGGGTAGTTCTGGTTTCCCTCAACTGATTCCAAAAATTTCTCAGCTAAAGTTGTAAAAGGTGAAAACACAAAAAAACGGTGAAGACTACACAGTCTTATTTGATGAAATTAGTCAACTACTGTACCTCAATACTACTGAAAAATGTATAGCACTGTTTATTTCATTCTAATATTTTTTTAGATTGCATGTGAACTTGGTTTATTTGTATTACTTAGTGTTCAATTGTCTTTAACAAAACAAATAATGAAATTACTGCAACATTATAATATATTGCATAAAAATACATAAGACATTTCCAATGATTTATAGTTATAGGCCCCTTGCATGTTAACAGGTTACCCTGCAGTTATTCATAAAATGAAAGTTTACAATTTAGTACGTTTATTACTATTCTAAATATTACATTTATTAGGGGACAAGCCCAGAATGATTCTTAAATTATTTTATTTTACTGTGAAATAGTGTTGAATAGTAATATTTGTTTAAAGTGTGGCCAAATTATGCAGCCCCACAAAAAAAGCACAACCTGGTTTTCTTTAGAATATTTTACCCCCGAATTATGCAGCCCTATTGAACATTTTGAAATTTCACTAGTATATAAAATGTTGCCATAGTAATGGCAACATATTACAATTCAAGTCTACATGGGCATAAGACACTAAAAACGTATTTTTTTTTTGGCAAGCTAGTGAAAATTGGCAACTGGGCCAGTAGGAAAAAAAAATTATTATTGAGGTCCAAATCCAAAGAAAATGCAGTATTTTTTAATTTATTTTTTAAATAGCCTCAAATGGGAATGTTACCTGGGCGTCTCACAGCTGGGTCAGGGCTTAGTGTTTTCTGCAGGTACTCAGTCAGGATTTGGAGATTTCCATCATTGAGCTCCATGATTGCTACAGAAATAAAATAAGTATCCACTACTAGAACTGATGCAGTGAGATGATTTGTAAAAGCTCACAATCAACTCCCCAAAACATACATATACACACAAACACCCACCAGCCACTTTATTAGGTATACCTGTTCAATTGCTTGGTAACACAAATTGCTAATCAGCCAATCACATGGCAGCAACTCAATGCATTTAGGCATCTAGAAGACGACTTGCTGTGGTGAAGACGACTTGCTGAAGTTCAAACCGAGCATCAGAATGGGCAAGAAAGGGGATTTACATTTATGCATTTAGCAGACGCTTTTATCCAAAGCGACTTACAGTGCTTACATTTGTATTGTCAGTATGTATTGTATTGTCAGGATTTAAGTGACTTTGAACGTGGAATGGTTGTTGGTGTCAGACGGGCTGGTCTGAGTATTTCAGAAACTGCTGATCTACTGGGATTTTCACGCACAACCATCTCTAGGGTTTACAGAGAATGGTCCAAAAAGAAAATATCCAGTGAGCGGCAGTTGTTTGGACGAAAATCCCTTGCTAATGTCAGAGGAGAATGGGCAGACTGGTTAGAGATGATAGAAAGGCAACAGTAACTCAAATAACCCCTGGTTACCACCAAGGTATGTAGAATACGATCTCTGAACGCACCGTTGAACCCTGTGTTCCTGTGGCTCAGTGGTTAGAGCATTGCTTTAGCAGTGCAAAGGTTGTGGGTTCGATTCCCAGGGAACACACATACTGGCAATACAAATGTATAGCCTGAATGCACTGTAAGTCGCTTTGGATAAAAGCGCCTGCTAAATGCATAAATGTAAATCCTGAAGTAGATGGGCTACAGCAGCAGAAGACAGCTCCTGCCAGCTAAGAACAGGAAACCAAGGCTACAATTCGCACAGCCAATCCAAAATTGGACAATAGAAGATTGGAAAAACAATGACTGGTCTGATGAGTCTTGATTTCTGCTGCGACATTCAGAGGGTAGGGTCAGAATTTGGCGTAAAGAACATGAAAGCATGGATCCATCCTGCCTTGCCTCAACGGTTCAGGCTAGTGGTGGTGATGTAATGGTGCGGGGGATATTTTCTTGGGCCACTTAGTACCAACTGAGCATCGTTTAAACGCCACAGCCTACCTGAGTATTGTTGCTGACCATGTCCATCCCTTTATGACTACAGTGTACCCATCTTCTGATGCCTACTTCCAGCAGGATAATGCACCATGTCACAAAGCTCAAATCATCTCAAACTGGCTTCTTGAACATGACAATGAGTTCACTTTACTCAAATGGCCTCCAAAGTCACCAGATCTCAATCCAATGGAGCACCGTTGGGATGTGGTGGAATGGGAGATTTGCATCATGGACGTGCAGCCAACAAATCAGCAGCAACTGCATGATGCGATCATGTCAATATGGATCAAAATTACCAGGAATGTTTCCAACACATTGTTGAATCTATGCCATGAAGAAATAAAGGCAGTTCTGAAGGCAAAAGGGGTCCAACCCTTGCTAGTCCAACTAGCAAGATGTACCCAATAAAGAGGCCAGTATGTATGTATGTAAATATTAGTGGTGGGCATAGATTAATTTTTAATCTAGATTAATCTCACTGTAATCTTGGAATTAATCTAGATTAAAATGGCTCATTTGAATTCTGCCGAAGGCATTCAGAATATGTGTGCTACCCAAATAATGACTAAAAGTAAGTCTTTGAGAACGGGTTTCTCAAGCCAGGTGGCGCATTAGACCAGGGGCTCATCTCCTGTTTCCAAAATGCATCACAAACTGCTTGAGAAAGCTGTTCTACTATGATAATTGGTGATGAAAATAAATTATGTTCAATAAGATGTACTTGTGTTTACTAACTGTTTATTCAGTTAAACATGAATTTTGAACTGTAGGCCTACATAAGAGGTCGTGATGAACTGTTTACAGTTTCCATTGGGAAGCTTCTTAAAAAGAAATTTTCCCTGAAGCAAACCCGGTGGCTTCATAGCTGCATCCATGTTAGCACGTCACGTTTGATGTGGTAATTTCACAGTAACGTTAGGCATACACACAGGTTCGAAGCAGAGGGTGACACGGGAGTGAATTCTCAAACCTCTCCCGTCTCACTCCCACAAAAATGAATCTCTTCCCGTCCCAATCCCACGAAAAAAAATGGGGGAAAATCCCGTCCTGTTCCACTCCCGGAAGAATAACTCCCATGTTGTTTTTTTTTAAATAAAACTGTCAATTACAGTAAAAATATAGTATAGATCACAGCGTGCCCACCTTATTAGTTGAATAAAAACCCAAAATGTAGTTTTTGTTATTATATTGAACTGAAAGCCATCTTATGCACAGTGTTGCACAGATTCAATTTCATGTAAATCATCCATGCTAACACACACGTCTTCTATTTTTTTGACATTTCACTCTATAAATATATTTTTCAAAGACGGAGTTTCGAAGTTTCTCGCTCAAGTTCACATGAGACCTAAAGCGCATCCTGTTTGCTTAAAAGCGCAACGTTTCGTTGTTATTCTGAGTGCACACAAATAAACGTAGAGTCTTTACAGATTCGAAAGATGTATTAGGCTACTTTTATCTGTATGACCAAAAATGACGGAGATTTTAAGAGCAAGTGAGCGCACCGGAGCCTGTCCTGCAGCAAACACGCTTCCACACAAACACTTCAATAGCGCACATTTCTCTAGGTTAACATCATATTGAGCGGCCATAAGTTGCTACTACATACATCTTTCAGAGGAAAAGCCATATTTGAGGTTGATGAATGATAGGTGAGCGTTTGGATGTCCTGCCCGAGTGTATTACCACATAGACCAGCCGTTAACAATCTGTCCATCACGGACTGCGTCATTCACTTAACCAGCCACACCAAAGCAAACAGGAGGAGAGCATAAAGAGACAGTTGAGTTCAGAATTAAAATATACAGTTTATAGTTTATTTATATAAAAGGTATATTTGTGTGTAAAGTTGGGTATCATTACTATTCCCGGTCCCGCCCACTCCCGATTAAATATTTTCCTCTCCCGTCCCAATCACGTGATTCGTAGCGATTTTGTTTCCCATCCTGCGGGATTCCCGAAAAAATGCCAGCTTCTAGTTCGAAGACTCGTTCTTGCCCCCTACAGTGCAATTCGGCTAGGTATACATCCGCGCTAAAATATCGAGAAGCACCCGGCTGCAGCCTACAGATCGAGGCGGGGCTGCACCTGGGGCGGGGCTGCACGTGTCGCCCCGCCCACAATGCTTCTCATTGGTTAGTGGCAAAGTAATGACGTAGATCGAGGCGGGTCTGTATCTGGGGCAGAGCTGCACGTCTCGTCCCGCCTACAACTGTTCTCATTGGTTAGTGGCGTCAAGTCATTACGTCGATTCTAGGGGTTTTTCATTTATGCTGTTCTTCGCTGCATGGTGAGTACAGGCAAGCTACGTCTCTTGTCTAATTTGTTTAATTACTATTTTTAATTCTAAAGTGCCGTTTAGTGTGTTGTTAAAAGGAAATGTGAAGTAGTTTCAAAATAAAATCGCATAACTTTACTCACTCAACCATGTCACGCAAGGTGTGAAGGTCTGCTTTTAAATAACCAGGGCTGCGTTTCCCAAAAGCATCGTGCCGCCTTCACGTTCTATCGGACATTAAATCATTCCCACTATTGAAGTTGTGATTACGAGCTCGTCGCACTAAAATTTCGAAATGTGCAATGTTTACCTAGGAAACTGGTATTTACGATAATTCCGAGAGCACTTGAAGGCAGCATTAGAAAGTTAGTGTGGGTGGTTTTAGTGGGATTATGATTAGGATAGTGTTCCCAAAATATGCCCCTTAAAAAGAAAACAGTGTCAAAACTGAACCAGCAGATGTAATATAGGACAAGTTCATATTAACAATGGCTATACAAATTTATATTGTTTTTCTGTGAATAAAATTATTAAATGTTAATTATTTAGATATTATTATTAATTATACATCTATTAAAATAAACAGTAAACTACATTTAATAATAATAATTCAACAAAAAGTATGATTAAAAGTGAAAAAAGACGGCTCTTTGTCACTTTAAATAGAATAGTCTTGATAAGCTCTTTGCACTACACCACTTATATTCTGCACTGTTTGTTTGTTTGTTTATCTACCATGTGCCTTATGCCACTTTATCCATTTTTATATTATTATTTTATTTTTTTTTTATTTTTTTTCTACATGTCCTTATTTGTATATCAAGTAAGTTTTATTGTCAATTCTTCCACATGTACAGTACATACATACAGAGAATTGAACTCTCAGACCCTTGGTGCATACAGTTAACATTAAACACTGACAGTAGACATTCAAATACAGATAAATACAGTTTAACCATATGTACATACAAACTATACAGATATACAAATGAGGACATTGTAGAACAATAAAAAATTAAAAAGAGATAAAGTGACATAAGGCACATGGCAGATAAAGTGCAAACCAGTTAAATAAAACAAAACTGTGCAGATATGAGTAGTGCAAGAAAACTGTCAGAAGAGGTAGATAACAGACAATGCTGGATGAGGTAGAGATCATTCCAGTGCTGCACAAAGTGACTGGTGCGGGTCACAGTTTGTAAGGAGGGAGGACCTGAGGGTGTGGACATTGGGGGGCGGGGGTAGTGTCAGAGTTCAGTGTTGCGTGGGGTAAAAGAGGGAGGGGCAAGGACGGGAGGGAGTTCAGCTTCCTGACAGCCTGATGTATGAAGCTGTTCTTCAGTCTGCTGGTCCTCGCCTGAGACCCGCAGTCTCCTCCCTGATGGCAGCAGACTGAAGAAGCTGTGTGTCGGTGGTGGGTGGGATCACCTGCAATGCTGAGGGCTTTGCGGGTGAGACGGTGCTGTAGATGTCCTGGAGGGAGGGAGAGAGACACCAACGATCTTCTCAGCTGCTCTCACTATCCGTTGAAGGGACTTGCGGCAGGACGCGCGTTGCAGGCGCCATACCACACAGTGATGCAGCTAGTCAGGATGCTCTCGATGGTGCCTCTGTAGAAAGTGCACATGATGGGGCCGGGCTCTGGCTCTTCTGAGTTTCGGAGGAAGTAGAGACGTTGCTGTGCTTTCTTGGCCAGTGCTGCAGTGTTGTTAGTCCAGGAGAGGTCCTCTGTGATGTGCACACCCAGAAACTTGGTGCTGCTCGCCTCTCCACAGTCGCACCGCTGATGGTCAGAGGAGCATGCTGAGTGTGCGCCTCTCCTGAAGTCAACAACAATCTCCTTCGTCTTCTCCACATTCAGAGAGAGATTGTTGACCCTGCACCACCCAGCCAGGCGGCTCACCTCACTCCTGTAGTTTGTCTCATCTCGGTTGCTAATGAGACCCACCACAGTCGTGTCATCCGCAAACTTAATGAAAAGGTTAGAGTTGTGTGACGGTGTGCAGTCGTGGGTCAGCAGAGTGAAGAGGAGGGGGCTCAGCACACATCCTTGGGGCCCCTGTGTTCAGTGTGATGGTGCTGGATGTGTTAATGCCGACCTACTGCCTGAGGTCTTCCGGTCAGAAAGTCCAACAACCAGTTGCACAAAGAGGTGTTTAGCCCAGCTACAATTTGTGAGTGAGCTGCTGAGGGATGATTGTGTTGAATGCTGAACTGAAGTCTATGAACAGCATCCTGACATATGAGTCTTTTTGTCCAGATGTGTGAGGGCTGGGTGGAGGGCAGTGGCGATGGCATCATCGGTCGAGCGATTGGACCTATATGCAAACTGGAAGGGGTCCAGGGAGGGGAGGACAGACTTGATGTGTTGCATGACTCGTTCAAAGCACTTCATTGGAATAGGAGTGAGTGCTACTGGACGGTAGTCGTTGAAGCAGGATGGAGATGACTTCTTGGGACTGGAATGATGGTGGTAGCTTTGAAGCATGTGGGGACAACAGCCTGACTTAGTGAGATGTTGAAGATGTCTGTGAAGACATCAGTGAGTTCCACTGCACAGTCTCAGTACACGCCCAGGAATGTTGTCAGGACCCGAGCTTTGCGTGCATTGATCCTGCTGAGGGATCTCCTCACGCTGTCCGAGGACAGCGTCATCACCTGGTCGCCGGGAGGAGGTGGAGTCTTCTGTGCAGTGGTGCTGTTTTGTGCCTCAAAGCGAGCAAAGAAGGAATTCAGCCTCGTTCAGCAGGGGATGGTGCTGTCACAGGTCTGTGGTGGGGGCTTGTAGTCCGTAATGGTCTGTATTCCCTGCCACAGGCTCCAGTGTCTCTGCTGTCACTGAAGCGATGGGCTATCCTCCTGGAGTATATGTGTAATAGTTGCATTTTTGTGTACGTATATATATATATATATATATATATTTGATTTGTACTTATCTGTATTTTTGCGTTCTACTGTTAGTGTTATCTGTATGCACCAGGGAGTAAGAGAGTAACGCAATTTAAATTCTCTGTATGTATGTACGGTACATGTGGCAGAATTGACAATAAATCTGACTTTGACTTTTTTGACTTTGATTAAGTTTAACAATCCTTGAAAGTAGAGCTTGTTTTTTTATATTACATACTGTTATGCTGCTATACAGTATATGCACTAGAGCAGGTGCCCAATCCTGCTCCTGGAGGGCCACTGTCCGCAGAGTTCAGCTCCATCCCCAATTAAACACACCTGAACCGGCCAATCAAGATCTTATTAGGCATACTAGAAACTTCTAGGCAGGTGTGTTGAGGCAAGTTAGAGCTAAATTCTGCAGGACAGTGGCCCTCCAGGACTGAATTTGGATAACCCTGCAGGAGTATATAAAAAAAAAACATTTTATGCTAATACTGATTCTCTGTATTTCCTTCTTTTTGCAGATCCTTGTCATTGTCATCTCCACCCCTCCATCTCTCTCCTCTTTTTTGTTGTTCCTCAATTTATAACCCAAAGGCTCTTTTAAGACCCATTCCCCCTTGCAAAAATGCACAAAACTGTTAAGCAAGGGGGAATGTGAGCAGTATTTAAAAAGCTGTACCAGTGAGTGCCCATTCTGCAGTTACTCCAGTATGCCACAAGTGATGTATTATCACATCAAAAATCACTTTCAGTGGGCAGTGCAACATCATGGTGAGTTTAACTGTCTTTTGCTTATCTCACTTTAGTTAAAGTTTAACATGGTGCCGATCCAGCCAGCAATGCACTGTGCATGCTTCGGATTTCATTTCTTGTGAATTTGTAGTAGAATGTTTAATTTTAAGACTCGGGTTAATTTTCTGCATTCCACACATTGACCATGGGTCTTTGTTGCTGAAATCACAAAAAAATGTGCTTGCACATGGATGGTGCTGATGAAAATTATGTCTTGCGACTGTCCACTGACCAGAGCAAAATACAAACAAGTGAAGGTTAAATTTAGGCAATTTTCAACAAACTTTTTTTCTTTTGTTTGCTCTTTCAGATTTTACCATTTTAATATGTAGTTTAAAATGTCGGGCAAAGTCCCACTTTCACTGCTGCTATTGTTCAGCAACTGTAATAACTCGGGCAAATTTGATGAAGCACATTGCCTCTGTAATATTCCATTGAAGCAAATGGATTAATCCTTTTATAAATACTTTCCAGTTACCAATGGAGGCCTTGGAGATGATACTCCTTTAAGTAGTGCTACAGGATGGAGATGCTGCCTACATGAATCTGTCTCTTACATGCAGTTGCTTTAGGGCAATTGTAAACAAGGCTCAGTTCAGACAGAAGGCACACTATGCATGGCTTGACAGTAAGTGTGTTAAAGTTTAAATGTGTGTGCAATGAAGTATGCATAAGGCCTCATGAGTATAAGGTTGGGTTTAAGTAATCTTGCTTTTTCTAAAGCACTGGCATGGCTAACATAATCTTAGATGTGCATATGAAAGAGTTCTGTTTTGTGTGTGTTTTTGGATACAGGTGTTGTGAACTTGGGAAAATGGAGTGAAACATCAAAGGCTGAATTGCGGGTGCCTTTTGAAATTAAAGAGTGTAACTTATGTAAAACCTTGTTCAAATCCTGCTCTGGTTTTTACGGTAATGGGAAGCGTGGTTACCTGAGAGGATTCTACGACAGCATAGAGGACCCCGACTGATGTTTCATGTGCCAGTAAAGTGTATAAAGGAAGGTTTAATGATTAAAGGAGATTAAGTATTAAAGGAAGAAAGTGTGTAAAGTTTAACCAGAGATTTATATGTACAAAAATATGTGTTATATACAGATGTACAAATTTCACCTTTCTTGATCAGAATTAAACAGTTTCATACCTAAATAAATAACAAGGAAATAATTGTCCTGGCATGTTATTCATATACAAACAATGCTGGTATTTTTACCATAAGCTTTCATTATCAAGTAAATCCATAAATTATTAATTTGGTAACAATATGGTTCATTAGTTAACGAACTAATGAACTGCACTTAGACAGCATTTATTAATCTTTGTTAATGTTAATCTCAACATTTATTAATACATTATTAATCTTGCTAACATTAGTTAATGCTCTTGTTAACGAACATGAACAAACAATAAACAACTGTTTTCAATAACTAACGTAAACGAAGATAGTAAATACAATAACAAATGTATTGCTCATGGTTATAGTTCATGTTAGTTAATACATTAATGTTTAATGAACCTTATTGTAAAGTGTTACCATTAATTTTAATAACATCTTAAGACATGACACTTTAGCGCGGATGTATACCTAGCCGAATTGCACTGTAGGGGGCGAGAACGAGTCTTCGAACTAGAGGCTCGCAGTCCGTGATGGACAGATTGTTAACGGCTGGTCTATGTGGTAATACAATCGGGCAGGACATCCAAACGCTCACCTATCATTCATCAACCTCAAATATGGCTTTTCATCTGAAAGATGCATGTAGTAGCAACTTTACATGGCCGCTCAATATGATGTTAACCTAGAGAAATGTGCGCTATTGAAGTGTTTGTGTGGAAGCGTGTTTGCTGCAGGACAGGCTCGTGCGCTCACTTGCTCTTAAAATCTCCGTCATTTTGGTCATACAGATAAAAGTAGCCTAATACATCTTTCGAATCTGTAAAGACTCTACGTTATTTGTGTGCACTCAGAATAACAACGAAACGTTGCACTTTTAAGCAAACAGGATGCGCTTTAGGTCTCATGTGAACTTGAGAGAGAAACTCAAACTCAAATATATCTAAAAATACAGTACATAGAAAATATATCTATAGAGAAATGTCAAAAAAATAATAATAGAAGACATGTGTGTGTTAGCATGGATGATTTACATGAAATTTAATCTGTGCAACACTGTGCATAAGATGGCTTTCAGTTCAATATAATAACAAAAAGCGACATTTTGGGTTTTTATTCAACTAATAAGGTGGGCACGCTGTGATCTGTACTATATTTTACTGTAATTGACAGTTATCAGCAAAAAAAAAAAAACAACAACACGGGAGTGGATGGGAGTCATTCTTCCGGGAGTGGAACGGGATTTTCCTCCAGTTTTTCGTGGGATTGGGACGGGAAGAGATTAAAGTTTGTGATGCATTTTGGAAACAGGAGATGAGCCCTGGTCTAATCGCGCCACCTGGCTTGAGAAACCCTTCTCAAAGACTTACTTTTAGTCATTATTTGGGTAGCACACATATTCTGAATGCCTTCGGCAGAATTCAAATGAGCCATTTTAATCTAGATTAATTCCAAAATTAATCTAGATTAAAAAAATTAATCTATGCCCACCTCTAATATATAAGTATAATATGTGACCCTCTCTGTGAAAACACAGAGGGGCACACAGCTAAAGTCATTTTTTTTATTTACTGTTTTCTACATAAAATCATCCTTCATATCTTTAATATTGACTGAGTAAGGCCATGTCAAAGATTGAAATTATAGTGAAATGGTGGAAATCAAACGTTTATGTTTATCATCTCATAATTAGATTGAGACTTTAGCCTGGATTCCACAGAGAGGGTCACATATTTACACACCACTATAGCAAGGGTGCGGTTTTATTTATTAAAATCAAGTCATTCTGTAAATCAGAAAGATCATGCTAATGATAAAAGGTTAACATGAATTTAATTTGTTAACGCATTTCATAAATTAAAGACCTGCATCTGAAGTACATCTTAACGTAAACTGACCCTTAAATGTTTCTTCTGCACATCCACATATTGACAGCGAAAACAGCAGGTTATAATTCGCATATTTCTGATCTTGACAAACGGTAACTTAGCACACATGCTCGGCCTGCACTGACTGAAGCGGCCTGCCAAGCATCTCACTCACATTGATGAATAAACACTAAATTATGCACGGTGCGGTAGATTGCTGGTTTATGGGCTCCACTGTGTTAGTTTGGCTGTTTATAAAATATTTTAATGACAGAAACTCGTGCCATGATTCACGCGCTAAAGCTGTTAGCATGCTGAGAAGAAATGCTAGTCATCCAAAATGGTCACAATAAAAAGCACTTCACAATAAAATGCCCTCTATTTACCAATATGATGGACACTGAAGAAACCGCCAAACGAGGTTTATTCAGTGAAAGTAAGGCGGAATGTTCTCCGTTATGTGGTTAGTTCACGAGCTAACTCTCGAGCTCACTCTTAACAGCGCGCGCTGCGTGCGTAAACATTCAAACAAGATAATTCAGAAATCTCACAGTTTATTAACGACCAAATGATAATATAGAGTGGATTCGTTGACAATGATAAAACAAAGTAATAAGAAGGGTCTTACCGTAAGCTGTATGTTGAAGTGTTGTGCGAATCACCTGCGAGAAGTTTCAAACGTCTCACACAAGTGCGCGGTCACGACTGGGCGCATGCGCATTAACAAGACTCAGGCAAGGAGCGCACATGGGGCGCGGATGTGTGTGTATTTGGCCTGTTTATGTATTTATCTCGTACCGCCCTCTCGTGTATGTTGTGGCGAACTGCAGACTATTTAAGGAACGTTGATAGGCCCTACTGTGGACAGAATGGATTTCATTTTAGAAATAAAATCAAGGTCATAATTCAAGACGAATTCAAAAGAAAAACTATATAATTGAATTAAGTATATTTTGAAACAAATTATTTTTCTCATTAAGATTATTTTCACAATAATTAAGCATATTTCCCTTAGTTCTCATTACAGCGATGTAAAAATAGCCAGTCAAAAGCATTTACCTAAATAGATGCTTGCTTTTGCAGTGCCAATGATGGTTATATTATACAGTTCAAAATGTTCTTATAATGAGCATATTTGTATATATTCTGTGTCCAAACTAATATTCCATTATTATGATATATGTAAGATTTGTTGTACCTTAAACTGGTGCCATGAGTGTTTTATGATTTACACCCACAACCTAAAAATGCAAATATCAGGTTGTAATTTTATTGGGCAAGTTGTATTTATTCAGGCCTATTTATATACAACAATTGCTTGTTGTATTCCTCAACAGTAAGTTGCTTTGGACTTTTTTTTCAACAATGGCTTAATACTTTTGTCACCTTTTATATCTGTACTGTTTATGAATTGTTTCATAATTGTTTAACAGTTTTTCTGAAAATTCATTAAATATGCTTTTTACTGACTATTCATGTATCTTGATAGTAGGTTTATATATTGTGTGTGACGAATCCGGCCTCTGTGGTTCCCCCTGATCGTCACCAGAGGTCACCATCACCCGAGTATTGACTTTTCTCCACGAACTACATTTCCCGTCACCCCTTACCTGACTTTGATTGCTAGTTCACCTGATGCTTTTATGGGACCACTTAAGCCTCTGTCACACACACTCTCGTCGCGAAGTCTTGTTTTGTCCCTGCTGACATATCTGAGCATTATCATTTTTCTCTGTTGGATTATTGTTTGACCCTGGACTGTTTCTCTCGTTTTTAGATTGTTAGCTGCCTGCCATTTGACCCTCTTGCATGCGTTGATACTCCGCTCTTGTCCCACCTCTGATGTCCCTGTTACCATTTACCGACCATTGCCTGTACGACTTTACTGAGAAGAATAAACTTTAGATTATGGTTAATTTGGTGCAACATATTTTCTATTTTAAATAACATTAATGTAATATTTAAGATTATATAACCAGCTGACATTGGCTCAGCTTTACTAATTCAGTTTGTTTTAAAATGTTTTACAGTGACGCTCTATTAACCTGTTTAATCCCACATTTTCCCCAGACATTAAAATATCCAAATGATGTGTCATAAGTAACCCTGTGAAACAATCAATAATATGTTTTGCATTTTTCTTGGAAAAGTATGTGAAAAATTGTGTTTTATGTTCGGTCACAACTGTGACTGGTGGGATAATGTGCGTAATGAAATAACACATTTCTGCAGTCATAAAGTTGTTATATATCTTAGCTCAGCTATTTTAAACTGTTTGACCACATTAGGGTTACTATTAGGCATAAAAAACGTATGCAGCATTGATAGGAACACTGAGATAAAAACAAAGAAAATTCAACCATCCCCACATTTTATAATTGTTCATTTTTGTAAAATATAACATCACATTTTTATATTAATGTTACGAGTATTACAACATAATTATCGTACATTTTTTGTAACATTTTAATTTGTAATGTAGTGCAATATTTTGCAACATTTTATTGTCATTTTTACTAGAAACTGCAATTGGATTATATTGTATACCTAAGTTCACTGTTATCCCACCGGTCATTATTGTGACCATCAACATGTTTACTCATGACCACACTCAACAAAACTGAATATATGTGAATTCATATATTAATACTAGACACCTTAAAGATAATGTGTAACCTAAATATTGGTCATATCTTTATGTTAACTTACTTTACTAGCCTTTTGTTTTGGAGTTTTGATGCAGTTATCATCTTCTCAAGGTGCAAACAGGAAATAAACTGCTCTGGTCATGTGACAATTTGCACTTATCGTGAAACTGCACATAATTAATCGAGACCCTTTCTTTTTTCCATATTTGCAGGAAGTGCACTAAAACAGTCAGTAAGGTTTTATAAATTAAAACCTTTTTTACGGTCACTATTGTGACGGGTGGGATTAAATGGGTTAAAACCAACCTTTTCTTCTGTTGCATAAAATTAGTCAAGACTTACAAAGATATACATAATTCATAAATGTCTGTTCTTGCATTAGTGGAAGACATTCTTTGTGGCATATTAATGGTTATAACACAGTGTGACTGGGACATTGAAAAACATGCAATCTGACTGTTCTTTGTATTGTTTCATTTTGTAATTGCCTTTGCTTTGTCACTTGTGTTTATGGTTTCCAGCAAAAACTCATCACATAATTGCTTCTGGCGCCTCATGATTATTGTTTTTATGCCCCTGACATCAGCATTTATTCTGATTTAAATCTATATTTGTGAAAAGCTAAATCAGGCATTGTAATAATTACAGCAATTAGGTCCATCCAGACTAGTCAGAGCGGGAACACAGCACACAAACCAAACAGAAAAACAACAAAATTGTGCTGAGCACTGGGAGGCAGTGCTATACTTTTGCATTTTGTGTTCACAAATACAAATAACAAATATCAAACATTTTAGAGTCACTCCACACAACGTACAACATGGAGATATACTTAAAGTACATCAAAACTCATATTTTATTTTATGTATAGCAATACAATTTACATATTAAATAACACTATAATAGAATGCTTTGATATATTTTTCAACAAAAAGAAAAAAAGAAAGAAAACCCCTTCAAGAAAAAAACAATCCTTTGTGTGTTATTCCAGATTAGAAAAAGTGGATATTATGGTGTTTTGTTTGGGAGAACTTATTATTTGATTTAATAGACCATTCTATTGCACTTCTGGACAGTGAAACAGATTTATCTCGATTCAAAGGGGGGAAAGAATAAAGAAATACCACAATCACTGCCTTAGTTTATGATTGTTGTGTGTTTGGAATGTGATGTCAGCCACCTTCTGAAGGATTTGGGGACAAAAATAAAACTAAAAACAAACAAACAAAAACTGATTCATATGAAAATATAAAGTTTGCAATTATATGCCAGGATACAAAGCTTTTAGAGACTGACGAGTTAATGAAGCAAGAAATTGATATGTACATTTCTTTACATGATAATGCAAATATGCTTACAAATGCAACCCACAAATAATGTTAGAGCAAGAAAAGGAAAAAGGGATACCACAAAACAAAAATGTTAGAAAAGATGTATTCATCTTGTAGCTCCAATTATCTTACGTGATGCACAAGCAAAGTCAGAATATTACCCCAAATGTTGGAGAGATGTGACTTCATTTTCCAGCCTCCATCTTAGGAGAAACAAGACATGAACTGAGTAAACACCTTCAATGTGTGTCTTCTCCATCTCAACAGCACAACATTGTCAATCTTTCGAAAGCATTTCAAAAGTCAAACAAAAATTCAACAGCTTTCGTCTTCACATCAAAAGAAATCAGTAATAGTGTACATTCTCATTACAACATAAAAAGAAACGAAACAAAACTAAAGGTGACCTGTCAGACAAACAAATGCTCAGCGAAGCAACTTAGACCAAAACAAAACAAAACAAATCAAACAAAAGCACTAAAAACAAAAATGCAAAACATAACATAAAATAAAACATACAAACACTTGTTTTCCAGTCACTACCAAAAACATTCTACTTAAAACAGGTTTAACCAATCATAAAAATAAACACTTTCTCACGTTTCATGACTGAAGTGAATGACAGTTGTAGTCTTTGGTAAAAAATTAATGAATCAAGGGTCCCCAGTTTTCGAAAGCGATAAGACTGATTCTAATGTTTTGTTAGCAAGGCCGTTGTGCTGTGTGGCATGAGAAAAATGTTTATGATATTACAATAACTGTTTTTCCTAGCAGTATCTGAGAATCAATGACAAGAAATGAGAGACACAAAGAGGTCAGTTTAGTGAAGAAATGCTCGAACTGAGTCTACAAGCTTCTAGTAAAACCAGTCAATAGCAAACACAACACACACCTATATCACACACACATACACACACCTGCCGAGGTGAAATGAGACTGTACAGAAGGCATCAAGATACTTGTATACATTATTCTCAAAGTTATGGGACGGCTTAAATCAGTGAACCCAGGACGAAGTAGAGCAGTATAAAATTACAAAATGAAGTGGGCAGAGAACAGAATTAACTTCTACATTATGAGTCATGTGACAAAAGTAGCAGCTTGCAGCATAAAGCAATGGATAAATCAAACCAGCAGGGGGTGCTAGAGAAGTCATCTCGACCGAGAGCAGGGACTGTGACGGCTGCTCGTAGAGACAGTTAACATTTACAAAAGCACAAGTTATCATGATATACGATATATTCCTATATATTAAAAGCAGAATATGAATCATACAAAAGTTCACAGTAGCTGTTTTAATACCACCTTTTGAAAGTAAATATGGGTTTAACTAGAAGCATAAATGAGTAGATAAACTATTCTGGGTGCGCGAAATGATCAAAGCAAACGAAAATCAAAACAAACATAATCCACATTGCTCATATGATGTTTCATCGGTGAATCTGATGTTTTGTGGTGGGTGTCTTTGCAAGTTGGACATGGGAATAATCTCTTTTTCCAGCGTCTGAGGAGTGTGTGGAAACCATTTTTCGCTTGCGGAGGATATTTTTAAAGCTTCGGAGTGCAGCTTTGCTATGGAATGTCAGAATAAGGGCTAGACAGTGAGAGTCAAGTGAGCGAGGGAGACGGACTGTGGTGGAGATGATGGAGTAGGCAGTAACACTGATATTTTCATAGTGCAAACTAGACAGAACTGTGTTTCGTTTCGTTTCGTTTGTCGTGAACTCAAAAACATCGGTGCAAATGTTCAGTAGGATAACATTAAGACATAAAATGGCGAAAAAATAAATATCAAAAACTTTTTATCAGTGTAAAAAAGTAATCAGGTTATTCTTTTAACCAAGAGTTCTGGCAAAAAAGGCCTCAGAAAAAGTCTGTCTTAGTCCTTGAAGTTTTACAAAGTTAGAGTAAGTGCCACTTCACGCATGTTCGGGGGGCTTTAGACGAGCGACTCCATGCTTTCGGACGGGTCCGATTCGTCAGACATGGCCACGCTGCCGTTTCTGTCCAGGGACATGGGGCTTGATCCGTTCTCTTTAGTGCTTATCAGGCTGAGCATAGCTTTGTAAAGGTACTGGTACTGTTCCTGAAAAACAGAGGTGGACATAAAGCATGACTTCACAATGGGGCACAGAAGACATTTTTTGGGAGACAAATTGTGTTCAGAAAAGGCTGTAAAATGAAGATACAGTTCTGGTGCCTGTTTCCCACTCCAGTTCAGTAGGTGGCAGACATTCAGCTTTTATGGTGATGTGTAAAAATGTCAGGAGCAGCAGGAGCACATTTCTGTCACCTACTGGACTGGAGTGTGAAGTGCTGAATGGCTCACACAAGGGATCACATTTTAACTTAAAATTGATTCAATAATATGGATCCTTTCACTAAAAATGCAGAAAGATAGATATCAAGGCCACATTTTATTCATTTGGTCTCTCATTTTAGTTACATTTTGGCTATATTGTACTAATTTGTTCTAAATTGGCAACAAATTGAGCTGTGGGTACGAACTTGTGGCCGTGATTTATTAATTAGTTCCCATGTTTTAGTTGAATTGTAGCCACATGGTACTAATTTGTTCTAATTCAGAAATAAATTAAGTATTGTGTTTGAACTTATTGCCACTATTTACAAAGGTTTTCCTACATTTTAGTCAAATCCTTGCCACGTTGTTCAGATTTTTCTTCTAATCTGGGAACAAATAAAGTAATGGGAACAAAATGTGGCAACATTTTATAAATGTTTCCCTTGTTTAAGCTAAATCATGGAAACATTGTACTAATTAATTATAAGTTGTGAACTTGTGTCCACAAATATTTATTTATTTTATTTATATATATATATATATACACATGCAGGGTTCCGTAAAATATAGCTTGCTGATCATTTTCGTTTTGGTATGAATGTATGCCTTATTATCCATTAATATGACTGACAATATATACTGCCGTCATGGTACTCTCGTAAACACATGTCGAAGACTGACACGGAAGAGAATAAATTGTTGAATATGAATAAAGTCATTATTTTTCATAATTGTTCTTTGCATAGTTTCTCGTAGTTTCATAATATTACCGTTGAATTACAGATGTCACATGGACTATTTTAAGAATGTCTTTACTACCTTTTTGTGCCTTGAACATGGTAGTCACGTTGCTGTCTATGCAGGGTCAGAAAGCTCTTGGATTTGTGTTCTTAATTTGTGTTCAGAAGATGAACAAAGGTCTTACATGTTTGGAATGACATGAGGGTAACCAATGACAGCATTTTTGAGTGAATTTTAAATACACACATATGTTCTTTTGTGTCATTTAGGGTTAAGGGTGAGTTAATTATAGTTGGTGAACTAAAACTTTAAATGTGACCAGAATAACCACTTACAACCTCAGTATAAACACTTACAATGTCGGTAAAGACTCCTGGTCTCATGAGGTTGATCATCTTGGCCACCTGGTAGACCCCCACAGCTCCTTCACTCTCCAGCTGCTGTGACAGTGTGGTGAGAGCACATAACATCCCAGCAGACACTGCACCAAATCTGTTCACACACAAACATTACATAGCTCTATATGATAAAACATCTCTTAAAAGTTAACATAAATGCTGTTCAACTCATTTTACCTCTTGTACTGTGTCATATTTCAGATTTGACTAAATTGAGAAAAGTCGTGTCTTTGTGACAGGTACAGTAAGTGATGGGGCAGGGTTCAAAAATTTGATTGGTGATGCCAGAACAGTGTTTTGTTAGTTTTACTTGTAAACTATTATAGAATTTGTTAATGGTTTGAATGAGCTTTTTATATTTTCAGTTTGAGTTCATTTTCATTTTAGTAAATATTTGGTATGTGCTTTTGTCATTTGTATAGGTTTTTGTTATTTGATATTTAACTTTTATTTCTTTTTGGTTCAGTTTATGTTTTAGAAATGTTAGTACCTTATTTAAATTAGATGCCGAGGAAACATTTCTAATTTTGGTCTTTTGTCGTCTAAGATTTTGACTTTTTCGTGTAATTTTATTTTATCGAAAATGCCAGGAAAAAATCAGAGCAAGTTATAATTTATTATTTTTATATTTTTGTAAGCAGATTAAAAAGACAAATATATATATTTTTTTATTTCACCAAAAAAATCATGCATAATAAGACCAAAAATGTGCATGAAAAAATATATTCATATATCATTGTATATTTAAATAATATATTACATATTTTAAATTTTGACTGTAAGACTTCAAAGTTGTTCTCATGAAACTAAAGCAAAATGTAATTTGTATATATTTAAATAAAAATGGTTAATGAAAAGTAAATATGTTGTGGTATCCCATCGATAGCAAAAACAAAACAATATATATTAAGCCACTGGAATATTGTGGTTGTTATTCTTATTTACATAAAGTAACTTTACACACAGTAAGTTGTATTACAAAACACCAAAATTACAAAGTTCTAGCTTAATTTTATATGTGGCACCGTTGCTTACTGTAAGAGAATGCTTTCAATTTCTATAGAAATATATTTTTATAGATCTTGTCTTGTGTTTTTGCTTCTTTCTCTGACAGTCGTGCAACATTTCCCTTCATAAACTCTATACTTAAGTCTATAGGAATAGTTTTCATTACTGTTCCTACTGTTTGACACCCTAAGTTGCTGTGATCCAATTAGCTTTAACGAGTACTCCTTAATATCAACAGACATTACTTTGCAACAAAATGACTAACAATGGCCCCTTCATGTTTATTCATTATGTTAAAGGCATGATTGCCTCATCTGATAGACATGGAGGACTAATTGAGCTTTTCAAAATGTGTAATGTGACTATGATATCACCCCTAAGAGGTTTCGAAAAGATGGCTGTCTTAATTAGCATCACGTTCATTAGAGCTAAAGATATGCTAGTCTGTCAAAAGCTCCTCCTGCAGAAGATCTGCCTCTCCTGTCGAGCTATTTCTCCCTAGTGTTCGATAGAGATCTAATTCTGTCTAGAAGGAATCTGAAGTCTTTGTTGTCAAAAATGGAAGGTTTTGTTGCCACTCAGTGAAAATTGAAACTGAATTGAAGCCTCCATCGAATCTCTAGAATGAGCTGAACATTAAGGATGGCCAAAAGGCTTTGAGAATCTATAAGGCTGAATTTGGCTCAATTTGCATACTTCTTTAAGGAACAAAAAGTATGTATTGGCAAAGCATGCAAGCCTAAGGTTAGAAAACATGAAAAAAGGTTACTATATCATACTATATCAGATGGTTGGTATGTGAATTGTGATTGAAGTCATTGAACCAATGTTTATCTCATCCCATACCTCTAAAAGCAGAGTTTTCTAAGTCAAATTGAAAATGACAAGAGGCATTTTTTCAATAAAAGAGCATTACTCACTCGTCATGCACTATAGTGGGTCCATCTCTGGTCATGGCCTCTTCTTTGATGACATTGATGAGCTCAAAGGTGCTGCTAATGGGGGCGTCAGGGTTTGGCCATTTTGGGCACTGAAAATGACGAACTTCTAAAACGTAATCATCCTAAAAATTAAAAGAAACAGAGAGAGATAATAATGTAAAATTATTTATATAATTGATTTAAACCAAAAATTATAATATAAATATTATTATGAAATTTTATATAAATTACGTATGTAATGTGTTTATTTCTATACTGTACTGTACACAAATTTGGGGCAAGTAATTTATTTTATAATTAAAAAAATAATAATTAGCATTCAGTTGATCAAAAGTAAAGACATTTGTAATTTTACAAAAATATTTATATTTAAATAAATGCTGTTTTTAACTTCCCTTTTGTTAAATAAACTTGAAAAAATATATACGTTTTCACAAAAATATTAAGCAGCATTAAATATAAAATATTAATTTTATATATAATAATAACAATTTAAGAATTAATAAAAAAGGTTATAAAAATGTTTTAGAGCATTACATTTTTTATGAAGAATCATGTGACACTGAAAACTGAAGTAATGATGTTGAAAATGATTTTAAATTGTAATAATAGTTCACAATTTGAAGACTGTTTTTACTGTACTGTTTAGCTGTTTTTATTTTTAAATAAATACAGTCTATGTGAGCAAACTTTTGAAAAGTACTGAATAAATGTAATATATTAAATATAATATAATTTTTGCTTTTTTAATTTGATCCTTTCTTTTAATATGATTATACAATAATATTAAATTGTTAAATGTAATTCAATATTTATAATAAATATAAAAATAGAAATAGCTGCTTTATATTAGGTTGCCTTAACAGCTATGTAATTACAATTAAATTAATAATTTGATACAATGCAGTTAATGTATACATACATGTGTTTACATTGTATTTATATTATAAAATATACCTGTATGTAATTAAATTACATGCAGGTATATTAATCTGTAATTAATTTCTGTAATTACATTTATTATTACATTGTTAACCCACCCTTAAACCTACCCAAACCACAAAACCTGTCCCTAACCTTACTTACATATCACCTCAATAGCAGTTTAATGCTAATGCTATTAATGCTATTGTTTAGCAAGTGATTTCTAATAGACTATGAATACAATTGGTACATTATACTTATTTGTTTATGTAAGTACAATAGCAGTTAAGGTCACCTAATATAAAGTGGGACATACATTATAGTACAATATCTTTAAAAATGAGATAAAAAATATAATATACACTTATGTATTTCGTTATATTTCATATCTAGTTTAAATCCAAAAGTTTACAATCAGAAATTTGTGGCCTCAGGGAATACTATACATTATATTATAATATTATTCAAAATAATAGAACCATATTAGATGAAATGCATATAATTAATTACATATGCCGTTTGAATTGAAATCTTTCCCTCTAAAGACAGACCTGTGTGGCCTCCAGGATGAAGTCATGAATGATGATTTGCTCCTCACTGGAGAGGCAGAGCCTGTCTTTACTGATAAGAGTGACTGTAAACGCCTCACAGTTCATGGCTTCCTCTCGACTCGGCCAATACACAAACTCATCCTCCGCCTGCGGGAACAAACGTGAATGAGCATCAATGCTGAGTAATTAAAGACGTTCAGAAAGACTGCCGCTCTCACAACCAATTACTGCAGTTCACTGCCCACAATAACAACGCATCGGCTGACCTTATCGAGCACAGCCTAAAACATTAACTTGAGTTTCCTTCCTTAGAGGCAAGACATCACTCAAGACAAACAACTTTGCACATGGTCTTGAATACCCACCAGGCCCTGGTTGTCAGGTAACATGACAATGATTTGAGCATTGTGGTCCCAGATCATCCTCCAGAAATCTTTAGTGGTGTGAGGTAAGGGATGCTGGGTAATGATGAACTCATTGCTCCGGTAGTAGCCCTAGTAGTAGTGCAGAAACGTGTAGTAAACAAAAGCAGCAATTATTCTTGGCTACAACAGCATATAGATAAGTGACTCAATTTATCCTCACTGTTTAGTTGGTTAAATTCAGTTAATTAAATAACATCCTTAGTTGTATATAAAAAGGCAAAATGACAATTGTGCATAATGCCATAATGCCTGATTTTCATTGACCTGTCATCTTTAAACCATAAATAAAACCCTTTATACTATTTTAAAAAGTGCACTGGTGCACAGGTGCTTTAAACCTAAAATTACACAAATGTTGACTCTTGTGACCATAAAGCAGACATTTTCCCCAGAACACTGAGTGCTAAATTCAGTACAGGTTATTGTTTAGTTGTAGTGGGGGTGTTGGGAACTCACCATTATATAAGATGCATTGATGTAATCGGTGCCTTTCATCCCAGGCAACGGTGCGAGACCAACACGTGCTCTTTCCGCTGAGAGGGATAAAAACAGCCAATCAGGACACAGAGTAAGAGAGCAGGTCAGTGATGTGATCTCATTAGCTCAAACAGTGCTGCAAGCGTAGTTTTGAAAGCTGTGTTGCAGTTTGGATACTAGAAGAACTGTCACAGAAGTCCAAGGTATGTGAAAAAAGCTAAAAATTGCTTCTCTAGAAAATAAAATGTCCATAAGAAACCATAACTACATTTAGTAATTTACATTAGTCATTTAGCAGATGCTTTTATACAAAGTGACTTGCGAATGAGGAAAATGGAAGCAATCAAAATCAACAAAAGTGCAATAATATGCAAGAACTATGACAAGTGTCAGTTAGCCTAACACAGTGCACGTAGCAAGTTTTTTTTTGTTATATAATAAATAAAACAGAAAACAGACTAACTACTCAACAATACACAATAAATACATTGGATATACTTTTATATTTACATTAGGTCATGTTACTCACATGGGACAACAGAAGAGTTGCGGTTCTTCTCCTTGTTGCATTCTTTTTGAGCACTGAAGCACTCCACAAATCGTGCATTGCACTGAGTCACCAACTGAACAAAGTAGAACTAATTAATTATTCGTTATTTCAAAGTAGAATCACATAATGTCCATGTCTATTGACAAGGTTGCAGTCTACCAAACTGCAGGTTGAATTTCAGGGCTCAACAAAACAAAACACAAAGCAAAGCAAAGCAAAGCCAAGCCGAAAAACAGAAAACAAAACCAAACAAAACACAAAGCAAAGCAAAGCAAATAAAGGCAAAGCAAAGCAAAGCCAAAACAAAACAAAAAACAAAGAACACCTAACAGCTAACCACTAACCAACGTTCATAAAAAAACAAATACGAAGATGCATCACATTAAGTACTGCCAATCCAGAAAGGAAATATGTACTGCAGTTGTAGCCAATCAAATAAAATGAAACGTTGATTTATATTCAGGTATTGAAGCTGAACCAAAAAGAACCATAAAAAGTGAGAATTTCAGGGCTCAATAAAATATTTTATAAACTCATGAAACTCAAGCAAGCCACATATCACACATTTTACCCACACAGAACCTGTCAAACTTGGGTTGTAAGTCACAGCGTCCTAACCGGGTATGAAATGATAAAGCAACAAGCGATAAAAGTGAACCAATTTCAATTGGTTCAAAATTCTTCTCCGCATAAATATGCATTAAAAATCAAATCTCTTCTGATGTGCTGAGAATGTGTCATGCATTGCAGCTCTGCAATCAGGTCTGGCAGACAAATTGCTTGTCGAAATGACTTTGCATAAGGAAAGAGATAGTCCCCACCTTGAACTGCTTCTCCAGCCGTGTTTTGCCCCCTGGGCCCAGCGTCAGGATGTTGTTGACATAACTGTGCAGCTGACTGGAGGGCACCTCTGTTTCCTTCCCAAGAATGGCTTCCATCAAGGCATCATGGATGAAGATATACTGCTCCTAAACACACAGAGAAAGACGAACAGAGATATAAAGAGACATGCTAGATAACACCAACAAAGAACAGATTTAGACTGGTGGCTCACCTCTGTTTGGACAAGGTAGTTTCTTTGAGTTCGTATATGTTTGAGGAAACCGAGCACATTGACTGAGCCTTTATCTTTCAGCTGCTGTAGCATACTATCAATCACAATATAAGTTCCTGTCCTGCCCACGCCAGCACTGAAGAAGACAAATTAATAACATATAAAACAGTTTGTTTATTTCTCTCTTTAGCCACCAAATCAGCCAGTGGAAGTGTGTGCATGTGTGTGCTTTTTTACCTGCAGTGTACAAGCATGGGTCCCATCTCTGGAGTCTGTGCGGCAGAGGACTTCCTGACAAATGTGAGCACAGGTAACGTGTATTCAGGGACACCCATATCTGGCCACTGAGTGTAGTGGTACTGCAGAACTGTTCTTTCACTCTGACGTCCCTTAGTGTTACCCTTCTGACCCTGCAAACACACACACAAATAAATTAAAGTTTTACAACTAAAAATGACCCTTCAACATAAAAGGACAAAGAACAACATAGACTCCTACTGTTTTATAAATTAAGCCAGAACAAGACACAAAACAAAACAAAGCAAATCAGAGCAATACAAAACAGCAAACATATAAACCTACTGTTTTATAAATTAAACCAGAACAAGACACAAAACAAAGCAAAGCAAAGCACAACAAAAAACAAAACAAAACAAAAAACAGCAAATAAATACTTCTACTGTTTTATAAAGCAAGAACAAACAAATAAAAACAAAACAGCAAAACAAAGCAAAGCAAAACAAAACAAAACACAACAAAACATACACACAAAAAAGCAATACAGCAAAACAAAACAAAACAGCAAAGCAAAACAGCAAAACAAAGCAAAGTAAATTAAAATAAAGCAAAACAAAACTAAACACAGCGTAGCACAGCATAACAAAAAAAGGCATAACAAAGCAAAACAGCAAAATAAAACAAAACAGCAAAAAAAAACTAAGCAAAGCAAAGCAAAGCAAAACAAAGCAAAACAGAAAAGCAAAGCAAAGCAAAACAGCAAAAAAAGCAAAGCAAAGTAAATTAAAGTAAAGTAAAACAAAACAAACCAAAACAAAGCGTAGCACAGCAAAACAGCAAAACAAAGCAAAAAAAAAAGCAAAGCAAAACAAAACAAAGCAAAACAGCAAAATAAAACAAAACAGCAACAAAATGCAAAGCAAAACAAAATAAACTACAAGGACTGGCTTTCTTAACCCTGGCTTCATTCTAAATTGACAATGATTGCGTATTTATTGAGTCTTATTATATTTGCAATATTTATCGCATGTATTTTTTTTCTAGTGATAATATTCCGCAAGTCAATTTTAAGACTTTTGTTTTGCTATATTTTTCAGGATATTTTCATAAACCCTGTTCCTGACAAGTAGAGCGAAATAAGGATATTTTTTTCTGAAAAAAAAGTACACTCTCAAATGCAATTGTATCTCATGGTGAAGAAACACAAAAACACATGAGCAATCCCCTTATCTTAACATAACCCTCACTTGGCATTCAAATTCACAACACAGGTTTGTGATAGTACTGTTGTGATCGTTTCTGTGGCTCAGTGGTAGAGCATTGCGTTAGCAGTGCAAAAGGTTGTGGGTTCAATTACAAGGGAACACACATACTGACAAAAAATGTACAGCCTGAATGTACTGTAAGTCGCTTTGGATAAAAGCGTCTGCTAAATGCATAAAAATGTAAATACTGTACAGAAGCACGTCAGATTTCAATTTTTCTAAATTTTATTTTACCATACATTACCATACATAAATTTTCCCTTGCTTTAAAAAGTGCCACCTAAACTCATATCTAAGTGGCTGCTATAAAAAGATCCTTATTTCTTTGCTGCCAGTGGCCTTGGTAAGGCTCTATGTATTATGAAAGAGATTTACGGAGAGAGCAGATAACTCTCACTGACGGTGTGAAGGCCAGGACCTTGCATAAGCTTCTTAAGATTTTTTTAATGCTCAATCCTGCCACAATCCTTCTCCCAGGTAAAGGAAAGCAGGTCAAACCATGCACAATGACTGTGTGGATCATTTTATGAAATAGGTGCCTTTTCATGTCTGATGAGGTGATAAAATAAGTTTATATAAAACAGTCTCCATTATAAAACCTGAATAATTAAAAAAATATATAGTCTATAAAATAATATAAAAACTTTTTAAGATCTACAAATAAAACAAAACATAAATGAAGAGATTTAACAATACACATTTGTCAACTAAAATCTACATGTACAACATCTAAAATTATATTGAACAAATAAAGTTTAAAAAAACTTCAAAAATGGTTGAAAAATAATGAAAGAAAATGTAAAAAAAGTTATTAAATTTTTGTTAATGTGTTTCAAAAATATTCTATATTAACGAATAATAAAGGTTGACACCCGCTATTCATTACTAAAGTCATTTCTAACACATAAATGTTATATAATGGCACCTGTTTTGTTGAACGACCCATTTTCATTGTGTGTGTGTACTGGTTAAATATGGTTGTCATTAGCTGGCATTTGTTAATGATGTACTTATGGCTTAATTCAGCAGCAATAGAAAAGCAGAAGTGTAAGGGGAGAAATAAAAATGGCGTTTACCTTCTTTACTTTGGTGTTTCTGATGGTGAAGATGCGGAGTGTGTAGCACGCCATTACTTTGGTTCTCTTCAGAGTCACCACAATATTACCATATTCCTCGCTGTTCTCTGTCGGCCAGTACTGGTCGCATTTTCTCTGTGAGACGCACACAAAAAGAGGACAAAGTATAAAGAGGCCATATAAAACAACTGATTATTTTATGATTTACTGAAACTGTAATGGTTGTGATGTTATAACTCACTCTGCCTTTCTCCACCAGGTTAGTGATCATGACTATAATGCTAGTGTTTTGTTCCCACACCATCCGCCAGAAGTCCTCGAATGTGGACTTGAGAGGACCCTGAGCTGCGATGTAGGCCTTGGGTTTATTGTAGCCCTGTAGAGGACAGAGATACAGAAATATACATCACATACAGTCAAATCATTATGTATACAGAAGTGTGTTCTGCAGTCATCACTCACATCCACATAGTTGGCATTGATGTAGTCACTGTGTTTAGAGTCTTTTCCTGCCAGAGGCCTGAGCTTCAGTCGACTGTGGTCATCTGGAGGAGGAACAAGAGATAGCCAGTGAGATTCATGTCTGATGTCTGAGCTACAGTTGGGTACAAATCTCTGAGACCACACTGAAAATCTGGAATTCGAAATTTAAATAATATTTCTAAAATATTTGACAAAATATTGCTTTCACTGAAGCATAAGATGCTCTTTATAACATGTTTGTTACAAGTACTGCAAGTACAACAAGTACTGCTGTCATTAAAGCAAATGGGGACAAAACTAATTCTGAAAATTTGACATCAAATAAATAATAATTAAAAAAACAATATTGTGAAATCTTTTATTATTACAATTTAAAATATTTGTTTTCTATTTTAAAACCTTGTGAAGGAGAATTTTTAGCAGCCACAACTTCTTCAGTGTCACATGAGCCTTCAGAAACTATTCTAAATGATGATTTACTGCTAAATAATTGTTTTTGAATCATAATCAATGTATTAATATATATATCTATATTTATTTTTTGAGAGTAAAAATTTTCAGGATTCTTTGATGAATATACAGTTCAAAAGAACAGCATTTGAAATAGAAATATGTTGTAAAATTCTAAATGTCTTTACTCTCTCTTTAATCAATTTAACGTATCCTTAATGAATAAAAGACATCTTCTTTCCAACAAAAAAGTACTAACTCAAAACTTTTTAACTGTAGTTTATGTAAATGTTTAACTACATTTGAATTGACATCTAAATGGTGAAAATATAATTTGTCATTTAAAAATGCTACATTATAAAAACAGAAGCATTTTCACAGGTGGTTTTAGATTTGTGATAAAAAGATAACCACTGTGCATTTTATAAAGTGAGACTCACAGGCTATGATGTTGATGTATCTGTTTTTGTGCTTGTTGTCAGGGTGATTGGAGTGTTCTGATGTGATCTTCATATCTGCTGTGCAGCGCTGCACTTCCTGCAACACACATACACACACTGATGAGACAATGTGAATTTCATTTTCATTTAGTGTCATACTAAAAAACCTTTTCACAACAGATAATACATACAGAAAAGAAAGACTTTACATAATCAAGAAAACACAGTTAAATAAACAACACTATTGCATCCAATAAAACAACCACACCAAGCATAAAGATAAACAAGACCTACATAAAACACATTCAAAAGAAACCAAACACATATTTACAAAGTAAACTAACTGAAAGCCAAGTTTAAAAAATTGAAAGCCAAGTTAAATACAAATATTTTTAACTTCCTTTTAAAAATACTGAGTGCACTAACTTTCCTAATATCTGATGGTAATGTATTCCAAAATGTTGGAACATAATTTACAAAGGCCGCATCACCAGCAGACAAGTAAAAAGTGCATTACAGCGGCCAAGTCTACTTTAAATGAAAGCATGAATAATTTTTTCTGCATCTTTCTGGTTTAAAAAAGGTTTAATTTTAGCAATGTTCCTTAAAGCTGCAGTCCGTAAGTTTTGTCTCTTTGTCACCATCTCTGTTTGAAAACCTGGAATTGCAGCTCTGTGCGGAATTATCTTGTGCTCTGGCACGGCTGCAGCGCGGATGAATCTAATGCTCTGAAGAGTATGTGTGGCAGTCAGTCACCGCGCCAGTGCGGATACTGTACTTAGGAATCACAGATTCTAGCCTATGTCTCGGAATATATGACTCAAATAAAAATGTTCACCGTATATTGCCATCTGAACAAGTAAGTAACAAGTCTGCCATGTTTGTTCTGACCAACTGAGGAAAAACGCATTACCATAAATCTCACTACCAATGGTAATTAAATCTAACAATCGGTTAGCTCATTTCACATCTAACCGTGCCAATTATAATTATTGTTATACTTTATTCTCAAATGATTAAAGTTAACAACATCAGCATTATGCGACAATGAGTATAGTGTGTATTAGCTTGTAGATGTCAATTTCTGTAGCAACAGTCTGATCTCTAATGGTCATACAATTCGAATTTCATTTTTAAGAAATTCTTTTAACCCAAAAAGCGTAATTATTCTTCCTTTGAACTGGTTTTCTTTAAAATACAAATCTTGTGTAATCCCATGTTGGCTATCTCTCTATTTTACATGTAACATACAGTATTATACACAACTGCTGTGCATTACCACAAATACTGTTTTTCATTTGCATGCAAGCATGTACAGCAGGTTCAGCAAAGCTAACATCCTGAGGCTGTTAATAGATATCTCAATAAACACACTAGCACTTGACACATTCTACTAACAGCATGCAACAAAGACGCTGAGATGTTTAAGTGATGTACCGGAACATCCGAATTGGCTTGGTTGTGTGTTTGGAGGGTGTGTGGACAAGTTTGTTTAAAACCACAAGACGTTTGAAAATATGCCAGGGGCTGTTTTCAATAAGTTTCTCATCCGCGCACACACACCTGTGTGGTTTCTGGTTACCTGCACATGAACTAACCTCACCAGCATTCTGAGAAGACCAAAGAGCTGATACAATAAATAAGAAACGCTACATACATTGTGTAAATTAATTAGTCTTCACTGTGTTAATTATATCTATCTATCTATTATAGATATAATTAACAAATGTATTATGTATAGATTCTCTACATATTATAAGATGAGCCCCAGAGACAGATCTCCAGTGAGGACCTCGTCACCTAGACAGCCATCGGGAAAAGACCACTGGAACCAGTGGAGCCCTTACAATCTGACTTTGCTGCAGTTGGAACAAACTACTGATTCGTCTGGCCGGAGGGGAACTGCCCCCCGACTGAGCCTGGTTTCTCCCAAGGTTTTTTTCTCCATTCTGTCACCGAAGGAGTTTTGGTTGCTGGCCGTTGTCGCCTCTGGCTTGCTTAGTTGGGGACACTTCATTTCCAGCGATATCACCGACTTGATTGCACAGATACTATTTAAACTGAACTAAGATGGACAATGACATCACTGAATTCAATAATGAAATGCCTTTAACTGAAAAATGGGCGTTTAATCTTTTCATTTTACATTATTGATACACTATTTTCCGATTTTGATATTGTGCAGTTGCTTTGACACAATTTGTATTGTTACAAGGGCTATGTAAATAAAGGTGACTTGACTTGACTATAAATATATAATTATTATTGTTATTTTTTATTTATTCTCATTAAAGTTACAAAAGTGATTTAGTCAAGAGTAGTGAGAGATTTTCTAGCAGTGTGCTATGATTAATATGAATGGCACAGAACAAATATTGGACAGGTTCCCCTTTAAGACCAAAGTTCGGATCCAATATAGCTAAGTTACTGTTACATATGTGTTTTCTCTTTCTGCCGCTTACTCTTTATTAAGACCTAAATCGCTGTGTTTATGAGGATACTTGCAAAGATGAGGATTCTGATGCATATAAGTGTGGTTATGTAATTGTTCAAAGTCGGCAAAAAGAAAAAGCACGCTCCTTTCACACAGAAAGAGACGGCGCACGCATATAGGTCTGTTGTTTGAGTTTCAACGGCTTAAAATTGGTTGTTTTAAAACTGCAGTGCTTAAAAACGCGTGTCCATGCTACAGATGTAGTCCCTCGTTTAGGAACGAGCTCCTGGTTTTGTCCTGGCTGGTCGTTCTCCACCTGCTTCTGTCTCCCCTTCACGCCCCGTGGTGGGCGGCGTATTAAGATCGCAGTCACTTAAATGATGAAAAGGTATTATCGTAAACAATGTATTTTGCGACACCACGAAATAAACGATAGAACATAATATGAAATGATAGACTTTTTATTTCGTTCATCCGATATATATCGTCATATCGCACAGCCCTAATTCTATTCATGTGTGACCTGTGATATCGTGTATGATGCTGGTTGTATTAAATTGAAGAGTTTTTAATGAACAACCCGTCTAACCCATTTTAATTCCTTGTTAAAAAGTGTATTGAAAAAATACATCAGGAAAGGTCCACGAAGTGGGATTTGATCTCTGTACACCTGACGCACAACTGCGCCATATGTCAGAGCGCTGCCCACAAGGCTATCGGCACAAACAGAACATTCAATTTCTGCAAATAAAACTTCTCCAAGGGTGCTCTTCTTTTTTTTGCTTTTCTTTATTCCCCCTTAAAAAATAATTCCGGGTGCACATAATCCCTGTGCCTGTCCAGGCCTATCAATACCCTTCCTCTTCTCCCTGGCTCCCATGATCGCTGCTACCCCAGCCAGTGCTTTTTTTTTCAGCCCAGGCTGCACAAAGCCACTTGTCAGGGGCCTGGAGGGCTCCGTCCAAAAGGGGTTTCGGCTGTCTTCCCTCTTTTTCTCTGCTCAAGTAGTGGAGGCGAGAGTGAAGGGATAAGAACCACAGAGGAATCCATTGAAGGGAAACAGCACCAGAAACCCCCCTTGGAACCACTTCCCAATGTCCATCAAGGCACACACACTTTCAGAGGCATGCACTTCCCTGTGCCAATCAAGCCACTGGAACAAAGAGGCCAAGGGAGGACCTCAGAAGAACCTTAGTGACCCACACGCCTCCCCTTCTCTCATTCTCTCCTCTGAAGGAGGGAAAATAGGAGACCTACTTTGAAATTAAATTGAACGATTTTTCTTTGCATCATGACATGCACAACAGACATGGGCTACATTCACACAGTGTTCTATACTGACAAAGGTATTTGTAGCAAAAAAATAATGCTGTCATTAAAAGCTTTAATTAAATATGGATAATCTGATTACAGTTTTTTTAACTGCTTACACATATGTTCAAAACTTTGCCTCTTTTTTTTCAAATGTTACACACAAATCCAATTATTGCACACACAAAATGCTAAATACCTCACATATCTTGCAAAATGAAGCACTGCATTCAAAATATCACAAACACATCTCAAAAGCAAACATTTGCAAAAACCTTTGCCATAATATTAATTCCTGTTAGATTTTTTTTTGTTGCATAGAGAATTGTGTGTTGTGTTTTGCAAAAAGTGTTTTATGAAACTGAAAACTTATTCAAAGGCAGATAATTAGTGTAAGGTTTTGCAGATTTGGTGTGTGTGGTTCTGGTGTTTGAGTGTCAGCAATTATGTGACAAGTAAAGATTTAGTGTGTAAGCAGTTGAAAAAAACCCTGTAAATATACATTGAAAATAGTTCATCTGGATGTGTCAAATGAAATGGTGTAAAAAAAATCATATAAATAAAAACATAATAAATAAATGACTATTCAAGCAAATTGACCTAAAATGAGCGAATGAATGAATCAAACATATAATTTGGTATGATATTTTAATTACATTTAGATTTATGCATTTAGCAGACGCTTTTATCCAAAGCGACTTACAGGGCATTCAGGCTGTACATTTTATTGTCAGTATGTGTGTTCCCTGGGAATCGAACCACAACCTTTGCGCTGCTAACGCAATGCCCTACCACTGAGCCACAGGAACACATTATTAATTATTAATAATTTTATTTTTTACATAACATGCTGTTATATTTTATATTTAATTTTAATTTATTCAAGTAAACTCCCGAAATGAGACTTTGAATATACAATGATTTTGTTTTTATTATAAGATGAATTTATTTGTAATAAGATACTGCTCCATGTTGTCTACATATTTATCAACAACTATTAATTTGAACTAAAAACTACTTGGGATTAGCATGGCCATAGTTTCGTGTAATATCTGTATAACATGTGCGTAAAATAAAATTAAAAAGAGATTTTACAAAAAAAAGGTAGATATGTAGGTAAAAGGTAGAATTCTGTAATGTTGGCACAGCCAAAGGTCTGAACATTTCAGAACCCTGTTCCACAGAGGACACATAAAACCAAGCATATGTGTGTGTGTGTGTGTGTGTGTGTGTGTGTGTGTGTGTGTGTGTGTGTTTGTGTGTGAACGCATTTGTGTGTGTACATGCAGCTCTGACCTACAGGTACTCATCAGGGGCTAAAAATCTCAGATCGTTCATTGACATTCAGCTGTGCCACTGACAGCACAAGCAGACGCTGTGGCCCAAGACCCAATGGATAGTTAATTACAAGTCATCCTCCAACAAACTGTCGTCACATTAGTTTGACAGAATGTTGTTGTGGTTTTCTGGCTTCTGTGCCACACTAACACACACACATCAGAGAGAGTCCGAAAAATTCGGTGTGAAAAAAAGACAACGTTCAGATGGCCTAATTCATTCTCACACAGGCTGAGTTCCACTGGCTTGTCCTGTACGACCACCTGCCAGAAATAACAAACATCCGCGAGGGATCCCGGCCCAGCTGTTCACAGACAGACACCAGAACCTGTCAACAGAACCACTGCAGCGAGGCCGGGGGAACCACATGAGACAGGACCTGTGTTTACAAAAGTCTGAGGGAGTTTGCTGAGAGGGAAGACTTATAAAGACGGGATATACGCCTATAAAGTGTATGTGTGTGAGTGAAGATCTTACCTCAAAATCTTCTGAGAAGCCGTTTTGGTTGTTAGAGTAGAGTTCTGATACATGCTTGATAAACTGTTTAACAGGGATGGCCTCCATATCATCTGAAACAGAGGGGAAAAAAAGATGTATCCACCCTTTTGTTGTCTTATCTTGAGAAAACCATACAGCAGAAAATATATAAAAGAAGACTCCGTAGAAGCTCATCACCCTCACTGAGCCAATGATAGCATACCTGTTAAAAATATACACAATTTAGATTTTCTAATATTGAAACCTGCAATCCTTATTAACAGTGACATTTCATTTTGAATACATTTTTGAATATATTTTTGAATACAGCTATTACTAGAACTAATATTACTATTTTATAATTATTTTATTTTTGATTAAACATTCAAAACTGCACCTTACGCCAGCAAAAGTAGCACACAAGTGTTTCCAGAGCTGGTGCGGTGATCCTTCTTAACGGTAGCTACTGTGCTTTGATTGGTTGACTGGCTGATTAGATAATCAACAGTTCAATGTGTCGACTATGAGGAGTCTAAGAGGATGAATGAAGGATCAAGGTTCAACTTAAGTCATGGTGAACATAAAGACTGGTCAGATTCACACTCTTCAACTGACAGACACACAATAAGCCGACAAACTGTCCCTCAAATCTGGCTAAATACACAAATAAATCTGTAAAGAGAAAAATAAACAAATGTACCCTAATACACACACACACGCATGCTCACACGCACATGCTCACGCTTACGCACACATACACAAACCAATAATGCTATAAAGCTTGATTTTTTAAATCAAGACAGAAAAAAGCCTGTCATTGTAGCCTTATTTAATTTGGTTCTAACAAACTACCAACATATAATTAAAATGCAATTACTATATATTTTACTATATTTACTATACTATTTATTAATATAATATAATGTAGCATCTCTTATGCTTAACAAGACATTTTGTTTATTTAAAAATAATACAAAATAAAAAACTGTAAAACAATAATATTGTGAAATATTCTTAGAATTTTAAAATAGATAACTGTTTTCTATGTGAATATATTTTTTAAATGTAATTTATTCCTGTGGTGCAAAGCTATATTTTCATCAGCCATTACCTCAGTCTTCAGTGTCACATGATCATCCAGAAATCATTCTAATATGCTCTAATTATATCTTAACTTATTAACTTACTATTATTGTTTAAAACAATTGTGTGACATATTTTTTTGTGAAATTGTAAAGCATTCCTCCAAGATTCTTTTATGAAAGCTCAAAAGAACAGCATTGATTTGTTGCATTTATTTTGTAACATTATAAATATCTCTATTATATCTAAAAATGATAACTAACCTCAATTTTTTGAACAGTAGTGTATTATAATTAAATGAAAAAAAATCTTTACGCCCATTTACATTTCCATGACCCGAGCCCAACACTATCTAAAGCTTCTGACTAATAAAAGGCGATCCACGCACCTTCTGTCGTTATCCTAAAACGCCTACAACTGAATATAGCCAACAAACAAATTTTGGCACCCACGGATGCCAGAAACTAACTGGGAAATTCAGCCAGAAACTGAAGGCCCTATTTAGCAGGAAAGCGTCCATGTTTGAAAGGACAGTGAACTTGAAGCGCCATATGAGCCGGAGCCAGCGGAGAGAGAGGCTGCTGCCCAAACTAAATGGATCTTTGCAAATACCGAGGCCAGCCCTCGCCAGGCTGGAACATAGATGCCCAAATTGGATCGAGGGCACTGTGCCACCGTTATTGTGAGCCGTGCCACAGCGTAACAATGAAAATTGCTTCCAATGAAGTGCTTATGTAAAAGCCTGAATAAATCAATGGCTCTTGTTGCATTAAGATATGTGTTCCACTACACTGACTAACCCGTACCTGAAACCTTCAGACACTGAAAATCACACAATGTCCATTTCTGTTCCGTTAGGCTCTCCGCTAATGATTTACCCACACACACAATGGCAACGAGCCAATGTGAGATACAGGCCAGTCTGATGAAGCCGTTTTCTTGGCTCTAACCTTAATGGGTAATGTGTATGTGTGTAAAAGTGTGTGTGTACAAGTGGATGGTCAAGATAAACAGCACTTGTCTTCTATGTTAACCGCACAGACCCTGAACAGGCCTAACAGGGCCACATTTTCTCAAACAGCTATTGTGTCTATATTCAACAAACTCTTCAGAGTAGCGCATACTCATCAGATCCAGCTTACAGTAAACATGACTTGGCCAGCCATTCCAGAAAATCACCCTATTAACAAAACAAGAACACCATTCTAAACTAATTATTGACCAGTGGTTGCTAGGTATTTGCTATAGTGTTCTGAGTGGTTGCTAGGGTGTTGCTAGGGCATTCCTAAGGTGTCTTGAGTAGTTGTAGGTATTTGTGAGGACATTTTTAGGTAGTTGCCAAGGCGTCGGTAGTCCAGTAGTTGCTTCGGTGACTTGGGTGGTTTTTAGGATGTTGTTAGGGATGTTGTTCTAGCCAGACAGTTGCCTGGGTGTTGTGGCTGGTTATTAGGATTGCTAGGTGATTGCCAGGGTGTTGCTGGCCTGGGAGTTGCTTGGGTGGTGGACAGCTAAATGAGCCCCAGAGACGGATCCCCAGTGAAGACCCTGTCTCCTAGATGGCCATCGGGACAAGACCACAGGAACCAGATGAGCCCTTTACACAATATGGCTCTGCTTTAGCCTAGACTTAAACTGCTGATTTTGTCTGGCCAGAGGAGAATAACACTATTTCTACACAATGTTTTTCCTGTCTAAATACTGTAAAGCTGATATAAAGCCACCCAGCTTTATATCAAGCTGACGTACAGCTGCTTTGACACAATTTGCATTGTTAAAAGTGCTATACAAATAATAGTGACTTGACTTGACTTGGTGTCGATGGTTGATAGAGCGTTGTGGGTGGTTGCCAGGTCTTTGTGTGGTGGTTGTAGGAGTGTTCTGAGGGGTTGCTAGAGTGTTGCTCTATATTATTGTGAGAGTGTTGCTCAAGTAGTTTGGCATTGCTAGGGGGTTATGTGGAGTTTCATGTGCTTGTCAGGATATTTCTAGGTGGTTTTCAGTGCATTGCTAGCCAGACAGATGCATGGGTGTTGTAGGTGATTGGTAGGATATTGGGTTATACCTTATTTTGAGGTATCTTTGTTACAGTGTAATTATACATTTAAGTACTGAGTAATTTTAATTAACTACATGTACTTACTATATGGTTAGGGTTAGGATTAGAGTTTGGTTTAGGGTTACTTGCATGCAATTATGCATAATTCATTGTTATTATAATACACATTATTATAATACTTGCCAGGTCTTTGTGTGGTGCTTGCAGGAGTGTTCTGAGGGGTTGCTAGAGTGTGGCTCTATATCAGGGGTTTTCAAACTTTTTTGTCAGCCAAACCCCTTTGACCTAAATTATTTACTTGAAGTACCCCCTGAGATTTTAAGTAAATATTTCAATAATTAAATGGCACATTTACATGTTTAACTTTGAAAACATTTATGTTTTATCAGTTTTAAAGTTTCAGTAGTATTTACATAGCTATTGTTATCATTACACTCAACAAATTATAAAAATACACATTACTGTAATTTACAATGTAATTATTACATTTTTTCAACAAGAATGTTTTTTAAAACAGGGTTTCCCAAAAAGAGAGAAAAAAAAATACATTTAAGATTTTACATTTACATCACATTTGTATAAATCTTTAACATTCCTTTGCAAAAACATTTAAATTGAATTTACAGGGGTTAGGGTATTGCTAGGGGGTTGTGGGTAGTTTCATGTGGTTGTCAGGATATTTCTAGGTGGTTGCCCGGTTTTTGCTTGGGTGATTTGGGTGGTTGTTAGGAATGTTGTTAGGTGGTTGCCAGGGCATTGCTAACCAGACAGTTGCCTGGGTGTCGTGGGTGGTTATTAGGATATTGATAGGTGGTTGCCAGAGCACTGCTGGTCAAGCTGCAATAGGTGTTGTTAATGGTTGTTAGGGTGTTGTGGATCGCTGCTAGGTCTTTGTGTGGTGGTTGCTGATGTTCTGAGTGGTTGCCAGGATATGTCTAAGTGGTTTTTTCCAGCCAGGCAGTTGCTCGGGTGTTGTTGGTGGATGCTGGGGTGTTTATGGGGTGTTGCAGATGTTTCTAGATCCTTGCCTGGTGGTTCATGCCTGGAGAGTTCTAAATGGTTGATAGAGGTTCCTAGGATGTTAGGTAGTTGCAGGTGATTGTCAGGACATCACTCGATGGCTTCCAGGATGTTAGCTAGGTAGTTTCTTAGGTGTTGTTGGTGGTTGTCAGGGCATTGCTAGGTAATTGCTAGGGCATTAATAGGGTGTTGGGGTTGGTTGCCAGAGTATTGATGTAGTTTTGAGGATGTGGTTGCTGAAGTATTCTAAATGTTTTGCTAAGATATTGCTAATAGGTTAGCAGGGCATTGCTAGAGTGCTATGGCTAGTTTGTCAGGATGTTAAAAGGGTGTCATGGGGAGCTGACAAAGCTTTATGGGGTGTTGGGGATGATTACTATGTTTCCTTTGCTTGATGGTTGCTGGAATGTTATGAGTTGTTGCTAGGGTGTTACTAAACGGTTGCTAGGGTGTTGTGGGTGGTTCTCGGGAAATTACTAGGTGGTTGATAAAGCTTTACTAACCGGGTAGTTGCTAGGGTGTTGCTAGGCAGTTTCTATGGTGTTGTTGGTGGTTGTCAGGCATTGCTAGGGTGTTCTGGGTTGTTACTATTCCTTCAAATGAGGTCTAGGGGATTTTTTTTTGCTCATTTCATAATATTGATCATTTAGAAAAGTAAGTAGTAGAATTTGACGTATTATTCACCATGTGCTTGTAGCTCATGGTGTGGGAAGAAGTCTAATACTTAATCCCAAAGTGTCAAGTTCTGTGATGGTCCATGTGACATCATTTTTGTGTTCAAAAGTGTCTGCGTGGACAGTCAGCATACAACAAGGTAGACACGAAGTGAATGCTGAGACCGAAAGAGTCCGTTAGATGGTACTGCACATGTGTTGAATTTGTCTGTTCATGCTCATCCACAATTAAGCACACTTTGAAAGCTATGCGAACAAGGCTAGGCACAAGATGTAGTGGAACAGAGGAAATTAAATATACCCAGGCCTTTAGGGCAAAGAGTTTCAAACAGTAATGGTGCAAGCACCACACTATATGAGAAAAAAACAGGAGGAAAAACAATCAAACAAAAAACATATGAAATTAACCAAAATGCTGTTCTACACCCTGCACCTCATGCTTGTGAACACAGCTGTTTTCCTCCCAGTTTCCCAGAAGCTGAAAACTTGATTAGAGCCACTTCATGTCAGAATCAATGCAGCAATGGATTTTTTGATTCTACACTAATAGCACAGAATAACAGTCTGTAGAGATTGCAGAGTTAGAGTCTATTCCACACACAAACACTGAGAAGACAGCCACAGCTTTGTTCAATCTTAGCACTCTTAAAAATATTATGTAATCCAAAGCTTTTACCCATAACGCAAAGTAAGCAAGAAAGACACATGCATACAATGTTTCATATCACTGTATTGACATTAGAATACATCAAAGCACCTGTTATCTATGACTTCTTCCGCACCTGACACTGGATCAAAGTGGAGTGTGTCTTTAGGTCATATGCAAGTGTTTGACTGATCTGAGCTCTGTTAGAAATATCCTACCTGGGATTGGGATGATCGGGATGCTCTCATTGGGTACAACTCTGGGCGAGTTACTGTCCTCGACGTAGAAATGAGCCGTTTGGAAACACCTCCTGTGGAAGAGAAACAGTCAAGTGATGTAATGGCCATTCAATGCTGCTTTAGAGATTCTATGAGGCGTGGTTTAGGTAACAATCCCCACCAGAGTAAACACACATGCTGTTGGGTACGTGTGACAGGGTCAAGATGAATTATGAACCTTCTCTTCAAAGAGCCAATCAAACATTTCAAACAAAGATTACAGCCTTACACTTAAAAACTAAAACAAAGAGGACAATTGTGTTTACAAACCTGTACAACTTGTGTTCTGTGGAATACAAAAGTAGTTATTTTATAGCAAACTGTCCAAACAGTTATTTTTTGATCCATACTTTTATGAGTTTTATTGGGCTATTTTTGTCCATTCCTTAGTCCTCATCCTCTGTAGAGAAAGAACAGCTTGAACATTATGCTAAACTTCTCCTTTTGTGTTCCACATCCGAAATGAAGTAATAGAAATTTGGAACTAAGTGATTTATAAGAAAATTATAATTAAATGTAAATTCTAATTAAGTTTTAATAAAAAATTATAATTAGAAAAATGTATATTATATTATTAGAAACTAATCAACATTTCTGTAATAATATATTTTTTAATAATTATAATATATTTAAATAAGTATTATTTAACTTTGGGGACATTTACTAATGCCCCCAAAAGCAGTTTTTTTGCAAAATATAAACTCACACACTTTTTTACTCATACAATCCACGTGGAACATTTTCTATCTATGCTTTTTAAACTAAAATATGTATCAGCTGTCTGTATGAAGTCCATTTAAAACACAACACACCAAATTACAATGCAAACAAACTGTTAAAGAAACCCGTACTGTTAGGATGAATTATTGGCAGTTGTTTCCAGTTTGAGAGCTGTAAACTGGTTTTACCTCGTTCTATCACTTTGTAAGAAAAGCAATAAGCAGGTAAGAAACTAAAGAGAAATACAGCAAGAGATTAAAAGGTTGTTCTAAAGTTACAAAAACTTCAAGTTTTGGACGTCAACCCCATAAGCCAGCGGGTGTCTCGTCTGTCCTACCTGTACTTGATGCACAGTAGAGAACATAAACTATTCATCCCTGCAAAGAACAAGGGATTTTAGGAGAGGTGAGTGACCGTAGGCTCCGCATAATGCCGCTGAGCAAACCGAGCAGCGAGCGAGCAATGAGAGAACTAGAGAGAGGGGGTGGAGAGAGGGCTGGTCCTGGTCTAGCACATGCACAGGGCTTTACACAAGAGCTAGAGCTGCTGGGGTCAGACGTGAACAGTTCACTGATCCCAGATCAGTCCAGATCTGATCTGATCAACCACAGACACCTGCTGCTTTTCCCTCTGGACACACACACACACACACACACACACACACACACACACACACACACACACACACACACACACACACACACACACACACACACACACACACACACAACCATATATATATATATATACTAATATAGTCAATATTAGTCAATAAAATCCATGCAATAAATTAGTGTAATGATGTATTATTTTAGTATAAATTATTTATTTACTATTATTTTTACTTTTGTCATTTTTATTTGTTTTTTATGTTACTATTTAGGTTTAATTTTTATTTATTTCTGTTAATAATTTTAGTGCTCAAACATTCATTTAGACGACAACATTTCTAATTTCCATTTAGTTTTCATCTAATATTTATATTTTATTGTAGCTTTATTTCAATTAACATTTTTTTTAAATAAAATTATTTTAGTCAATGATAGTAACCCTGTCATGATAAACAGACCACTATTTAAATCCAACCCTTTGTCGTAGATCTCAAATCTCTTAGTGCTATTTCAATTTAGCGTGTTGTGATTGGTTACATTTGAATATGCAAACATGAATGAGATCTGAATGGCGTTAGGGAAGAATTTGACAGAATAGCGGCCAATTCCTGACTGAAAGGTAACACATGGCTTCACAAGACTTATGGATTTCACTTATAGTACATTATAATTTTTTTTTTGTCCTCCGTAGAGCTCGATATCCTTGGTCACTAGATTCTTTCATTGCATCAAAACATGAAAAGTAACTGACAGATTTTTTATTTTTATTTAGGTGAACTGTTCCTTAAGCCCAGCCTAAATTAAAATGTAAAAACTAACTCTCGACTGTAAATAACCTTTAGCTAAATCCTGGCTTAAGAGGAGCCCTCCCTGCAGGCATTGTGAACCAACATGCTCAACAGGTCTGATCTGTAGAACAAAAGCAGAGCCAGGGCGCTCAGGAAAAGCTTTAGGTAGTTATAATATCGATAATTATCACTCAACTTTAACCAGTCCAACAGGACATTATGCTAAGGGATTCCAATCAGCTTCAAAATGACAATTGCATTGTTTAACACAATGCTTGTTTATCATTAAATAGATCTGAGGAAATGTATAAAAACCTTTCAGTGTGCTGTGAGACAGTGATAAAGCGTTTGTCTGTGTGTCTCAGTGAGCTGCTTGCTGTACACATACTGTAGGCAGCTACAGTCCAGAGGTTTCATCACACAAACTCATAAATGACTGATTCGGAAAACTTTACAAACTGTAAGCAGCAACTCCATGAGGCTCACAAATAAAAGTGCATGGGAAACTCAACACACATTGGATTTCAAAAGAGTCCGACATTAGCATGTTGCTTAGATATCAACACAACACAACAAACATAATGTTTTTTAGTCCATTTGTAATTGGAATGCAATAGATTAGCATATTTTGGTAGTGAATCTATTAAATATTTTATGAGCATATGTATGATTAATTTTTCTTAACCCATTGTTATTGTTTTACACATAAAAACATAGTCAGTGGGGTAAGACAAATACAAATAATTCAAGATATATTGTGCAATTTTCTTTTAAATAAATGTATCTTGTTTTAAGGATTTTTTTAAAGGTACTTTCAAAAGTACTTGTTGAGAAATTGCTTTTCAAAGTGTAAATGATTGTTTGACTTTGCTCTGACACTGCCACAGGAAGTGACACATCCTAGTTAATGTTTCCAGATGAACTTCAGACACACTTGAGTAGAAAACAATTGCATGCATGCACGCACGCAAGCACACAATGTTTCCATTAGGGTGCTCAATTTAATATGCTAAATCTACAATATATAAATGTATACAATTAAAAAATGATTTATATAGTATTTGTATGCTATTACTTTTTAGTATTATTTAAATACTATTTTTAAGATTTTGAAATTATTTCAGCTGAAAAGTTTAGTTATTTTGTTATGTGCTTTTTACATTAAAAGTTTTTGTTTAAAAAAAAAAAAAAAATCTGTTTTGAGCTCTACAGTTCCCACAAGCACAAGTGGGAAGACATATACACTTGTATGCTGGTGTGAACACATGGTGAGACATACATAAACGCATGTACACATGCACACACACACACACACACACACACACACACACACACACACACACACACACACACACACACACACACACACACACACACTGCCAGAAGGTAAGTATATCTGATCTGATACAGACTTAGACATTAGCATGTAGTGCTGAGGGTAATCTCAGTCAGTCTACTGAACAGATTACACTTAAAGACCCTTACACCCGCACCCCTCACACACACACACACACACCAACAATCATTAGGAGAAGTGTATGAGTGTGTTTGGTCATATTAATGACTGAATGTTACAGCTGTATTAATGCCCAGCAGATTCACAAAGCATTTCCCAATATTCTAAGCATTTGATTAAGAAGAAACAGCATCAAATAATAGTTTATGTCTAATTTTCTAGTGTGTGTGTTAATTATAGTTGTCTTCATCATGATTATGAGTGCTATGACATATGTATGTTCTCTCTGGAGAGGTTTTGTGCCTGGTCAAGTGTGTTTTCGTTGATGTGTGTGTTATCATGCCATAGAGGATTTGGCGGTGATTAGACAGCTCAAAATATTTCACGACCCCCTGCTACTGCATGGCCCTTGAGCTCCAGAGGAGGGAGCAGATGGCCGTTTTTTGCCCAGGGCGGAGAGCCCAGACCTGGGGAGACAGTCCTGGCACAGGCCTGCTCCAGAGCTGTTTGCTAAACCGAGACATCGTTTGATCAAAACCCCTGAGAGATTTTATCATCTGGCCACTAGAGAGAAGAACATATCCAGAGAGGCATATGAGTGTAAACGTACAATCACAAACACACGTTCAACTACACTGACCTTCAGAATTTGGGATCAGAAAGATTTTGAATGTTTTTAGGAAGTCTCTTCTGCTCATCCAGGCTGCATATATTTGATCAAAAACACAGAAAAACTTTAATATTGTGAAATATTATTACAATTTAAAATAACAGTATTCTATTTTAAAATACTTTGAAATATAATTTATTCCTGTGATGGAAAGCTGAATTTTCAGCATCATTACTCCAGTATTCAGTGTTACACGATACTTTAAAAAATAATTATAATATGCTGATTATTATCAATGTTGGAAACAAACAGTCTAATATTTTTTTAATAACATGTAATATTTATTTTCAAGATTCTTTGATGAATAAAAAAATCAAAACAACAGTATTTATTCAAACTCAAAATCCTTTGTAACAATATACACTACTGTTCAAAAGTCTGGGATCACTACTTGTTATTTTCTTTTTTGAAATAAATAAATACTTTTATTCAGCAAGGATTTGATAAAGGGATAGTAAAACTTATTTTGTTATAAAAAATATAATTAAAATAAATGCTCTTCTTTTTAACTTTTCATTTATCAAAGAATCTTGAAAGAAAATCACAGGTTCCACAAAAATGTTACGTAGCTGTTTCCAATGCTGATAATAACTGAGTATCAAATCAGCATATTTCTGAAGGATCATGTGACACTGCAAGCTGAAGTAATGGCTGATGATCACAGGACTAAATTAAATTATAAAACAGAAATCTGCTATTTTAAATTGTTATGATATTTCACAATATTGCTGATTGATTGAACAAATGCAGTCTTGATGAGCAGAAGAGACTTCTTTAAAAACATAAAAATCGTACCGATCCCAAACTTCTGAACAGCAGTATATATACAGTCAAACCAAAAGTATTCAGACACCTTCAAAATATCTCACATTATCACAGTTTATTTTCTAAAGTTTAGAAAACGGTAATAAAATATGACAAAAACTCAAGAGTGTCAATACAAATTCATCTTGAGAATGTAAGATAACTTTGATAGAAAGGTATGTAACAAAACATGGTCAGGTCAAATCTTTGGTTCCAATTTTGATCAATTTTAATGATAGTTCACTGCATGAAGACCTTTTGTGTATAATATGTCACAATTTACTTTATTTTGCTATCCTCACTTACATAAATTATCTATTGTGTCCTGCACCATCTAGTAAAAAGATATAAAAAAGTATATCTGGTGTCTAAATAATATTTGGTTTGACTGTATACATCGATAAAACATAGATATGTTATTGTAAATGATAAAAAGTGACCATAAAGATTTATAATGTTACACAAGATTCACATTTAGAATAAATACTGTCCTTTTGAACATTTGATTCATCAAAGCATCCTGAAAAAGTATCACAGTTTACACAAAATATTATATTTAAATAATATATATATATATATATATATATATATATACGGTGACACTGAATACTGGAGGAATGATGCTGAAAATTCAGCTTTGCATCACAGGAATAAATGACATGTTACAATACACTGAAGCAGAAAATAGTTACTTTAAACTATAATAATATTTCACAATTTTACTGTTTTATTGTATTTTTTGATTAAATAAATACAGTCTCGGTGAGCCTCAGAGATATCTTTCTAAAACATTAAAACATCTTACCAACTATAAACGCTTGAATGGTAGTTTATACACGATAACACATGTATATATATATATATTGTTTGAAGCCACATTCACTCAGTCTGGGGTGTGACCATGGAAACTGGGCCCCGAGAGCCATTTCTATAGCACCTCAATGGCTTCGGAGGTGCCCTAAGGGAAGAGTACGGCCTCTCTCTATCTTACTTACCGTCACAAGAGACACATCACCCACACTTTACACATGCTCCACACACACACACACACACACACACACACACACACACACACACACACACACACACACACACACACACACACTTCTAACTGCTTTTTATTCCAGTCGCTGGGGCCTAGGGGATGCCAGGGGCCCCAGAGTGATAAACTACCAGCTACAGGATCCAAACTGTCACACACAGACACAGAGCTACACCAACATGCACACGTCAGCCAAACTCTAATGCAATAAACCAGATGAAGTGTTTAAGAGAGTCACATCAGAGTAAAGCCATCCGTCTGTGTGACTCCCCGTGATTCAATCAAAGAATCAGGAAATCAGTGATTCATCCGGAGAGTCAGTGTGACCCCAGCAATCAGTCAGTTTGTCAGAGATTCATTGAGTCTGAACGCGGCAGTGAATGTGTCAGTTTGGATGAGTGTCTCACCTCCAGTAAACGAGGACGGCCAGCAGCAGAGTGAGGCAGAGGAAGGTGAGCGCCGACACCACCACCAGAGGAATAATCCACTCCATCCGTGCTGAAGCAGGCACTGGGTGCATGCTGGAGACTATGGTACGCTCTGAAAAAAACACACACACACACACACACACACACACGCACACACACATTACTTTCAACACACCGAAACAAATGGCAAACAGAGGCTGTTTCAAAATCTATTTAGCCAACAATTATCATTGTTATCATCATCATCAATAATAATACACTTGCAATAAGTTCATAAAATGACATTATTCAATTATTCATAATATAATATTCAATTTAATTAGATTAACACATTTCTGAAATTTAATTAAAAACAAATTATGTTACACAAAATTTACAATAATGTTTACAAAACAATCAAAACAAATGCAAAAGTAATTAAATTAATTATAACAATATCAATATTATGTATCATTATCTATTACCTATTATTATTAATAATATTAATTTTTTATTATAACTTGCAATAATTTTATAATAAAGTATATTACTAATTTATTCAAAATCGAATAATTTAGATGAAGAAATTGCTAAAATGCATTAAACATTTATTATTACACAATATTTACTCAAAATACTAAATAATGTTTATGAAAATTAAAAATAAATGCACAAGTACTTACATTAATTATAATAATATCAAAATGAATTATTATTATTATTAATACCTTTTACCTATTAATTATTAATAACAGCATGTATTATTATTTAAATTCTGAATAATTTAATCATAAATTACATAATTAAATTATTCAAAATATAATAATTTAGATTAAGAAATTGCTAAAATGCAATACACATTTATTTTTACACAATATTTACTTAACATTCTAAATGCAAAAATACATTACTTAACAATATCAATAATAACAATACTACTACTACTACTACTACTAATAATAATAATATTATTATTATATTATAATTATTATTATCGACATTATATTATTATTATTATTATGAATACAATTGTGGTAATTTAAAAACTACATTATTAAATTATAATTCAATAATATATAGTTTAACGGCTGAAATTAAATATATATGTATTTTTTACACAATATTTATTTACAATTTAAATATGAATTCATTTTGTAATTTAATAATAAAATTACATACAATTATTCAAAAAATAAAACAATTAAATTTAATTATATCCAAAAATGGCTGAAATAGACATTTATTTTACACAACATTTACTCAACATTCAAAATAAGTTGTTACTAAACATTCAAAATAAATGCAAAAATACTTTATATTATTGACAAATATAGTACTGGTTACCACTATTTTGCCAAGTAAAATGTATTTCTAGATTATTATTATACACACACACACACACCCAACAGTCCCAACCTGAAACCACAGATTCAGATCCCCAACATAGAACAGAGAGATCAGAAACCTGCACCCCCCCCCCGGGTGGTCCAGGACAGCATGCTGCTAACTACTAGTCCATGCTGCTACAGCCTCAGCATGGTCAGACACAGACCCGCAGTCATGCGAGGAACAGCACTCAGACACGCATACACGTACATGCACACGCACACACACACATACACACTGGACGAACATAACTCCAGTGCCAAAGAGCTAAATATGGAGTTTCTCTGTTTCTTTCTTGTTTTTTTTAACTCCCTGCAGCTGAAAATGTTTTCTGCTCTCATCCTCTCTGGACCGGAAAACTAGGCCAACCCTCTGCTTCCGAAACAAATAAAGGGGACGGAAAGCAAGATGGGAGGATGAGAAGAGAGGGGATGAGGAAGAGGGAGAGACAAAGAGAAACTGAGAAAGATGGGAATAAAGGACAAATCAATGAGAGTGAGTGAGGGAAATGAAACCATCACTGCACAGGGGATGCAAACAGGACCACACAACACAAGAACTGAATGTTTATTGAGAAGAAAATGAATTGTATGTTTCCTGCTGAAAAGATGAGTGCTGCTGCACATACAAAAATAAAAATGTCATGTGACGTAACCATCAAGTAAAAAGTAATGTCATCAATTTCTTACATCTTGAATACATGAGACTGTACACATCTTAATCACTATTTCTACTTAAAAAGGTAAACTGCATTATATAAAAAAAAAAAAAAGATTTGTTGTGCTGTTAAGTTTTTGAGAGTTGCACCACATGACATTTTAAACTGAACTAACATTGCCTTTACATGAAAAGAGATCAAATGATCTGATATTTATCTGAGATGTTTCTGCATTTTGGTCACACCACATGACTTTGTCCATCATTGTTTTTCTCATGTTTTTTTTTATCATTATAATATCATGCTGTATCACCCTGACATTTTTTTCACTTTATTGAATAAAATGAATGAATCTGAATACAGAAATTAAAAGAATTCTTGACTGGCATTTTTTATGTATTTAGAATAAATTAATACATTTAGACAAAAAAAATGAGTGCATTTCAACAGTTATTCTCAACTATTGGGAATCAGCAAACTTACCAAAGGGTCTCAATATCACTTCAAATAAGACAAAACAACCATTAAAATAAGCTTAAATATCTATAACATCTATAACAAGATATTTCTTTTTTATCCCCCCATCAACTGTTTTTTTTCTTTGAAGAACTATTATAACTACAATATGTTATTTTAGCTATCATACTGTACACTTTTTTATTGATATTTAGAATATTAAATATTTAGAATTCCAAAATAATTTTTAGTTTGATATTTTCTATTTTTCAGTGGAAATGTTAATTTATCAACTATGTTGTGTTTTGTCATTTTTAAAATGTGTGTTTATTTTATTTGATCAATATTAGTTAATTCAGTAATAAAAGTAAATACATAAAAACAAAACAAATAAAACAAATAAAAATCAAATCAAATCAAATCATTGAGAAATGTGGCCTTGGCATCTACAGTAAATTATGTATTTATTTTATTTATATACATTTTTGTTCTGCTCTTAAATATTTTAATGGAGACTATATATATATATATATATATATATATATACACACACATTTTTTTCCAAAAATATAAAAACATTTTTTTTTATATACATCCATTAATCATGGACAACTGGATAAGTAATGTGGCCTTCAAATTTTGTTGTGGACAATGGTGGGCCTTGGAGTCAAAAGTGAGAAATGAATGTCAACTAGAAGGTTTAGAAAGGCTTGTTTCTAACCTGTAAGTATAGAGAAAGGAGGCACATGTTTGCGGTCTTCTCTGCTGGGTTTGCTGGTATAAGCCGTGTTGTCTGGGGTCTCTATTACTGCCGTAACATTATCATCACCCATTGGATCTCTGGTTGGCAGCACCTGTGTGTCCTCTTCCCTTATTGTGTGCGTGTTTGTCTCCACATGATCCTCCTGGACACTAGATGGTGCTGTGGAGTTTTCTCCTTTCTCTTTTGCTGTTGAATCTGGCGCTGCTGTGGGTGGATCTTTTGTCACGGAGCCGTTCGTCTGCTTTTCAACATCGTCTGGAACTCTGGCATCTTTACTCTCGGCACCTTTCTCCTCATCTTCTTCCTCTTCTTCTCCATTATTTTCTCCATCCTCATCCTCACCCTTCCCTCCCTTATCTCCTCCATCATCCGATCCGTCGTTCTCTGCGGCTGCGGTGGTGTCTGTGTCGGAGGCCGGTGAGGAGGTCGCTTCTGTGGTGGTCACCATGGGTTTGGCCGGGGTCTGGCGGCTGGAGGGCGGAGGTCTGGTGGGCCAGACGGAGCTTGGGAAGGAGGAGATGACCCCACCACTGAAACCCAGCCCCGCCAGGAGGGTACTGGTCACCACAGACGCCACTGTCGCTTGGCTGCCGCTGGAAGAGGGGCCGATGCCGGTGGCCATTGAAACGAAGGAGAACGGAAGACCAGAGGATGTCCAAGTGGAGGAGCCAGAGCTGATGGGTGCCATGTCTGCCGAGGATGCTGGGGACACAGTTGGCTAGAGACAGAAATAAATTTAATTTGATTGGCATCTACATTGATTCCAAAAGATAAAATCTGTGCACATCATGTTAATAAAATAGACCTGAAATAAGTCAGGTGAGGACCAACAGCATAAGAGGCCATTACAGGCCATTTTTGTGTCATATTTTTCATGCATAACTATGGAAATATGGATACATTGAGTTATAATGTATAATTATTGTATTAATGCTTCTAAAATAAATATATATACAAATTAATTACTGTATACATATATACTTTTTAATATACAATTATATTAAAATTATTATAAAATCTTTATTTGTAATAAATACATTTATATTATTTTATAAATAAAAATAAAAGACAAAAAATATTCTTAAAGATATATTTTTTTTAAATCTGATGTGTATAATAATTTCACATGTGTAATATTGTAAATAATGTAAATTAGTGTATATATATATATATATTCTAAAATAAAATAAATAAAATTAACTAAACTAAAATTGAAAACTCAAAATTGGAGAAGCATATATATATAAATATCTATATATATACACACTTCTACAATAAAGAATAAATATAGTTTTTAAATAACATAAAGTAGTATAAATGTATATATAGTTTCAGTAACACTTTACAATAAGGTTCATTAGTTAACAACATTAGTAAACATGAACTAAGAATGAACAATACTTCTACAGCATTTATTAATCTTAGTTAATCTTAATTTCAGCATTTACTAATGCATTATTAAAATCACAAGTTGTGTTTGTTAACATTAGTTAATGCACTGTGAACTAACATGAATAAACAATGAACAACTTTATTTTCATTAACTAATATTAACAAAGAATAATAAATAGTGTTATAAATGCATTGCTCGTTGTTTGTTCATGTTAGTTAATACATTAACTAATGATAATAAATGACACCTTATTGTAGTGTTACCATAGTTTCTACTATTATATATATAAACTTGTACAATAAATAATACAAATATATATTTGAAAATCTGTATTAATATAATATATATATATAATATATTTATGATTAATGTACTTTCTATATCATTATTACAATTATCCTTTGTAATAAATACATTTACACTAATATATTATATAAGAAATAAAACAAAATAACATACAAGTTTATTTTATTTATTTAATGCCCACGCTAAGAGACGTGCTGCCACCTGCTGGACAGATGTAAACTTACCATCCCAGTTTTGACTATTCTTGTGCCCTCAAATATCCTGGTGGTGTTGGCTACCATAACAAAGAACACAGATATGAATGAGAGGGAGCACTTTTAAAAGCAACACCTTTAATGTAGCATTCATTAAAGCCTTGTCTGTGTGCAGGTGTAGTCCTGTACCTCTGAAGAGCATGCTCTGACTGAAGTCACTGCGCTTGTCATTCAAACACACCGCCTGGACGCGGAACAGATACAGCACATCCGTCGACACCGGTGCGATGATGGCCTCCTGAAATACATATACAGTGAACATACAATACGTCACGGTCAGATACGCCTCAGGAAATCAGTCTGTGATGTGGAAGGGTTATCATCTGAAGCTTCCAGTCAAAACACAAATGAAGAATGACACACTTTGTAGTGTGAACTCTCCTGACAGAGGTCTGGAGGATGAAGGTGAACAGCTTGTTCTCTTCTCCTTCACTTGACGGTAACACCTTTCTTCTCAAGTCATTAGCATTGAAAATAGGCAGTCTCTATCAGTCTCTCCCTCACATAACATTCATTACCACCTAAAGCACCTCTGAGCTGCTCAGCTGGGACACAGAGACATTGGGATTCAGCGAGAGAGGCGCTGATTTATTTTTAAAGGTGGTTTATATAATGCACACATTTATCAATAAATTATGCAACACTATCAGTACTTTCTGAGAAAATATTAACATACATTTAACTTTAGATTAGTATATAGTCAATGTAAAATGAACTATATCGCTGTAAATGTAGTGTGTAATAATATGAGGGCATTTTTATATTCTTTATTAGCGGTGTTTCCTAAGGCGAACATCACTTATTATTTATAACCAGATGAATAATGTTATTTTCTTAAATAACTTAACACTAATGCTTATTCAGCAAAGACGCATTAAATTGATCAAAAGTGACAGCAAAGACACTTACAACGATACAAAAAAAATCACATTTAAAATAAATGCTGTTCTTTTGGACTTCATATTCATCAAATAAACAAATTCATCACAAAATATGAAGTAGCACAAATGTTTTGATAATAATTGATAATTGATAATAATCATAACTGTTCATTGAGCAGCAAATCTGCATATTAGAATTATTTCTGAAGGATCATGTGACACTGAGAATTCACTTTTACCTACATAAATGACATATAAGTAAAATAAAAAATAATTAAAAACTTTCATAATATGTGACCCTGGAACCACAAAACCAGTCATAAAGGTCAATTTTTCGAAATTGCAGAATAAACAATCTTTCCATTGATGTATGACTTGTTATGATTGGACAACATTTGGCCGAGATACAAATATAAAAAAATCTGGAATCTGAGGGTGCAAAAAAATCTAAATATTGAAAATCGCTTTAAAGTTGTCCAAATGAAGTTCTTAGCAATGCATATTACTAATCAAAAATTAAGTGTTTAATATATTTACGTTATGAAATTTACAAAATATCTTCATGGAACATGGTCTTTCCTTAATATCCTAATGATTTTTGGCATAAAAGAAAAATCAAATAATTTTGCCCCATATAATGTATTGTTGACTATTGCTACAAATACACCCTTGCTACTTATGACTGGTCTTGTGTTCCAGGGTCACATATTAGTTTTTATGTTTTTTTTTAAGAAATCAATGCAGCTTTGGTGAGCAAAAGAGACATAGCAAAAAAATATTTCAGACCACAAACTTTTCAACAGAAGTGTCTTAATCCTAAATAAAAATAAACAATTAAAGCATAATAAGAAGCTCCTTCACTGAAATGTAGTGAGTTTGACTGCAAATTAATTCTATTTTTAGAGCATATAGGCTGGATCTTTTAAAATCCCTTTTTTTCTGCATAAATCTGCAGAATTTTGAATGATAAAATGTTTTTCAAATACGCATTATCAAATTAGATGTCAATTTTTTGAAGACATTGTGAATGTGCATGGCTGTGCTAAACATCACCATAATGTGGTAGTGGGTGGTTGTCAGGGCGTAAGGTGCATATGAGTGTTTGTTTGTGTATTACACTTTTACTGGTAGCTGATACTAATAAAAAAGGACACACAAAGGGTAGTGCATATTAAATTAGGCCTCTAGCAACACACTTAGTTAACAAAATCTACATTGATGGTCAGTTATGGGCACTTTTTAACTTAATTTCCTTCATTATTGCCTGCTTGTCTCAATGGTCTCTGTCTGAACCTCACTCGGGCAGCCTCATTTCATCTCTGAGAAATGAAGATTCAATACAAATCTAAGTGTATGAGCAATAGCCATTATCATAACTCAATTCACCTCTCCGGGGTCTGCTGAAAAGTGCCGTGGGCTTGAGGGATTTGTAAATCTTGCACTAAGTAAATGGCGTCAGTTCCTCTCCACTCCAACACCTTTTTGATTTATGCAAGTTTGACTCTATTTCATTCTGTAGAAGACCCCAGCTCAAATATTACTCTATGGTTTTGGGTTATTATAAATGAAAAGGAGTGAAAACTTCTTCTCTATTGATCTGGCAAGCAGTTCCTCTGCAATCGAGCCAGCCGCTAATTTGACCCAGATAGCAACGTCTTGGGACGAGAGAGGAAATAAAAATGAAAATGAAGAACTTAAAAGAAATGGAAAAAGGAGGAACAAGAAAAAAGAGAAAGGAATTCGGGAAAGGAGGGAATGGGGTGGCTCTGATGATATTCCGAGATGGGATGCCATGCCATTTTCAAAAACTGCACATTGGAATGTTCGGGAACAAGATGAACAATAATGACTTCGTTTCTTTGTACTGTTTTCTCGCCTCACAACCCCCTACGGACTAGAGAATCGGAAATCTCAGCCTGTTATGAATTTCACACCCCACAGAGTGTGCTCGATGGAAAGTCAAGAGAAATGAGTCTAAAATTCATCTCTACCTCTTAAACAGTTTTAGTGCATTAGTATTTTCAAATGGTGGGACCCAAGGTCGGGTGTCTACCGCTGCGGCCCCCTGCTGACGACCTAAAATACAGTCTTTATTCACAGTCACACTCACTGCGCTTCTGCAAACATGGATCTGAGGCTCTAGCGAAAGAGAGATTAAAGGATATTATCCAAGAGCTAGGGGTTTACAGACATGATAACAACATCCTCACATGCCAATTTGTTTTCCAAGAACAGGCAGCACAAATTTGAAATGGAAAATGCTTATTGCTTAAAAAAAAGTTTTTTTAGTCTATTTTACATATGTATATACATATACATACGCACACACACACACACACACACACACACACACACACACACACACACACACACACACACACACACACACACACACACACACACACACACACACACACACACACACACACACACACACACACACACACACACACACACACACACACAGTATATATGTGTGTGTGTGTGTGTAAATGGATAAGTCTATTTAACTAGGAAATATGTGACATTATTGAAGTTAAACATGTTGCATACGCTATTTCACGCTGTCTTTTAAGTATAAGAGGGATATTATTTTTCATTTTTTGGGGGAGATTTTGTGGTATAGATGACCAACAAATGCGATAATGTCTCCCAACAAATATTCAGTTTAGAAATTTCACAACCAACTTTAAGAATGTTCAGTGTGATGCAAATGCCAATTAATGCTATCTTTAAAGAAATATATATGTGAGCCTGCACCACAAAACCAGTTATAAGGGTATTTTTTTATTGAGATTTGATGTAATAAATAATATTTCCATTGATGTATGGTTTGTTGGGATAGGACAAAATTTGGCCAGGAATACAACAATTTGAAAATCTGGAATCTGAAAAAAAAAAATCTAAATATTGAGCAAATCACCTTTAAAGTTGTTCATATAAAGTCCTTAGCAATGCCTAATACTAAACAAAAATTTTTTGATATATTTACAGTAGGATATTTACAAAATATCTTTGTGGAACATGATCTTTACTTAATATCCTAATGATTTTTGGCATAAAAGAAAAATCGATTTTTGACCCATACAATATATTGTTGGTTATTGCTACAAATACTGTATCTCCGTGTGACTTATGACTGGTTTGAATCATCTGTTGAGTTTATTGTGAGATATTTTGGTAAAGATTATCAGTAAAATACAAAAAGCACACACAACCCCTCACCCATATTGTATACCATTGCATATTCAGTAAATAATAGTACACTATAGAGAACATACACCGTATTCACTATTAATTACTATTAGTACAGCTAATCTGCATATTAATAAGCAACTAATAGTGAATAGTGTTCCCTAATCTAAACTGTTATCAGTTTAATCAGAAAATGTGTCACATTATGGAAGTAAAAAATGTAGCAAATGCTATTTCATGCTGTCATTAAAGAATAAGATGGATATTGTTTCATGTTTTGGGCGATATTATGGTATAGATGACCAATAAAAAACATAAATCAAACACAACCCCTCACTACAACTGTTTCACAAATAATATCCAGTTTAACTTGAAAATATGTCACATTACAGAAGTTAAGCATGTTGCGAATGCTATTTGAGTTTTACGTATAAGGCAAATAAGACAAATACCTTATCATTGGTATGAATTATTGTGATATGGATGACCATTACACACATTCCTCACCAGTTTCTGATCACTCCCTTTGAAGTACGTCTCCTCATACGACTCATCGTTTCTGGTCCAGCTGTAGGAAATGTGGTAGCTGATGATGGGTGGATCGTAGGTGATCTCCGGACGGGACCATCGAATGACAAGCGCCGTCTTGTTTATATGCTGGACGTTCATGTTGATCGGGGCACTGCTGCATGCTGCGTGAAAGACAGAAAGAATGAAAATGTGTGTTTACCTCTTTGCCACCACTCTAACCTTGAGCTCCATTAGTGCCCTTAGATCCCACAGCCACTAGATGGCTCTGTTAGACCATTGACTACATCTACTCGACTTTCACGTGTCCTGAATTGTGTCATGCACTCTGTAAACATCAGCAGCATCCAAGTTGCTGTTAATCTCCCCAGCAGAAGGTGTTTAATCACTGAGCGTGCCACAGTTTCTGGCGGCTGACAGCGTGCGTAGGGGTGAGCTTCTATTCGTAGAGAAATCAGACAGAAGAAGCCCTAAATTTTCTTTAGTTTTGCTCTTCCTAAAATGCATGCAACATAGACAAACACACACCTCCATACACACACACAAAGCACTTCCTCCCACAGCCACAGGGGAGCCATTACATCCAAACAATGCTAATTAAACTAATTCTACCATCACTCCTCATGCTGAAGCTTCTATTAGCTCTAATCATGAGAGAAGTAATAGTGACTACAGCCGTAATCATACTGCATAAAGAATAAAGTGATGCCTGCCCTGACGTTCACACAGATGGTGTGTATTCGTGATTATAGCACACAAACGTGACTGTGACCTTTGAGGAAGGAAGCTTGTCCTTTAAATAAGACCTCGTAGACCGTTCAACAGTCTCCTCTGGTAAGGGTTTATGGGGGAATTATGTTCAAAAGCTCATGAACATCCCAATTGTATACTATTCGTCCTAGATGATATTCAAGATTGAAAGCAGCGGGTTTTCAAATCATGGTACGTTGAATATAGGATTTAAAAGTATAATAAAAGTATGCAGACAGTACTATTAATACCGCCCACACAAACTTTTTAATGTACGAACCTAAACGCTAAGCTATAATGAATTGTAAATCTAAATGCAAACAGTGTGTAACAAGTGAGTTTGTCCCAAAACCTGCAGAGTGATTTATTTATTACTCAAAATATGCATTTTTCCATCATCAGCAAAGTGCGTACGGCACTTTAGCATATATCATAAATATCGATTGGGATGCAGGAACAGTAATGTATGGGACCCTTAAAGATGGTTCAGACTAATAGGAATGTTTGGCACAAAAATGTGGTCTGATTTTGCATGTAATAAATCTGTGAAAAACAGCAGACGGGCTGAAAATCAAAATCACGCTCTGACAGTAGGTGGTGCTTACAGAAAACATGAAATAAAAGTACTTTAATGTACAGTTAGTATATAAAGTGCTGTGCTACTTTTTGTTTCTGAAACCTGACTGTCATGATAAATCTTGTTTTCAAACAACTATTCACAAAAACGCAACTCTTATTGGTTGGTCAGTTTTCTTCCCAATGCAATGTCCACAGTTGCATCTCTAGTAGTTTGTTGTTGTTGTTATTATTCTTTTTCGACTGTAAAACAATGGGCCAGGCCAGTGTTGCCACCGTGTAAAACAACTAATGAGTGCAAAAACAAGAAAACAATCACGTCACACAATGTGACTTACTAGCAAGGAATTTAACATTTAACACGTCCATTTAATGTGGACATGGACTTATCCCACATAATACAACACAGAAGTGTTTATAAAAGCTAAACGCAATCATAAGTTAAGTTTTTTTACACAATTGTGTACACTTTTACATGATTGTGTTTAACGCGTTCACACTTACATATAATAAATCTAATAAAGTGAATGCGTATTTAGCGTGCTGTCAGAGGGGAGGGCTCCCAGCTCGGAAATTTTGGCTTGAACCCAGAGTACCACCCCCCTCCCCCCACAGGCTAGGACAGGAATAGTTGTAATTGCGGACAAAAGGTGGCGGAGGGATGCTGAAAACTGTCAATGAACAGAGGTAAGTTTGCGGTGTATCTTATCTTGTTAACTGGGTTTATTACTGATTGTGCTCTTCTCTTGTTTATTAGGTTAATTATCTGAACGTGCTCCTCCTGAACTTTGTTAATAAAACATTTAAATAATGAATTTTATATTATGTTTAACAGAATTCCAAGAACTAATCAGAAGAAAAGCCTGAACATAACATCTTCTCCATCCACGTATCTGTGCAGCACATCCCTACTCTCCCGTCCTCTCAGAATCACAGTCGCAGAGGTTACTGCACGAAAGTGCAGGTCTTTCATGAGATGCACAGAGAAACGTTTAATAAAAAGGCCATCTTTGGCCCTCCGGCTTGTTGACCATGGAGAGTGAGATTAATGGTGGGATGTAGCAGGAAAGGAGAGAAGGTGAGAGCAGAAGTCAAATTAGAGAGAGAGAAAGTGCAAACACTCCGTTAACCTTGAGCGGCTGTTTCGAAAAAGACCCATTTAAAGGAACAGTTCACATCAAAAAATTATATTTTACCTTTGGATGGAAAAAATATTTTATTTCAAAATGATACAAGTTTTGAACAACAGAAGAGTGAAAATAAATGCAACTATAGCTTGAAATATTGAATGTTTAACAAAAAAATTAATAAAAATGTATTGACACATTTCCCAGCTGGACACACTTGCAGGTGGAATATGTGCTGCGTCAAAGTCCGTACTATATTCTGATAAAACTGATTCGGCTGGTTACTGTGAGGGAGAGTTCAGCTATGATCCAGCATGTCTTTTGAATTAATAGAAGCTGACAAAAAGTTCAGCTCCAGCCTGCAGGCACCATTGATATGCTTCTGTTTTCAGCTTCTATCACACTATTACTCCACCCTTTCATCCTTTTTTCTTTATTCTATCCTTTCTGTTCCCTTTTTATTCTTCGATGACAGCGCACGGTGTCCACAATCAATTTTGCATGGAGCTGAAATTAAACGTATAACCAGGGAGCGATAAGAGAAGCGTTTCTCTCTTCGTATTATGGTGTTTCAGAATATTTCCAAGCACCCAAATTAATTATATTTCTGATTCGGAATGTGCTGGAATTTAAGCAGCTGTTTAGGAGGATTGGTGCAATTTCAATAATCCAAATCACCTGGAATTTTTGGGATCTGCATTAACAAGCTTTCTGTGCTTCTTCAGCTACTGGTAGTTTTAGGCCTGAGGACTTTTAATTTGTCCAAGAGTGGATATAGATATATACTGTGGCATTTTTGGTTTTCCTTCTCTGAACCAATAGATAATGCCAGTTATAAAAAAAAATGTTTCCATGACAAAATGACTGGTATGTTGATATGTGATGGAAATGTTATGATCTGTGGAGTATGTGGTCAAATATTTTTTAGAATAAATCGTAAATTACTTTGTCTTGCTAAGGTTTATTTATTAGCTATTGTAGCATTTTAGCTTACTAAAGCCAATCTGCCAAAAATGCCCAAAATAGTGTGCCTAAACACCGCCTTCGCAGAAGATGATCAATGCCTGCTTCAACATCACTGCCTGTTTAGTCCCACCCACCGATTTGCGCATGAAGTGTAAATAACGAGAGTCAAACGCAGGTCTATGCAAAAACCAAACAATAAAAATGGCTTCAAAAAGAAAACAAGACATTGTGCAGTGCCAAGATGTGGAAAAATCAGTCTGTGCATTGCCTTCCTTCTGATCCCAACATTAGGAGTGGATTGGCAAAAACTGAGAGACTTAGGAGGAGCTTTTTCCCTCAGGCCATCAGGCTCCTAAACTCAAACTCTGTCTCATAACATCAACATGACTCCATTTAATAATCACTTAATAATCAGTAAGATATTCATTATTCTCTACCATTCGAATTGCTGCAATGTAAATACCCTGTACAACCTGTTTGCACATTCTTCTTGCACATTCCTGCTTATATTATTATTTATTAAGTCTACAGTATACTGTCCTGCACATTTTATTTTATTGCACATTTTATTTAATATTTTATTATTTGTATTCTTATTTTTTACTTATTTTTTCCATACCTATATTTATGTATAGACTCTTGTGTTTGTATTACATATAATTGCACTGTCCATGGAGCGGACCTGACTTACATTTCACTGCTGATCATATTCTGCATAATTGTGTATGTGACTAATACAAATCTTGAATCTTGATTAACTTCATTTTTAAAGTAGTCATATGACATTGCTAAAATAACATTATTTGGTGTATTTGGTGTAACGCAATGTGTTTATGCAGTTTAACGTTAAAAAACACATTATTTTCCACATACTGTACATTATTGTTGCTCCTCTATGCCCCACCTTTCTGAAACACGCCGATTTTTACAAAGCTCATCGTTCTGAGAAGCGAGGCGTGCTCTGATTGGCCAGCTATCCAGTGCCTTGTGATCGGCTGAATACCTCAAGCGTGAGACGTAAATGTTACACCCCTTTCTGTATTGTGATGGCGTGTCCCGGCGCAAGCACACAAGCACAAACAATAAAACCCACAATAAACAAGGCATTTTTGCATCTAGTGGCGACATAATTACTGATTATAATTACTGTAGTGTAGCATCGAGCCGCGTAAACATTACCATGTCTGCGTTTGTGATCGGAGAAACAACAAACATCAAGCACTACTCTACATTGCTCAAAACTCGCATTTGAATCGTCAGAGGCAAATTCTTCAAATATGAAAACATACTTACTGTGAGTCAGAAGCGCCAGACTGTCCTTGCAAAGTTGGAATTGCCCCACTTTATAGAAACAGCCTTTGTGCAAGCCAGCATTGTAGGCTACTCTTCCAGGTTCAGGAAATAGTCTTCCAAAAACGTGCTGCACACACTATAATATTTGGGTTGAACTGTTCTGGAACAGTGTTGTAAATACAACTTAACCAGTGATTTATAGTTGTGTCCTCTATTGGAAGTCCAAACAAAGTACTTTCGCTTTCACAACGAAACACAGCATCTCCAGGACATGCGCCGGCAGCAGCTACAGTACTACAGCGAGAATAATAGTTTTGCCTTCTTTCATTGGTATACCTTTGGGCGGTGTTTTTCAAATCTTCCCACACCGTGACATGGACATGTGGGGGAGTGTTTGAATGAGCCATTTTAGGAGGGTGTGGAAGAGTTTTAACTTTGATAAAGCATATCTCTTTGGTTTTTACAACTTCGGGGTTCTTATCTATGCATAAACAGTTGTAACACTCCAAAGAGAAAGGAAAACTTGAAATCGCATCATATGACCCCTTTAATGAAGTTCCAGATTGTATCAGTAAGAACTTGGTCTTTTATTCACTTCATTCTACCAAATATTCATTTACAAACAAGGCACAATTTGACGCAGACTTTCAGAAAGATTGAAACTGAACGACGATGCTGTGTCTTTCTACCTGTCATTTGTGTACAGTGATCTGTATTTGAGCTGTGGGGAATGAGGCATTATACTTGGACCATGGATTTTATGAACATGTGAGTGAACTGTAAATGAGAGGAGCTACCGCAGTACAATTCCAGTGCCAATCAATATTTGTTAAAGCCCTCTAGATATTATGCTCCATATAGTACAGGGAAAGAGTGTGTAGGATGAGTGTTTTTGTGCATATGGGGTAAACAACCTTTGTCTGTATTGAAAGGAAGTGGGTGTGTATTTTTGTTTGCCAATTTGTGTGGATCAAATGTTCCCATGAGGATAACATCCTTCATAAATGGATATAGAAATGACATTAAGGATTCTTGTTAGTTTGTTAGGGTTAAATCCCTGTCACATGACCCACGTCAGGGCCTCAGTGCTCCTCTTAACACAAGTGTCAAGTGCCGCTGTGATCTCCACGTGGAAAATGCATTTTTATTCCGTTGCTAGGCAGCAAGAAAGCGGGAAGTTTACACTCTAAACAGTGACAGAAATAACTAATATGAACTGGAGTTTACAGGAGGAAAATTCCTGGTGTTTGTAAATGTCACGATATGTCTTCAAAGCAGGGTGGGATATCAAAATGTAGGCTTCCAATAGAAGTCAAAAATGTGATACCTTACGTAACTATTAAACAGTTTGGTGACAGATGAAATGTAACTAGGGCTGTCAGTAGATTTAACAATTCAATATAAACAAAGCATAGTATTTTAAAGCATTTAGGGACAGATTTACTAACAGCTTGAGCCAGCGTAAACCATCTTTTGGCATTAAAATAATAGACACGCAGTGAAAAATTTGTGCTGAAAAGGCATGGACACAGTTATTTGGCGCCTTACATAATTGAATATGCATTTGTAGGAGTTTCCATTTTAGACGCAAAATTTATGGGAGGAGTGTATTCAAATGAATCACGCAACACGTTTGCACTCGTCAAATTACTGGTATTTGCGTCGTTATTTAACTCCCAAAAAACATGTCTTAAAGCAGGTGGTCAATTTGCGCTGCTCTTGGTAGATTGCGCTGGTCATTATGAAAATTATCTGGCTGCATCTGTTCTCTGTAATGTGTGCATTGTCAGTAAATCACATGCAAAATTTCCCCTCCCATCGGCACTTTTATGGAATTGCTCTCTAACGCTATTTAGCCCTGTTTAGTGAATTTGGCCATTAGGAGTAAAACAAATAACAAATAATGTGTAATTGTTGGGTCTGTGTAAAATTCTAAATATACACACTACTGTTTGGGGTCACAATTTTTTGTGAAATAAGTCTCTTATGCTCACCAAGACTATATTGCCATTAATTACACAAAAAAACAGAAGCCAAATTAAGGTCCCCATCACGATATAAAATCAAATGTGTGTGCACATCTGAATGCTTCAACCATTCGTGTCCAAATATCCTCAACAAGGACAAAAAACCTATCTTTTGGACACCAGCAGATCTGTGGCGTATAGACAGAGGTGAGAAAAACAGCGTGTCCTTGAAAAGCTGCAGTCCAGTGCATTTACTGCGAGCGTGGCTGCCACATGGAGCAGAGAAATGAGCGAGAAAATAGGCAAGTAAAGACAGAGCGTCTAATAGCAGAGGACGGCACCATATGCCACCTACTCACTCTCATTACACACACACACTCACAAACACTGACACACACACACGTGTTTGCTCTTGCATTATGAGTAAGCACTAACGAGGGAAATCAGAATCTATTTGAATCTAAATTTGTATCCAAAAATATTCTAGAGCTTATGAATACAGGGTACGTGATTCACAGCCATAATGTACAAACATCTGGCTTGATAGAAGCTGCCAGCCAATCAGCTGTCAGCAGAGCCCGCCCACCTTTAGAAGCCTCAGTACCGTATGGGTTCCCCAGGCTGTCAGTCAAGTCAGGGAGCCAAGCGTCTTTGACGGCGGATTTGAAGACCTCTCTGTTGTCCAGACTCTGGAGTGGGCGGAAGTTGTTACGCAGGTATTCCACAGATTTAACATGATCCTGCTGCTCTGTGGTGAAGATGGAGTAGAACGCTTCCAGCTGAGAGAGAAAGAGAGAGAGAGAGAGAGAGAGAGAGAGTTCAGTATGGTTTTATATCTTATTTTTTTCAGAAGTCATCTCCCAAGATGCCCAGAGTCTCTTTTCCCCTCCTTCCAAACAAGTGACTCAGAGGAATGTTATTTTAGCTCACAGGCTGTTCAAAGACTGAAAACATGACCGACCGTCTGTCTTACTTTCGCCTTTGCTATGCCTCACTAACCTTCTGCCTCCATCCCTTTCCAGCTTTCTAAAAATGCTGAACGTTCAGCTGAACTTGCACACTGTCCTCTTTACATTATCCCCAATCCTGAGGAATATGAAGTCATCTGATGGATCACTTCAAAGTAAGACACAGAGCACGAGGAAGCACAGACTGTGTGTGGGAATATGTGAGTTTGAGGCTTTACCAATGAAAAACTGAACTTTGAAGGAATAAAATAAAATTAAACCTCCACTGGAAAATACCTCACAGGTAAAATAGTTAATAAATACATTTATATATATATATATATATATATATATATATTAGCACTAGCTGTTTATCTTCACTATGCTTGATTTTTATTTTTATTTTTAACTTTTGTTAGTAAAGATAGTGTTTTGTGATATAGTGGTATACACATTCTGATATTATAAAACCCAGCAAAATCACAAGATATATTATATATATCGATACATATAAAAAATCGATATATTGTCTAGTATAGAATATTTCGCCCACCCCTAATGGAAAGCCTCAAGAGCATTGTCAAATCCTACATTCCAGCACCAATACACCACAAAGTCTAATTTGTGACATCCTTTCCTGTGCTTTTGAGTTCCACACTGAGATCCGCTGCATCAATATGGCGCCCTCAAATAATCTCCTAATCACAATCCTCATCTATTAATCCCTCGTATGTCAAAACCGCTTTTGTAAACAGCTTACTGGGATTGGGCACCGGCTAAAAAAGCATGCATCTTATTGTGTACAATTCTTAGAGCAGTAATAATCCAGCACAGATTTGTGTGTGTGTGTGTTTATGCAATGACTGTGCGTCATGGGTAAGAAGGTTAAGTAATCTCTGGTGGGAAATCATAGCAATAGGGTCGTTCTGGGTCACACATCTGTGTGTGTGTGCATCTCTGCTTAAAGGACATGTTGGAGTCTGATGGTTGAGTAATCCCTTATGGCTGACCACAGCAACAGGGCATTCTTGGGGCAAACTGCAAGACATGTGTGTCTGTGATGTCCACCTATGCTCCAGATGTTGCAAATGCAGTAGACTGGCTGAGCATCGATCGGCTCTTAAAGCACCCCAGAGCGCCGTCTGTCAGTCTCCGTGACCTACTTCCTGCTTTGATGAAGAACAAAGGAGCAAGAAAAATGGGGAGTGAAGGACAACTGTCTTCCTCCATAGACTCACTTATCTGTGCCTCAGTGTTTCCTTTTAAACAAAATCAGCCAGAGATGAAAGGGAACAAAAGAACTTTAAGAGGTGTCAAATGAGAGCAGAAATCTTCTGTGGGCAGCTTTTATGGACTGTCCCTTCCTGTAGACAGCTCGCTGAGCAGTGACCGTTACACATTTAACTTCCTGTAGTTTTAATCTGATGGACTCAGAACATTTGGATACTGATGGTGACTCACAGTTCTGACAAAATCTGGGCTAATATTGCACATTTTTCAGTGATTATACATGATAAGTCGACTATATGTAAAGTCACGTAAATGCCTTCATTCCTTGTCAAAAATGGTTAAAACTTTAAGAATTTAACCCATTAGCCTGATTTGACTTTGAATGCAAATTGCTTTTTCAACACTTTACTATTGTATTCAATATGTGCAAATCAAAGTTTTGACTTAATTTCAAGAGTTTTCTCGCTTTGTTGGATTTCTGATTTGCACCCCTAAAACGGGCTTTTAAATGAGCCGAATCTACTGTATACCAATCTGTCTCAACAAAAATATAAATAAAGAAAATTGTAGCATGTGCAACACAACATATCAGCCTGGAATATTTTTTGGTTCAAATGTCCTCTGTATATGGGGTTCTTAGTGGTGTATTTGCATAAGATGTGTACTTGTCTTAATAGATGGCTAGATGGAGCGCAGGAAGAGAAGAGAACACTGGGGTATTTTTTAAAGTAACAATTTTTTACTCAAATTAGCATGATATTAATGGCAGCACACTTAAAAACAGAGCAAGCTATAACAAATAATGACAATAAAAGTTATTTCATGACAACTTCTGGAAGATTTTAGCAAGATAATGGATATGACAATGTTAATTTATTTGGTCTTGGTGGAATAGATCTGCTACGCTGCTGCTGCTGCTGCTCTTGGTTATTGCTGTTACTGTAGATTATTGCTACTGCTGCTGCAAAGCAAGTACAGGAACTTGCTACTGCCAATACATATGCAGATATGCTGCTGTTAGTATTTAAGACATACTGCTGCTGCACAAATAGCATATAAAATAACCAGTGTTGGGAGTAACGCGTTACAAAAGTAAGGCATTACAGTAACGCATTACTTTTTGCTGTAACACAGTATTGTAAGGCATTACTAATCAGTTTTCAGTAATATTTTACAAACTTTACGAACTTTATTTGTTCAAAAAAGAAAAGAAAAATACACATCAAGACCGAGAGACATTAACAAATAAAAAATGCCGCAAGTAAGTTCTACTTCCTGTTCGTGGTCAGTCAATAGCCGCGTGTGGTGTCCAATTTGTAAATAAAAACTTAACGACAACTTCTGATAAATTTGCTTAACAATTTATTTAATTAATCTCCCTCTCACTGGTGGAACTTTGTATTGTGTGATGTAGTCCAGTGACGGCGTGTTTAGAGCGGATTTTACAGGAGTACCGCGAGGCTACTGGGCAGACAGTGGAAACACGGCATGATTTCAGCTTCTGTGCTCAAGGTCCGAGGCTATTAGCCCTGCCCGGCTCGCTGTAAGCCCCAACTCGCACTGACCAAAAGAAAAGTGGCTAATGGTTGAAGATGGCAGAAGACTGTACATTTGCGAGATGCCTGGATAGCCCACAGTCATTATGCTACACCATATCGCCCTCTACTGGATGTAAAATGCTCTGCAGTACATTTCGACATTTAAGAATTTTAAGTTCTGTTTCTGTAGTTATTTTGGTGAAAGTAACTCAAAAGTAATATAGGAGTCATGTAACACATTACTGTCTTAGAATTGTAATGTAACACATTACAATTCTAAGACAGTAATATTGTAAGGTAAGGAATTACTTTTAAATAACAGTAACAAGTAATCTATACTGTATTACAGTTTGGAAGTAACTTGCACAACACTGACAATAACCCATAGCAAAACTATACAGGGGAAAGAGGGGTTTCACAGGAATTCTCAATTGAATTCAAATGCACTAGTGAATGTTAACCAGGTATTTAAATGTAAAGCAGTAAGCTCATTGGCTGCATATGCAACATGAACCAATCAACTTGTTCCAAGCAATCTAACTCTGTGAATATTATCAGTTAGTGGTACGGAACCATCAGCCTGCGCCATCTAGAGTTTCATGACAGAATTTGGCATTAATACTTCTACAAAAAAAAAAACATATAGTCAACATTGCTAATTGACTAGGCAACTGTTGAAAGACTAGTCATTAAAATACATTGTGATGAACAAATTCTCATGACAACAATACTGTATGACCTTGTACGCACACATTCAATATTATATAATTTATATACAGTGCTCAGCGTAAATGAGTACACCCCCTTTGAAAAGTAACATTTTAAACAATATCTCAATGAACACAAAAACATTTTCCAAAATGTTGACAAGACTAAGTTTTATATAACATCTGTTTAACTTATAACATGAAAGTAAGGTTAATAATATAACTTAGAGAACAACATTTTCAGTTTTACTCAAATTAGGGTGATGCAAAAATTAGTAATATGCCACTGAAAGTCTCTGGAGCAAAGCTAAATTTTAGACTACAAATGTCTAATTTAACAAGAATTCAACCACAGGTGAGTCTAATTATTCATTACACAGGTGACAGTTGACTATAAAAGGGTGTTACTTAAAGAAAACCCCTTCCCATTTCATGCTGTCAGCAATGGCACTACATGGAAGAGAAATGTCACAAGACTTGAGAAAGAAAATAATTTCTTTACACAAGAAAGGTGAAGGCTACAAGAAGATCAGCAAAGCTTTACTTATCAGTCAGAATACTGTAGCAAAAGTGGTACAAACATTTAAAAAAGATGGAACTGCAACCATCTCACAGAGACGTCCAAGTCGTCCACGGAAGTTAACACCTCATCAGGAGCGTCTTCTGATGAGAAGGGTTGAAGAAAATCGACATGCAAGTTCACTGCAGTTATCTAAAGAAGTAGAAAGCCAAACTGGGGTGACTATTTCCTGTGACACAATATGGCATACACTGCAGAGGAATGGCATACATGGGTGCCGTCCATGAAAGAAGCATCTCCTAAAGCCCAGGCACAAAAAAGCCTGCCTAGAGTTTGCCAGGGCCCATGCTGACAAAGATGAAGACTACTGGGACTCTATACTCTGGAGTGATGAGACCAAGATAAATGTTTTTGGAACTGATGGCTTCAAAACTGTATGGCGTCGCAAAGGTGAGGAATACAAAGTAAAATGCATGGTGCCTACAGTGAAACATGGTGGTGGTTAACATGGTGTCCTTATGTGGGGCTGCATGAGTGCTGCTGGTGTCGGGGAGCTGCATTTCATTGATGGCATCATGAATTCACAAATGTACTGCTCTATACTGAAAGAGAAGATAATACCATCACTCCGTGCGCTTGGTCGTCGTGCACTTTTCCAACATGACAATGATGCTAAACACACATCTAAGGCCACTGTTGGATTTCTGAAGAAGAACAGGGTGAAAGTGATTCAGTGGCCAAGTATGTCTCCTGATCTGAACCCAATCGAACACCTATGGGGAATTCTGAAGGGACAAGTTGAGCATCACTCTCCATCCAGCATCCAATCTCTAAAAGAGGTCATTCTTGAAGAATGGAAAAAGATAGATCTGGCAAAATGTTGCCAACTTGTTCATTCCATGCCTAGAAGACTTGGTGCTATCATTAAAAATCACAGAGGCCATACAAAGTACTAGATTTAGTAGTTTTTGTTGTGGGGTGTACTCATTTTTGCATCACCCTAATTTGAGTAAAACTTAAAAATGTGTAATCTAAGTTATATTATTAACCTTACTTTCATGTTATAAGTTAAACAGATGTTATATAAAACTTAGTCTTGTCAACATTTTGGAAAATGTTTTTGTGTTCATTGAGATATTGTTTAAAATGTTGCTTTTCAAAGGGGGTGTACTCATTTACGCTGAGCACTGTATATATATATATATATATTTATTTATTAATGTGCCATTGTCTTGTGTGTGTTACACATTTCTATGAATTTCAAGTGGCCAAAAATGACACATTGGCAATACTGCGTCAGCTGACAATTAGGTAAACAATAGTATGGCACATTGAGCTCCTTGTAAGATAAACAAACAAAGCAGAATTCATAGAACCATTTACAAATTAAACAATATACAGTTTTAACAATTATTTACACTGAAATTTGGTATTTCAGTCCATTGCATTCTCGTTTTTGTGTGTCAAATTAAATATGCGTTGTCTGCCTATTTCTGGTTAAAACATGATTTTTATCGTTACAAAGTCTTACACCATATGGGTACAAACCTTGAAAAGACTTTGAAATAAAATGGAATCTTACATGGCCGGATGAGGTTTATACAGGTATCCTTTGATCTTTTATACGTGAGAGCAAAGCCTGTTTGCCGTTTCTCTTTTAACACGCGGTGAGATCAGAAGTCACAGAGAGGCCAGAGATGGATCGGTTTCTGATGGAGAACAACCTTCACAAACAGTCACTGTGTTCCCTGTAAATTTCAGCCCTTACTTATCACGTCCTTCTTTGTTTGGTATCTGAGTCAAACAGTGCTGGTTGCGAGAGCCTACCTCACAGTTTTCTGCTCTAAAAACCAGTCATCTTTCCTCTATACTATGGTGGAAGCGCACCTGGCCTTTACATAGCTCTTCATGGAGCCTGTTAGCATGTAGATGCCCCATTTTTGGTGGTTTGTTTTGTTATATTACAGTGTAAATGCTCAGCTGGAAAGTTTTCCGTATCAATCAGAGTTCAGGAGAATTTCTGAGAGGGAGGACAGGATGCATGTGCGCAAGCGGTGCTGGGTGACGCATACTAATGGAGAGGCATGAGTCAGTGTGGCGAAAGTCTGAAGGGTCCATTAGAACAATAATGGGTACTACACACATTACTCTTTTATTTTATTTCTCATGTTGTTTAGCTGTTGTCCCAAAGCCCAGGTGTTTTTATGTGCTCTGTCTAATAAATCTCAAACAGTTTTAACTCCTCAGACTTCTCAACTCGGTCAGCCGCTCTGTATTATGGGAAATGTGACTTTGAGCTTTTCTTTGTGTAAAGATGCATGATAAAATAATTTTTGGTGGTAATTCAGCTGTTTTTAAAGACCCAAATAGCATGAATAACTTCAATACACCTTCACATGTGTAGTAGAGACTTACCTGTTTGTAGGAGAGGAACACGGGCCGACTGAAGATGATCCACTCCACCACTTTACTGCAGGGCGGCGTGGTCAAAGAGCCGATGTAACGGTAGTAGCTCCCAATGGAGGACGGCAACAAGTCTCTGAGCACAAAGGGCTCTAGAAATGTCTCTTTTTCTGGAACAAAAAAATGAATACAAATATATTGAGAAAAATCATTTTATCTATTTGACAAAGATATTATTTCTGATGCATATATTGTTATCATAATAAAAAAGTAATATATTTATTTCATATTAAGTATAGTTCCAACCGATTGATAAACACAGATTTACAGATATAAAATATAATAAAATAAAATATTTCTTAATATTAAGCCTAAATTGTGTTTTAATGTCACTATTGATGAGGATTGTATGATCTTTGAATAATATCGGTCTTTAAATGCAAGATATTTAAAGTATACTAAAAGCATACAAGCAACAGTTCCACTTTAGCACAATCAGATATACTTCAGTATATCTTTAGTTGGACTTCAGCCCTACTTCCACACAATTAAAGTACAATAAGTTCAAAATTAGTGGTTCCAAATGACCCGACTTTAAGTATACCTGTTTAGAATACTAAAAGTACAATTGCAGGGTATTTTATTAAGTACATAATTATATAAATATATTTGTAGGACACGTAGCATAAAATAAATGGATTTCAAATGTATTTCAAATACATTTTAGTATATTTATTTTTCATAAAGTGTAGTTTTTAAAATTTATTTTGGGTTATTCTTAACAGCTCTATTAACTAATATTTTAGTATTTAAAAAATCAAGTATATTTGTAATTTAAAAATAAATGCAATACCATTGCCAAATGATGACATAATTTTGACAATGACCAAGAGTTAAAATTATTCTTTTAGATTTTTTGATGACATTTCATAGTCTTTTAGAGGCAGTAAATGGAATCAAATAATCAGACATAATTACATCTTTCATTTGTACATTTATTTGTATAAAAAACTACTGACTCATAATACCTACCTAGTAATTTGAACAAACAGTCAGTAATTACACTGATCTAGCAAGCCCCACAAACAACATAATTCAGTAAGTGTTTGATTCTCTAAGAAAATGACTCATAAGAGTCATTCATTTTAAAATGGGTTGTACTGCACTTGTTGTGCTGTACGGTTTGGATTTGTTTAAAATAATTTTCTTAAATTAAATAATGTAATTATTTCTGCAATCAGTCCACAGTAGTCATACCATGTTCCTCATTCAGTAAAAAGAAGTCCTGCGTGCTTTGGCTTCAGTAAAAATAACTGACTCACAGGAGTCATTCTTTCGGAATCTACACTAGTCTCACTGTACTGTGTGTTTCTGATTCACTAAAAATAAACAAACTCATACGATTCAATTGTTTGATTTAACACCCACAACACCCTATCATCATGACTGTGCCTTTAGTATGCAAACACTCATATTTACTTTAAAAAATAAAAAAACTGATTATGCAGCTTGCTTGTTTGATTATGAAAATGTTTTTCTTTCTTTTGTACACAGCAAAATGGAGCAGCTGTAACTTTGAGATTAATCTCTGTATTGTCCTAAAATTGTTTTTCTCCACTGTCCACTAGATGTTCAAGCTGTGGATGAGTTGTGCGTTTAGCATTTTAAAGCCACTCAATCCTCGAGAGGACACAATCTGCAGATTTCTACCCATAATCCTCCTCTGATTGAAATGCTTATCAGCTCCATCCAATAATGCCTGCCCAACATATGGCTGGCCTGGCGACATGATAAAACAAGAACGGCTGAATTACACAGCTTTCCACTTGAGTATTTCTTGTTCTGATTTTCAAATGCACAAACATTTTGCTTGAAATCAAGATAAACAGATGGAGAAAGTCGATTGGTTTGATGTGCAACGATGATGACGCACAAAGGATAAAGTATATTGCCTGTTGGCTGACCCATATTCCAAACCTAACACTAGGAATCCTGTTCAAAGGAGCTTAGTGTGTAAACAGCATCTGATTTGGAAATATCTTTGCAGGAATTCTAAACATTTGATCATAGTATAGCCTGAGCCCAAAAATGCACTGTTGACACTCTCTGTCCCGCCATTAGGCTATTTGTGTGATATCAAATGCATTACCAATGAGAGCAGTGATGGCCTGGCCAATGAAGACTTCAAAACACCCCTGGAAGACTGAATTAATGGACTTGTAATTCGTTCCGTAGAGAGACCGAGAACTAATTTCATTGTTTTGATTTATACACCCCTTAGAAGAGGCGTTCGGTTGAATGAACATTACTCAATGACTGGTGTGGCGCGCAATGGGACAAACATGAACTCACAACATTCAACGCCACTACCAATCACAGCAGGGTTTAGAGATACTGTGATCCGATAGCAGTCTCATTAACACTCGCTGAGAGAGAGAGCAAAATAAACAGAAGCTCACGCTCATTTATATGCGCCTAGATGGCTAGTGTTGAATTCGGGAGGCTAACATGCCTTGTGTTGTGTGTATATTGAAGTTAAGGTTGAATGAATGGTAATCCCCTGAAGGTTGGACTGGGAATGTAGAACTAGAGAGAGGGAAGCTTTCGCCGTGCCTCAGTGGCATAGTAATGGATGTCACAGAGCGCTTTTCTGTCACACGCACACACAGCCACGGGGCAAACACTCCAGTCACACATCCGTGTCTGGACCCAGCACGCCACTGACTCTCTCCGCCACATGCAGTCCTGTCGCCGAAGCGTCCATCACGAGGTTACATCAGCTGCTGCGCACTAGGAGAATGTGCATAGCCAGTACAGTAGGGAGGAAAGTTTTATATTTTTATGTGCATAGCCAGTAGAGTAGGGATGGAGGTTTTAAATTTGTTGGATAATTCAAGTTCTGATGGATAGAATCAGATCCCAACCTTGTTTCTAATTAATGGTAAAGATCATCCAAAAATGAAAATTCTGTCATTAATTACTCACCCTCATGTTGTTCCAAACCCGTAAGATATTTGTTCATCTTCGAAACACAAAACAAATTATTTTTGAAGAAATCCAAGACCTTTCTGACCCTGCATAGAAAGCAATTGAACTGACATTTTCAAGGCTCAGAAAGGTAATAAGCACATTGTTAAAATAGTCCACATGACATCAGGGGTTCATTAATTTATGAAGCTAATAGTTTTTGTGCACAAAGAAAGCAAAAATAACGACTTAATTCAACAATTTATTTTCGTCTGTGTCAGCCCTTGACGAGTGTCAAAGACTGACAGGAACGAGATTATATTTTTGAATAAAGTTTTTTCTTTGCATGCAAAAAGTATCTTAATTTGTGTTCCAAAGATGAACATATATCTTATTGGTTTGGAACGACAAAAGGGTAGGTAATTAATGACAATTTTCACTATGGGGTGAACTATTGCCTTAAATATCCTGTTTTAGACTGAAATACAGTAGAATACAGAAGTAAAATGGTTTGCAAATGCTGTTTCATTTTGACATAAATGAGTACTTCACCCAAAAATCAACATGAGCGAACAGGTGAACAGGAGCCCATACTGTATTTTGACGCGCAAAAAAGAACATACAGCTATCATGATGGTTGTCCATACATAAATCAATCTCTTCAGAAGTATAACAGTAGGTGTAAGCTAAAAAATAAATGTATAATTGTATAAATGTGCGAATGCAAGTTCACAGGATGGTAAAGCTTACAATTGATTTTAACATTACTACATTGTGAAGCTTGTGCAAAAAATGACGCACAAGTGCCGAGGGCTGCGAACTTTATAATAAAATTATGTTACACTTCACATCAGTTTACATCAAGCATAAACTTCCATGATTGCATGCCAATTTGCTTCAGAAGACACTGAATCATCCACTGGGGTCATATGGATTAATGTCATGATGGCTGAATGTGTTTTTTGGAACCTAACCTCTCTGGCACCCATTCACTGCATTATATGCACTCATAGAGTTGGATTAATTTCTAATAATCGTAATATTTGTTCATCTAAAGAAAGAAAGTTGCACACATCTGGGACGGCGAGAGGAAATGATAAATTACATTATCTTGGTAAATAATCCAATAATTAGGTAAATAAGAATGGCAGTGGTGCCTACGTTTGAGCAACTCACTAATGGGTGAACGTGACATGAGCCACGCTGATATGGTTTAGAACTTGTCATCGCTTTTCCTATAAATGTGAACATTTTGATCAATCTACTTCGTTTCCATAAATAGCCTGAGTAGACTGGAGAGGGCGCTCAATCTACAATGCACTTCACCATACTGTGACAAAGCAAGGAATTTCCTGCTATCCATTATATGTCCCCTTTTAATAGTTTCAATATCTCTGTAACTACTGTCGTGAGCGAACCCAACAGCAGCTGAGCAGCTCTATACGGACCTCATTTGTCCCTGCAGCTGACGTTAAAATGAAGCATGCACTTCATAAGAGATTCATTAAAACCTGCTCATGTTAACGTCAGGCAAAGGAACAAAAGCTTACATGCTTGAATTAAGGATTCACAAGTGACATATTCCCAGAGGGCCTGTATAATGCGAACTCTATTGTAATCTGAAGCAAATGCAAATGCATTCACACGGGGCTGTTCTCACAGAGTGCACAGTCTTGTAACGTGCGACTGGGCATTTGCATGGCACATCGGCTTCTAACGCGTACTGTAGTTAAATATTAACCGTAGGAGCCTAATGGATGATCGCTTAACAAGACAGCTCTTCTCTTCCGCCAGCCGAGAGCTTTAAATAAGTGTCAAATTCTTCTTTGAGCTTCTCAACATGGATGCAGTACACATCTTAAGCACCAACACTAGCCGAACACTGCTCAAAATCAAGCCGGATTGGGGAGAAACAGGTTTAAGAAATCACATAAGGCCGCATGCGTGTCATTTGAGTTGCAAATCATTTGGTTCAGCTTCCTGCGTGCAGTGTACATATTTGGCAGGAGATCAGCAGGTTGAAATTATAGACGTCTGAGCACTGACAGCGGAGACACGGCTCCGAATATGTGCAGACCCCCTGCTCCTATCTGTCTGGGATAAGAAGAGAGAACACTGCTCTCTCCCACCTCCCGCCGAGAACACATACACCTCCATTCCACCCCCTACTCTAACCATACTGAGCAAACAAGATCAACACGCTCCAGCAAACAGGCCACAATAGTCTGACTGGTGTTGGTGAATTAAAAGGATGAATAAATGCATCTCTGTCTGCTCTCCTCTCGTAGTTTATTGTATGAATCAAGGGGTCAAGGCTTGGCGGTAAAGTAGATCCTGTAACTAGACCAATATGGGACAAAAAGTACCTCAATTGACCTTTCGCAAAGACTCACCCCCCTTAGTTGCTATGTCCGACAAGCCATGCCGCTCTCATGCCACACATCATGTTCTAAAGCAGTGAAAAATAAATTTTGGAGCAAAGAGGAAACTGACAATGCGCCGACAGACAAGACAGAAAAGGTTACTTAATTTGATATGATACCTATTAAAGGTACCTATCAAATTTGGTCATTTTTTGAGAAATTCAAACTTGAAATACTGTTTTGTGGCTCTTTAATGCATCCTAACAGATCGCTATAGCATCTCATTTCAAGTGGCACGTGGACGAACATCTTAGCATAAAATAAACTTGAATGAACATCAGAATATTTTATTTCAACCACGAAAGATGTCAATACACACCGTTTTTCAAGTTTAAGAACACCAAAGTTAATCTACTATCCTGTCTGGTTTGTTTGTCAAATGGCAGATTATGCATTATGATTGGTCAGATCGCCTGTCAATCAAGCTCTCTGTAAAGGGTCAATTGATGGGCATTCAAAAGTAGCTGCATTTTCTGATATAAAATGACAGGCAAAAAAAACATCTTGTGGATTTACAATGAAGGAAGGAACAGGGTAGGATTGGGGACTGAATTTTTTGCTTGCAATGAAATTCGATTTTAGTTATTTTTCCTAAATGTTTATTCCTAACAAGTACCAAAATAATTGTCAAGGATTTGAATATTAAACAAAATATTTTAATATAACACGATTCCCATCGTTAGAGCTGAGACACCCAAGTATCACAGAGACTTTGGAATGGGCTCTTTTAACCACCCTTTTTAACAAAACACCCTAGCAACCGCATAACCATGTCTTGGCAACACCTGAGCCCCATGGTGACGACTTTTGATGACTCACTATTTTTTTTAATCAAAAAATCACATTCATCACATTCAGGTAACTCCCATCACCGTCATCAGATAGTGTCATAATCTTTGTCATCTGGCAGCAGGTGGAGGCAGAACTATTTTCAGTCTCGGTAAAATCCCTTTTGAGTGGGCGCCGTTTAAAATGAGTGCCATTATTACACTGCATTAGAGCTGATCTCTTTGTCAGAATGGCACTGCGATGCTTTTAGTACCACGGCCATCCGGATTACACCACGACTTCGTCATTCTTTCTCTCTCGCTCACTTTCCACATCTGTCTCAGTGGGCAGCACAAATCGCAGGCCGGTAATTACCATCAAAGCCTCGGCGTGCCTTTAAACTTCGCACGGACACATAGAGAGATGTTCCTGAGATGACTGTAAAGCAGGCAGAACAAGAGTATATTAAGAAACCCTTAAAGACGTCAATTTGCTCTGTCTGAATCATGCACAGACCTCGCTGTTTCATCTCAATATTCCGGAATATACCGTTCAGATCATGCTGGGAGCAGCTGGTGGTGCATTCATCATTTCAGAGCTTTTAATGTCTGGAAGCGGACAGAAGGAACATTGAGGAAATTGTACATGACTTTAAGACGGTCAACTTACGTGAGGTAATTTTCAGAGTACTATCATCTTGTGAAATCAAAATGATCTTTTGCTGCCCCTAGGCACAGTTAGCCAATATTTAAAATCTTTAAAGAGGAAGCATTAAGTATATTGTTACTTAAATATTAAAATACTTTATAAGTATAAAGTTATACTATATGTAGCTCATTCTAAATGTGTCTTAAATTGTCTAAATTACAATAATGCTGTCAACGTACTATTCAACACTGATCCTACCAGAATGTGATTACATAGCCCATCCATGTGAAAAAGTATTATGATGGAACAATGCTAGCTTTTGATACTTTTTTATTTTTGTGTGCCAGCTTGTGATTCCTTTAACACCACTTCTGTTCATCCATTTGGTGCCTAAGTGTCTACCTTTACATCTGTCATCAGACAACAGAGATTGCAAAACAAAAACAAGAGCACAAAATTTCACACATTTCTGTCAAAGCTAGAGACAAAATGACAGTGAGAAGCTGATGTGTATGCATGCTTGGGTGTTTGTCTGTACGCCAGCCTAGATGTATGTCAAGAATATGTATATATTGTATTAATATACAGTGATAGGTTTGAGCACACTTTCTGCTCAACAAACCCTTGATTTCTCAGTCAGATCTCCTGACTCAATATCATCATCATATCATCATCCCGTTAGTCAGAGGCCGCAGGAGCCTGAGGCGGAGATCCTGTCAGAACTGAAGCGCTGTTTCACAAACAGACTGACTAATAGCAGACGAGTCTGCTTTGTTCATTCCAGCATGTAAGACACACTGGACACCAACAAATAATCAGTTATTGCGAATGCATGTAACTAGTAAAAAATATTACATTTGATACAATTCAATACTGAACACTCAACTTGAATTACAATATTCTGTTGTAATATATATATTTTTTAAATCTACTCACCGTGATGGACCACTCCTCTTAGTCCATGAATAATCGGATCTACTGCAGGATTGTCCTTCATCCCCACCTGAGAAAGAGAGAATGAATACAAGAAGAATAATGACTTATTTGTGTTGGATGGATGGATGGATGAGTAGATAGATGGATAGACAGATAGATATAGAAGGGTTTGTACATTTTTGACAGTAAAAAGCTTGTAGATAGTCTGAAAGGAGTGCATGTCAGTGCGCTGTGCTGATGTCATAAAAAACTAAATTATTGCAATCACACACAAACACCCCCTCACATAAGAGAACCCATTGTGCATCAAACCGCTTCAAAAGCTGCCCGTATTTGAGATGCACCTGGACAGACTGAATTACACACAGACAAAAGACTCCAGTATGCAATAAAGCCTGAAAGAGAGAAGCTACAGTACTGAACTTTAATGTGTGTGTCTGTGTGTTAGTGAAAGAGAATGATAGCTTGCTCTGTGCTGACTATATACAAAAATAAAATGTTTTGAAAATAATTTTAACCATCTTGACCCTAAAAAACACAGATCAGGGAAAATCCATAACAGGCGGAGTACTTCCTTTGCTTCTCTTGGATGGAGGTGTATCAAATAGGTTTGTGCTTTTAAGAAGCCCCTATAGGCTTGAACAAGGAGACAGGCTTTGACAGAGAGGACCCAAGGGGTGAGGTCTATTGTTGAGTCTGTGCATGCACGTGTGTGTGTGTGTGTGTGCAGGTTGTGTATCAAGGAGGCCAGTGCTGGTTAGCCAATCTAACCAACATTCCCATGAAGCAGGAGTGAAAAGGATTCATGCACTTCCACTAGCCTTTGGCTAACCTATCTCTCACATAAATCTCTCCAGGCTCTTTGAACACTATTGTGCTGTTTCTTGCATGAAAGAGAATTCCAGAAGCTCGATGCAGGAAGTGGGCGCTAAGAGCGAACGGCACAAGTCTGCAATACAACAACTGTCTAGAACAGTTTTCTTAGATATGTTTCAGCCTCAATGTAGAGATTGGTCACTGAGGACAGACAGAGTCAAAACAACTGACAGACAGACAGACAACAAACAGAATAGGGTGTTTGTTTGTTTGTTTCTTTTAATGCCATGCCAGTTTCTGTGACAATTTCTTGTTGCTATGTTCAGAAAAGGCTATGTTCAGTTTTATGGCAGAAATACAGATAAAAGACAGCAGACAGACACAAAAAAGAAAGAGAGACAGATAAAAAGGACATGTCTACAGACATACAGATAAAATGAAAGAGAACTACAGAGACAGACAGACAGATGAACAAAACAAACAAATGACAGACAGACAGACAGACAGACAGTGGGAATGACAGACAAGTAGAGAGCATGCAGAACAACAGACAGATAGAAAAGAACGACAGACATATAGACAGATAGAATGACAGACAGCTTGACAGAGTGACAGATAACCAGAGACAACATTAGAAAAACAGATGCACAATGACAGACAGACAGACAGAACAATACACACAAACAATGACAAACACACAGAAAAACAGACAGACAGAGAGGCAAAGAATGACAGACATATTCTTAGGGGGTTGTTGCTGAAAACTCAATCATTTTTTTTCTCTTTGTAGCAAGAGGAAGTTGGAATGGCACTGCGTGGAGGACAAAACACGGAATCAGCAACTGGCATATTTTTCTTATTTTAGTATCAGGACTTGCTTGCCTCAGGACAGCTACGGCCAGAGTGTGTGAAAAATGAAAGAGCCAAAAGTGCAGGGCCGGAGGAAGAGAGAGAGAGACAGTGTAAGGTCTCTGCAGGTCAACAACATCAGACTGACAATGGAGGAAACTTAAAGGGATACTTATTATTTCACTCCAAAAATGAAAATTTTGTCATTGTTTACTTACCATTATGTCATTCCAAAATGAAAAATGACAAAACTCTTTAGTTGCCAGCACTCTTCAGAAAACATTATTTTGTGTTCCAAAGAAGAAAAAATAAATGTATGTTTGGAACAACATGAGGGTGAGTGAAATTCATTTTTTGGGTAAACTATCCCTTGGATGTGAGGAATAGTTGCCGTCTACGTAGATAATTTGACCTGAGTTTCCTTTGTTGACATAGCAGAACGTTCACAAAAAAAAACGGTTCTATTGAACAGTTCAATAGAATAATTTGTTTGTGAACCGAACATCACTCCGGACGGTTTGCCTGAGGCCCTGGATTACAGGTAATAATGTAAATAATGTAAACAAAAATTGTCTTCATAAGACCTAAATGTATCTTCAGGAGTCACAGGTATTAATGTTGTCTTATGTGTTTTTTTTTAACTGTTAAGTTCTGGTAATTACTGATTTGAATTTTATGAATCACCAAGGACCACAGTATTAGAATCTTGGGTGGGCTGAGGGTGAATAAATTAACAACACATTTTCATTTTTTGTGAACTATCCCTTTAACAGAGCTCATATTGTATTCTACACTGCATTAATATGGTCTGGAATAGTGAAAGCACTCTACAAATGAGCCGGTATGCAAGAGGTCACCCACAAACACCTGGACTTCCTTGTAGAACAAACCCTGAGGTAAAATAAATAGCAGCAAGCAGCTTTAAACTCAGTTTAAGAGCTCTGTTTCACCTCACCAGTAAAAATAGCCCATGCAAATCAATAAAGTTCAAAGTACATTTTAGCAGATGGAAAATAAAAATGCTCATTTATTGTACTGAGTTTTAATACGGCAGCTGTGAGCTTTAACAGAGAGAGAAAGAAAAAAAAATAGAAAGCCCTGCAATTGATTAAAAGTAAACGAGAAATGCAAATAACTGCAAGCTATAAAGCAGCACAAGACAATAACTTCAAACAATAACCAACAATAAATTATATACAACCTAAAAACAATTTATAGTATCCTGGGCCACCCATAAGCCCGTGGTTTCAAGAGTATAAAAGAGAAAATCTTTGGTGATATGCTAGCAGCTAATAGCTGCACTTTACTGTGTGGATATGTGTCTTGTAAATAAGCCTATGAACATTTCATGACAGATGTTACGAGTGCTATCTTCTTTAATCAGGGACAGAAAGACTAAATGGTTGGGCAATAAAAAAAATGGTGTGAGTTCCAAATAAAAATAAATATCGAGCGGTACACATGCTACAAAGATTTCCTCCGATAACTGCATATGAGACAGATGCAGAATGAGGCAGATGAGTGAGGGTTTAGAGGGAGAAATATGTAAAACTCTAGTCAGGTGAGATTTAGACATCCTTTTCAAATAGAAAACCTTGTCATGACATATACTGATTAGTCCTCTGAGCTTTGGGGGTGGTAGATGCAGGATTTCTCAGATTATAAATTTGTTCTTTAAAGAAACGCTAAAGTTTTAATGTCTATAGCCAACATTTATAAATTCATGCATTTTTGCTTCTCAGTATATTTTTAATGAACGATTTCTAGATTATTATTATTATTTTTTTTTAAATAAGGGGTGCATTAATTTGATTATAAAATACAGTAAAATAGTAATATTGTGAAATATTAGTTATTACAGAAACATTTCTTCTTATTATCATATTATTATGTTGAAAATAGTGGCACTTAATATTGTTATTTTATTTTTTCAGGATTATTTGATGAATACAAATATCCAAAAGTACAGATTTTATTTGAAATGCATACAGAAAAATACAAAATCTTAGTAACATTATATATATTTGCTATATTTTTTATCAATTTAATGCAAAATAAAAGTATTTTAATTCAGTTCTTCAGTTTCTCCCATTTTCGCTTCAGGTGGAACTATTTGCTGTCAAAGCAAAAATTGTTCATTTAACTATAAAATAAATAAAAATACATTGTTACTTGTAACTGAAAATGTTTTTGTGCAATGCTACCACATCTACATCAATAGGTGCCATATAGGATGATTGCGATATTGTCTAATGCAACAAACAAAAATTCAAAGTGCATAAAGTGCATTATTTAAAATGTTTAAGCTGTTTTCCTCATAAATACTTGAAATCACCTAAAACACATTTTTTCTGTCCTGATGGGGACATTTTGTTGGCAAAACCTGACCCATTCATTCCCTCCCTTTATGTTCCATGTCAATTGTTTTTTGAAGTGTTTGATGAATCATTTGAACTCTGGATTATTACAGCATGACTGCACTGACAGATGTGTAATTTCTCAAAATGTGAGAAATGAGTATACAAATCCACCAACCCACACACACACACACACACACACACACACACACACACACACACACACACACACACACACACACACACACACAGCTCCTGGTAAAGACTGTGAGCCTTAAATTGCTGTTTTGTAATTATCGCAGCGGGGTTGACAAAAGAACAGCACAGAAAGGGAGTGAATACGTGTGTGTTTTTCCATATAGAAAACAGCGGCAGTGAGTTTTCTGTGAGTGTGAAGCTTCAGTATCGTTGAACTTAATGTGACGAGAGAAAACCTTGCAAAATCAATGCTCTTTAATGCCAGCACTTAGCACTGACAAAGCTCAGCGACTGAACATGAAGATGCTTTCGAACCGAGCGAGTTCTCACCTGAAAGAAGACAGCCATGGCCGCTATTACTCGCTTCTCCCGTATGGCTGTGTTAAGACTGTCAAAGTCATCTGAGTTATACATGAAGATCTGCATCTGAGAGAGAGAGAGAGAGAGAGAGAGAGAGAGAGAGAGAGAGAGAGAGAGAGAGATGTGAGAATCCTGTTAGTCACAGACTTTTAGCCAATCAGATTGTAATGCTTACATTATCACAGACAAAACACACATAGTCCATTATCAAATCTAATATCTCATAATCTCATGGCCTCTAATCTGTCTCATCCTGTAATCTCCTGAGAGCGCTCGTCTTCCTCGTGTTTCTGTTTCAAACGTCAAGCCCTGTCCATCCTCTTATCACTGATGGGATCTTTGGCAGTAGATCAGGCTAATAAATGTGCTCAACTCTCCACGGATTGCAACAACGCCTGTGTAAATTGGCAGCAGACGTTTTGTTATTCTCCATTGTCAATACATTTTCCCACAAAAACTCTTCAAAAAAGACAAACGGTATTCTCGTTGGCAGATAGTGATCAGTATTGTGTCAGTAAAAGGTGTAGACTTTAGCAATGGAGAAACTGGATAGAATCCTGTTGAGTTCCGAAAGGAGTTATAAAAGGAGAAACAATAACAGCTAAATACAAACACTTGACTGGAAATTCTTAAATTCTAAAAGTACTTTTACCCTTTAAACCAGAGTCGTTCCATCATTCTGTTGTCATGGTGATGATGGTCATAGGGATGAGTGTATTAAAAATGCAATTCATACATAAAATGACTAATTAGAGCTCTTCTATGATAATAGTGTTTTTAATTTCTGATTTCAAAAGTATTGTCATACAGTGAAGTCAAAAATATGAGGGTGATACAACTGTCCTGATATAATAATAAAGAAGAAGAAAAAAACAACAAATGGGAAATGAAATCATAGAAAGTACATATCAAGGTCAAGAAATATTAAACAAATTTGAGATAATTTGATCTTTTTATGGTAAGGCAAGTTTGTCATTTGGTGCGACCCAAAAACAATGATATTTCTGAATTAATTAATAAAAAAACTTTTACATATTTTTTAAATAAACATATTTTAAATAAACTGCATAAATATATTTCAAATTTTAAGAATATTGATAAAGATATGTGCATAAGTATTTAAGGTGTATATGCTAAATGGTATAACAACATTTTTAAACATTATTCTTAAAACTGAACTGGTATAATAATAATAATAATAATAATAATAATAATTTTTATTGTTAAGAAAACATATGAAACCAACATGAAAGTGTATTTCTAAAAGCTGTATTTCAAATGTGTTTGAAACATGGTTTTAAAAGATTTCTCCCATTTTATGGCATTGACCACATGTCAGAATGGAGTCATGTGGTTAGGGGAGGGGTTAACAAAGGGGCTTGATTACAACAGATGAAAAGAAACTTGTTTTAGAGACAGGGGAAGTATTTACATTGTGATGAAAGATTAGACTTTTAAAAATGAATAACAATAAGTTATTAACAATAACATCAGAAAATACGGAGGTATTACATGCCGAAAGACCTTTTTTTCCCCCTGAAATTATTCAACATTTCAGGAGAAAACATCAACAATTAATTTTACATCTCCACAGAAGATCAGTAGCATTATATATATATAGCCCTCAATCCAATGCTCTTAAAATCATGAAAGAAAGGCTCGTTGCCTACCACATCAACTTGTATCTCCTCACTTCTCTGTTAGCATTGTCAATATTATGCCTGCTGCATTTTCTCGCCTCTGTAATCCTTACACGAGGCCCACTTTGATCTAATTCAGTCTCAAACACCTCCATAGTTTCAGATCACAGATCGCACGCCGCATGCCGGAGAATTCACGAGCCTACGGGCCTGAGCTTAACGCCTCCATCCGCACCGTTGTCTTACTGGCAGTGATTAATGACATAAATATCTGGGCAACTTCTTAGAACACGCTCTCAAATGAAAATAAACAGCAGAGAGAGAGGGAGATTAACATAACATGGTCGTGAGAATCTTAACCTCGCACTATTGGAAGCTGTCTGAAGTCTTGTTTGTTTTCAAGCGGGAGGAGAGGTAACAGACTGTGACACTTTCTCCATACAAGACAGAGAATGACTAACATTACGCTGAGAATCACACAAAAGACACGCCAGTCTTTACAGGGAGATAAGCAAGTGTAGAAACCAATGATGTTGTTGGAATACTGACATTACATATAAGGTAAACTACATTTTTGTAACTCTTTTTGTAATTTTGAAGTGCATTTGACTGTACCCGTAGGCATCTGAAAGCAGCTGTGCAGAAGACATACCATAGAGTATATGAGTACTGAAAACAGTTAATTGTTTTTACCGACACGCACGCAGTACATATCATATACACATATAACATATCATATAGTACAAACACATTTTTTTAGAATATAATTTTTTTGTCCTATAATTCTGCTTTGAGGAGTGTCTTTATGCATGGAATAGCAGAACCTACTTTATATATTGTGACCCTGGACCACAAATCCAGTTTTAAGTCGCTGGGGTATATTTGTAGCAATAGCCAAAAATATATCGTAAGGGTCAAAATTATTCTTTCGATTCTTTCGATTCTAAATCTATTTGATTTTACTTTTATGCCAAAAATCATCAGAATATTAAGTAACGATCATGTTCCATGAAGCTATTTTGTTAATTTCCTACCGTAAATATATTCAAATTTAATTTTTGATTAGTAATATGCATTGTTAAGAACTTAAATTGGACAACTTTAAAGGCGATTTTCTCAATATTTAGATTTTTTGCACTCTCAGATTCCAGATTTTCAGAGTTGTATCTCGGCCAAATATCGTCCTATCCTAACAAACCATACACAAATGGAAAGCTTGAAAGATGTTTGGCTTTCAGATTATGTATAAATCTAAATTTCGGAAAATGGACCCTTATGACTGGTTTTGTTGTCCAGGGTCACATATAACTGTAGTAGTAGGTTAATTATTCTGAACATCCATGGAGTTTGCACTATACTCAGTGCTCTGTAAAAGTCTATAAATGCTAACAGTCATGAGTTTGTGTGTGTGTGTGGGAGGGTGATAGACTATGCTAAACACTAAACCACCAGAGGCTTCATTACAGAAATGTCAATAATTTATTCTGATTCATGAAAGAAAGAAAATTATAGCAGTAGGGAGAGAATGAACCTTGTGTCAGGTCACCTTTATAGCGCAACAAACACAAACATTCGTGCACACTCGCACGCATGCAAATACATGCAAACGCACAAAGGCACTAAAGGGCATTGTTCAGTCAAAATGCAATGGAGCAGAATTTACAATAATGGAGCATTGTCTATTTTACCCTGTAAAATAGATGAATAAATACAATAAAAACACAATATGATGATTAACCCACCAGAGGCTTTATGCAGTTAAACAGTTCTACCCAATCATAGTGCTTGCTAATGCTATGCATAACTTTCATACTTGGATTCTGGGATTTTAACAAACCTGTACATATACAAATATAATTCTAGATTAGATTTTTGACTGATAGACAATGAAGTGGGACATTTTTCACATTTACACTAATCTAAGTCATATCTGGAGACCCTGCATAGACAGCAACAGAGCTAGCACGTTCAATGCCCAGAAAGGTAGAAAGGATATTCATATAATAGTCCATGTGACATCAGTGGTTCAACCATCATTTTATGAAGTTATGAGAATAGTTTTTGTGCGCCAAAAATAAAATAAATGAATACATAAATAACGACTTCATTCAACAATTTTTTCTCTTAGCCTGTCAGTCTTCGACACGCATTCACAAAAGTACCACGATGCATTAATTATTGATGACTTATTTTGCACTACACAGAATGTTATCCAATCAAATGCCTTGGAATGTGAAAGCCCCGCCCCCTAATAGCATCTCCATACATGACTGAATTCTTGTTCTTGTTAATTGGTTGTACAGTGATGGTTGTACTATATATGTATGTCTAACCGACTAACGAGCGGAAAATCATGGTTCATAGCTGTGGTCATTAAGAAAAAAAACATATGTCCCACCCCAACTTACTTTTTCAACAGGAATTGTGTAAGTACAGGGAAAAAAAGAGCTTGCAAGCAAACAACTCACAAACCTGGAGCAAAGAGCAATAATATCGACATTTCTGTGTAAACATAAACACATATAGGATTTTACCTCTGACAGGCCAGAGAAGCCAAAGCAAATATGTAAAGGGCACAAGCAGCACTCTGACAGCTCTGTGTGTGTGAGAGAGAGAGGAGCGAGTGTCTACTCTGAGATCATTAACACACAGGTCACTCCAGGTATCTATGTCTTGTATGTACTTAGGTAAGTGTGTGTCTGTGTGTGTGTATGAGCAGATCTCTGCAGAGTTTCATTAGCACACAGGTCAGACACGGCTCGTGAAATCCTCCGCTCTGGTTACACATATCACTTACACATTCGCTGTTAGCCAAACAGGCAAAGACACACAAGACAGATGGAGCTAAAGTGTATGAACATGCTAACAGAGAGCAAGATATACATTTTTTAGATGTTGTAAAACAACAGGCTGCGTTTTGAGAGGAGTTGAGGAAATCGGGCAGCAGAGAGGAATTCTAAGCATGTCTACATTTAAGCAGACACTCCAAGGCTCAGTGGATTGATAGCATACGTCCTTTATCAAAATTACTATTCAGTGTAGTGATGGGAAGCCTTTTTTATTTCTGCTCTTCTGAAGTATTTACAGGTACATCTAAAAAAAAAATTATATCATGAAAAAGGTCAATATTTTTTGTCACTCATTTCAGAAAGTGAAACCCATATATTATATAGATTCATTACACAAAGAGTGAAATATTTAAAGCCTTTATTTCTTGAAATTTTGATGATTATGATTTACAGATAATGAAAACAATTCTGTGTCTCAGAAAATTAGAATGTTACATAAGAAAAAAGGATATTTTAAACATAAATGTCAGGTTTTTCTATGCACTCAATACTTGGTTGGGCCTCCTTTTGCATGAATTACTGCATCAATGCGGCGTGGCATGGGGGTGATCAGCCTGCTCAGGTGTAATGGAAGCCCAAGTTGCTTTGATAGCGGCCTTCAGGTCATCTGCATTGTTGGGTCTGGTGTCTCTCATCTTCCTCTTAACAATATCCCATAGATTTTCTATGGGGTTCAGGTCAGCCGAGTTTGCTGGCCAATTAAGCACAGTAACACCATGGTCATTGAACCAGCTTTTGGTACCTTTGACAGTGTGGGCAGGTGTCAAGTCCTGCTGGAAAATGAAATCAGCATCTCCATAAAGCTTTTCAGCAGAAGCAAGCACGAAGTGCTCTAAAATTTCCTGGTAGATGGCTGCGTTGACTGTGGACTTCAGAAAACACAGTGGACCAACACCAGCAGATGACATGGCAGCCCAAATCATCACTGACTGTGGAAACTTCACACTGGACTTCAGGCAACATGGATTCTGTGCCTCTCCACTCTTCCTCCAGACTCTGGGACCTTGATTTCCAAATTAAATGCAACATTTACTTTCATTTGAAAAGAGGACTTTGGACCACTGAGCATCAGTCCAGTTCTTTTTCTCCTTAGCTCAGGTAAGATGCTCCTGACGATGTTTCTGTTTCAGAAGTGGCTTGGTATCCCTTTTCCTGAAGATGTCTGAGCGTGGTGACTCTTGATGCACTGACTTCAGCTTCAGTTCACTCTTTGTGAAGCTCTCCTAAGTGTTTAATCTGCTTTGCTTGACAGTATTCTTAAGCTTGCGGTCATCCCTGTTGCTTGTGCACCTTTCCTACCCAATTTCTTCCTTCCAGTCAACTTTGCATTTAGTATGCTTTGATACAGCACTCCTTGAACAGCCACCCCTTTCAGTAATGACCCTCTGTGACTGACCCTCTTTGTGGAGGGTGTCAATGATCGTCTTCTGGACCATTGCAAAGTCAGCAGTATTCCCCATTATTGTGGTTTCAAAGAACAAGAGATACTGATTTTGAGATACTGATTTTTGACTTTCATTATCTGTAAGCTCTAATCATCAAAATTAAAACAAACAAACAAAAGAAACATGTCTGAAGTGTTTTAATTTAAATGTAATGAATCTAAAACATATGGAAGTTTCGCTTTTTGAAATAAGTTACAAGAAAAGATGCACTTTTTCACCATATTCAATTTTTTGAGATGTTACCTGTATTTTAATGAACTGGATCAAAAAAAAAAGAAAGAAAGAAAGAAAGAAAGAAAGAAGAAACACACATTAAATCACATCTTTCTTGTTTATGTTTCTTGTAAATATATGCTATTTTTCATGAATATACGTTTTTTTCTCCCTCTAACAACTGGTCAGTAAAAAGTTTTTTTTTTAATTTGTATATGATCAATCAATGTTCTGATGTTTTTTGAACCCTGATAAATGATAACCCTGATAAATGTAATATTTATTTAATTTTGTACATTAAAACATTAAATACACTTTTCAATTACCCCCCCCAACATAAAAAATAAAAGCCAGAATAAATAACAGGGTTATAATACGGCCTAATAATATGGTTGAACATATGACCTAAATTACGTTGTCTCTCAGAAGGAACTTGCAGCCAGGGATTAAATATTGGATTTTAGTTATTAATAATAAACTTTTAATACAACTAGAAGTATTTGTTTTATAGTTTATAACAACATTCATAACAGGGAATATTGAATACATGAGAATATTGTAACTGACAAACAAATACAAATATAATACTACAATGTTTGTAAAAAAAAATATATATATATATATATTTTTTACTTCTGTCTATGTTATAGATATGGTCCAAATTATGCAATTTCTTGAATGTCTAAATTTTAAGCAATATTACATTTCAGAGTCATGCAGTAACAGGGTTATATGCCAAATGTGTGAAACAAATAAATATTATGTTTGTGGTAATTACATTTACTGAATATCAATTAAATTGATATTTTGTTGGATATATTAGAAAATGCCTACTAATGTTTGCAAATTGGTCAGTTAGCTGTGTGAACCAGTTAGATCAACCAAATGATTTTTTCCCCTCTCAACAGTCAACTTAAGAGTGTTTAATCATCTGCAATTAATCAATAAAGCATTTTCTGTCAAATACTAGAATGGCAGCAGATGTTTTTTTCTCTAGGTGTAGGAATTTGAACATATGCAAACAGTGTCGCTTTGATGATTATGCACAATTTAACTGATGTTTCGGCAACTGATAATCCTCATGTGTGGTATCATTTCTCTAACATGGAAGAATCTTTAAAAGCTACCACTAAAAATATCTACAACTGAGAAAAAAGGAATAATATTACGCACATGGGTGGAGGTGGCTTAATCGCTAAGGCCTTGGGCTGCTAATACAAAGGATACAGGGTTCAATCCAAGGTAAGAGGTGGAATTGGGCAGTCACTGTGATCACAATCCAGCTTTTTAACGATTGTGCCCTTTAGCAAGACACTTAACCACAGGCTGCTCCATAGGGACCGTCCCTGAAATTAGTCACTGTAAGGATGATCAGCAGGTGCAAATGGCGACTTTCACAGAATTCTCACTGAGATGCTGTTTCAGTTCGGCTTTGAAGAACATTATGATTGGGAATTCACAGACTAAAATCTAAATTAGTTCTTCTGCTCCACAGACAGATGGGCCTTGATCTACAATCAGCTTTCTTCCTCTACCTTGTCATCTTGTTCGCTTTGTTCTACAGAGCAGACCTGCCCATACTGTAGATCAGTGCTTCAATCCTGAGACACATAACAGGTCCAGAAGTCATGGGTAGGGAAACTCACTCAACCATCTGGAGAAATTGCTGAGCCATTATTTTAATCATTATTATTGTAATCTTTTTTTGCCTTGAGACGTACCAGCCACTAAAATTCCAGTAACAACAAAAGGGGCTTTTGTACTTACTTATAGGAACTAGACAGCATGTTGGTTCCTAGAAAACCAATTTCTCCCTCTGGCTGTTTTTCTGGTTGCATTTGCACCAGCAGCAGGAATTCTGAAGCGGCTGACAGCGACGTATTTATGAGTGATATTTATAAACATCAACAACTAGTTAATGGAGGGCGCCGTGATCGGAGCTGTTTTTGTTGTGTGTCTTGGTTGTTTTGATGAAGAAGGTGTAATGTAAACACACAATTTACTAGGGCTGTCCCCTAATAGTCGACTAATCGTTAGTCGACCAGAAGAGGCTTGGTCGACCAAAATTGTATTAGTCGCAAAAAATAAAACTAAATGTGAATTCACGCAGTCCGTGACTAACAGATTGTTAACGGCTGGTCTATGTGGTAATACAGTACATCGGGCAGGACATCCAAATGCTTGCCTATCATTCATCAACCTCAAATATGGCTTAACATCTGAAATATGTAAGTATTAGCAGCTTTACATGGCCCCTCAATCTAATGTTAACCTAGATAAATGTGTGCTATTGAAGTGTCTGCGCAGAGTGTGGAAGCTGAACTGTAGCGCTCACTACAGCATAGATGGAGGCATGGATGCGCTCACTTACTCTTAATATTCTCCATTATTTTTGTTCATACAGAAAAGATACACCTTTCAAATCTGTAAAGACTCTACGTTTATTTGTGTGCACACACAATAACAACAAAACACGCTTTTGTAAAATAATAAAAGCAAACAGGATGCGCTTTCTGCCATCTCGGTCTCTGTGAACTTGAGCGTGAAACTCTATGTACATCTTTGCCTTACATAAATTAAACATATCTACTATAGAGAATGAAATGTCTACTTTCAAATGAACCAACTCAAATGGAAAACAAATTCTCAGATTATGCAATCCGTATGAAACATGCATACATGTGCATCCACTACTGCAGAGATGATGAGTCAGTGTCGCCGACTTCATCTCTTAAGCCAAAACCAAGGAAAGCACTATTTTATCAAAATATTTAAATGTTAATGCAGTATCTTTACTGTTTTTCTCTGACACATTCACAATCATTACTTCTGTCGGTGTGCTGTGGCAAGCTTTATGTGTGTGTTTGAGCGCTTATTAGGTTATGTAGGCAATTAAAGGCTTATTATAATGATTTAAATGGTTTATTAATAAATGTGCGATTAGTTGACAAATGCTTAAAATAAACGGATACTAGTCGACCAGAAAAATCCTTAGTCAAGGGCAGCCCTACAATTTACATGATTGAAAGAGCAAAATGTTGGGCTACGAGATTAAATTTATGACAACTTGCAGTGTTACGTATCATTGAGTCTGAGAAAAGAACACAACACTGTTAAATGCCGTTATCGTAAATATTTTTACATGGCTTTTAAAAAATGCCGGATAGCAGGTGTTTAGTATGCATTTGGCCAATCAGCGTACACTTATATTCCTGGTAGTTCTTACAGAACTGTTTTAGTCCCTATTCTGAAGTAGGAGCTAATTTAGTTCCCCCAAACGGAGTTCCTTGAATTAAAACCATTCCTGGAACATACCAAAAAGTGGGTACTTCCACCAATAGTTCTAGAAACCTTAAAAAAGTTCCTCTGGTGCAAAAGTCCCTAAAGCTAACTGTGGTTGGTCACATTTACATGTGGGACTTTTTCCTGACAGAGTGGACAGTTCTTGGGAAGAAAATAGGACTCATCAATAGTTAAATGTATGAGATACATGGATTTATAAATACATGGCTTTATGATACTTTATAAACAAGAAAACACGGCTGCAAGGTGAATCGAACCTCTGATAAGTTGTCCTTGCAACAACTCTGAGGGGGTTTCCACAGCATCAACATTCACATAGCCAACAGAGCCCGAGGTAAACAAATGGATTCATCTAGGATCTTCTCCTGTGGAGAGACTGCAATTCTCCTTACACCAAATGGAGGACGAAGGGAAAAAACAGGCATCATCACCTCAGGGGAGGCTCAACTTGGTTTCTTATGTTCTTTTGTTTCTGAAAAACATGCAAGGTAACCCTGCCAGGAACCGAGCTGACGACGGACAACACCTAAACAAGCCTGTCTGCCGTAAGAGAGGCTTTGAATGCGGAAGCCCTGCTGTTCTTCAATGCGGTAATCGCTTAAAATCTCCCAAAATTACTACAACTACCCCTTTCTCCGAACCACATGAGGTCTTTACGTCCTTTCTGCTCACATTCCCATCAGGGTCAAGGTCAGTGTTTAGGACTACGCTTCCCTTCGGCTGTTGGCTCCCCATTGCTACAAGACCATCAGCGGCTCTTCAGAACTTCAAAGCGTGATGAGGAAGTGTCCTTTGACCCTCTAATTATAAACCAATCAGGAGCGTCTCATTGTGGTTCACAGGGAAGCAGACGTCTGGGATTGGCAGGGTTTCTCTCTCTTGTCTCTCTCTCTCTTGCAAACTGTTTCTGTCTTCCTGTGCAAACATATTGACCAGCCTCTCAATTCAAACAGGAGTCAATTAGCCATAGAATTAATTTCGTTTTTGCTTTATAAAAGTCTCAGTCTGTGTCCCCTGTGTTTGTTTGCAGCTCAGTCATCCATCAAGGTCAACAGGGTTTTGAATTAGAAATAATAAATGAATACCAGAAATAATATATAACCCAGAGAATTACCTGTCATTAAGACCTTTAAGCTCTAAACCTTGCCTGAAGTGGACATTGTGTTTACACAAAGGCGACTGGCTCAGGTGTACAAAATCAAAGAGCAAATGAAGTATTGACAAACTGGCACTTCCTCTTTGGGACTGGGCCGCATTACAATGCAGGTGGCAGAGCGCGTCTACATGCAACACGTTCTGGATGAGTGCACAAGCTCTAGTCTATTTGTCTCACGGACCCTTGTGCTATTCAAATCAACTACCGTACTGTCTCGGATGTTAATTATGTTGAGATCGGGACAGTTTTAAACACAAAGACCAACTAAAGGTGTAACCTCAGAAGAAGATAATGCTCACCAGCAATCAAACACTTGAGCTAACGTTCCTCAGATGGACTCAAGGTCAGAAACAACTTGCTAAAGTTTGTTTTGTTGCATGTGTGGAGAAATGAGAGATGGTCTTGTACAAAATCAACCAGAAGTTTGACCCCAGAAGACAATAACTCTCACCTGAAATAGCTTAACTGGTGCAGCCAATCAGACTATTCAGCCATTTTGCCACAATGTACAAAGGAATCAAGGTCACAAAAAGTTCTCTAAAGTTTGTTTTGTTAGATGTTCAGAGAAACGAGAACACACTATCTTTATCTTTCTCATCACATATTTAACAGCAGAAAGCATTTCATTAAGAATGCAACAAGAACTCAAGTTTAATGCATGTGTAATTAATCATATCAGCTGGTAGGTGACAAGTTAATGGATCATCATAATAAATATCCCATATGCTCTCGTGGTGGCATGGTTTTACACACAGACAGACAGACAGACAGACAGACAGACAGACACACACACACACACACACACACACACACACACACTAGCTGATCCATTCCTCTTAGTGCTGAATTTGAGTGACAGGACACATATATCGATTTTGGCACTTTATCCCTTTAAAACAACAGCCGTCACCGTGAGAAAGCAAAGGAGATAAATGAGCACTGTGGTCTGCAGGGAGCTGAGCCTAAAGATTTCCCATCAGTCCTTGCTCTCGCTGACCGAATGTCCGCTTCTCAGCTCCAACATTATTCATCCTTTACTTTATATCTGTTTGCTCTTATTGGGCACTTTCACAAAAAAGGGTACTAAATAGTGCCTGTAACTCTTAAAAATGAACTCTGAAAAAATTATGCATTTTTTTTACACATATAATTCGAAAAATGTGTTGATTTAACCAGTTTTGACCATCATTTGAATGATTTGATTTTATAAAAACAATTAAACATTAGCTAAAAGTAAACGAGTGACCATTCAAGAATATATTTTTTATAATAAATAGGGTAACAGGGTTGAATAAACCAACATTAGCAAAACTGAAGAAAAAACTACTACAGCAAATTACTACTAAAGCGGTAACTTATTTTAAGAAATTACTTATAAGCTTTGTGAAAATTAGGATAATCATGCAGCAACATGGTTGAACGCAACGGGGTAGGGTAACTCATGCTAAAAAATTTACATTTGAAGTAATTAAAAATATAAATAATAATATATAAATATATTAATATAATATTGATCATATGTACATTTTGTAACTGTGACTGAAAAAAAGTTTTGTAACTTGTAACTGAAAAAAGTGAGCGCTGAATGTATTCTATTAGTTGTCAAAATAAACGAATTGCAACATGTCTATCATTCCTAAATTTAACAAAGAAGAATGTGAATATCGCAAGGGTGGACGCTAGCAGCAAACACATAACAAAATGTAAAAAAATATTTATTTTATGCACATTGTACATATGATCCATTTTAATTTGTACTTTACCACCTAACACCAAACAGGCCCCTATTTTCTGGTAAAATTGCACAGTGCTCACAATTATTTGTACATTAAATTACAGATAATAAATGCATATAAATTTGTGCCTTACTGTATATTGTGATCTCACACAGCACTATATTTTAGTCCATATGAGAGGCATGTTCTTAAATGTAACTGTCACACTTCACCAGGAAGCTTAGAAACACGGAACGAGGAGACGAGGAATTCACAAACAGGAGTCTTTAATAATCCAGTGTGGAACATAGGAGACACGGGAACACACATGATGACGTTCAAGAACCGACAAACACTAACTGAATGGACAAGACCTTAAATACACAGACAACTAGGGATGAAGAAGAGACACACCTGAATCAATTCAATAATCAACGTTAGGGAGAAACTGGGTCACAGGGAACACATGGGGAGCAAAACACACACAAGACAGTCCACAATCCTGACAGTAACACATATAACAAATATATTTGTTTTGGTGCTGATTAAACGCTTTCACACTTAACCATGTTGTATTAACTGCTCCACTATATCTTGTATAGAGTATCTACAGTTCTCCATTCACTATTGATCAATTAAAGCTCCCTCTGCACCTGTAGCTTTTCCACAACCATTTGATTTGTGCCTGGCACTGAGGTGAAGTTAGAATGTGCATCTGAGAAGTCTCTTATAAAGAGATGGTTCTACGTGTAAATGTAATTTTTACTCAATTCTTATGTTATTCTTGAAATCAATACGTTTAAACTCAATTCTTGTAATGAAAATAAAAACATAAACAATGATTGCCACTTCTGGTTACCCCTAGTTCTGTCCCTGTAACTGACATTATTTGTTTTGTTTTAATATGGTTATTAAGTGTGACAAAAATTCAAAATTGTAATTTAAAAACACTGCTTACAATATGTAAGGATTTCAAACGAGCTATTTGTCATGCTAGGTTAATTTTATGTTAGTGTATGTTATGTTAGATGTGGACTTGAACAAATCCTCGGCTGAACAATCCAGATTAAATGGACCTCCAATAATTTCCATACAATGTTTTTTGTCTGATCCCCAATTCCTGTTTAAATTTTTATATCCTTTAAGATGTGTAAAGCCACACACTCTTTGAACCAAACCTATAAAGGAAAAGGAAAAAAAAACACTCTTTTCTGAATCAGAAACAATCTCGCCACCCGCAGCGCACAGACATTCTGAAACGGTCTTGTGGAGTTTATTGTCAAGTTCAGGATGGGAGAGGGCAGGGTGCAAGCAGACAGCCTCTAATACCTGTAATATAAATGGTAATAGTGTCAAGCTTCTTCTGAATCCCAAAGAGCAAACCTGGGAGTTTTACCTCAGACGAGGACCTGTTATTCCTCCCTGGGCTTTGTCTCTAAAGAATGCACTGTGCACACCACACTTTGCCAAATTTAATTTATCCCGTATTGACATCTCTCCAGGTCCCACGGTTGAAGGTGCACACACACACAGACACACACATCGCGCCGACATTCACAAGGACAGACATGAGGGAAAACCTATTGCTTTATAGAGCAGGACCCAACGTGTAGTATGTGTGCAGTGAGGACAAACCAAACAACAGGAGCGTGTATTCATGTTTGTATTAAACAGCAAAGGCTAATTAACATGACCAGCACAAATAGTATGTGACAAAAATCACACAAAGAATACAGGGCATCAAAGCTGTTTAACAGGGTGGGACATTTGACTCGATGTGGTGATATATCTAAAGAAAACAGTCAATGTTTAGCCTACAATAAGCTGTCAATAATATTATTAATTTATATTATTTTAATAATATATTTTATGTTAATTTATATTAATTATAAATTAAATTATAATGCAAGTAACAACATTACACATTTAGCCTAAACAAATCTATCACTCAGAGCTAGTTTATTAACTCCAAATATTACTTTTACTATTATTTATAATAATATATAAATACTATTTTGAAGTACTGATAAACTTTTGTTTCTTCACAATATTTTATCATTATTTATATAATTTCCTCACAATAATCTGGGTAACAGGGTTAAACGGTTGTGCTTGACGCGTTCAGTTAATGCCACGATATTTGTAATTCAGTTAAGAAAGCTAAATGAGATGATTTGACAAAAGCTTTTTCCACAATGTGATGTGTTCAAGAGATTTTCTTTTAATATATATATAGGGGTCAGAGAACAATCAAGAGTATAGATTTTACTGTACGAGTTCACAGCTTCGTGACTGCCTGGGAAGTGCTTTGACCTTCTAATGAACCGTTCCTCAATTCTCGCCCAGCACCAGAGCTTTTTAAACCATGCATCAAGGCCACACGGTGTCGCAGAGAGAGAGAGAAATGGATAGAACTTATTTTCTTCTCATCCTTCTTCCCAGAAAATGAAAGAGCAACAGAGACGCCCTGAGATCTGTAAAAGTGTCATGTGCCTTTTATTTCCCATTTCACGGGTATTACATCTCTTCATAAAATACGGGGAACAGTGTTTTTGAGCAAAGAAAGGCAGGAGGGGACGGGATCTACGGCAAGATTATCAAAAATGGTATCTAGCAAAGCAAAGAACTGGGACAACATCTATTTGCCCTCCAGGTTTCACATGGCTTTTAAAGAATGGATGTGTTTTTCAGTGTCAGAGGAGGCAGAGAGGAAAATATAACATTATGTCAGGAATTGGATGTGGCCCTTTTCTTGGAAGGGCAATAAAAATACAAAGATTGAAAAATGGCACGGCATCAATCCGTTATCTAAAAAGATTTTATTGGATGTTGTTCAGCGACAGAGACGGAAAGCACGTACCTTAATGCATTACAGTAGAAAATAACTAATTTATGGCACAAATCCAGCTTTTTCAGAGTTGGAACACAGGAAAAATGTGATACAAACTCACTTAATGTCAGAAAATATACATTGTTTGTGTTGAAGTTTCAGTGCTAATTTGTTTTTAAGTCATTACTTTGGGCATTGTGCGAACGAACGGCATCGGGAATTTATGATATGTCATTATAGTGCATTAACATTGTTGAAGTGGAAAATCGTTTTCCACTTGAATAATGCTTACAATGTTTAAGCTCCATGTTTTTTTCCCTGAGTGCGCGCATGCTGTGAAATGGATTCCTCTTTTCATTCCATATTTAACTGTGTACTGCTTTGTGTGTGTGTGTGTGTGTGTGTGTGTGTGTTATCTCACCCTTGCTAAACAAGGAAGAGCCTTCCAGGCTCAAGCGAAATGAGATCCTTTACACTTGTGTGTTGTAAGTGGATATGTATAGACGTGCATACTGTTATTCCTATGATTTATATCCCATAGATATTCAATAGTTTACAATTTGTGTCTCTAAATATGCATATTCTTTGATTTGGTCTCTGATGTCAAATATATCCCTGGACCTAGTACATATTAAGAGCCTGTTTTAAGACACAATCAACACCAGAGTGAGAGGAAATTAAAGAAAAAGAAAAAAAATCTAGTTTGTTTCTTCATATTTACAGTATGTTCCTTCGAAATGAAGCTAGAATTAAATACAATCTAATTAATTATATTAATATATATAATTGCATTTCTTGTTTGTGTCTAAATATGTAGTTACTTTTTCATTAGTTTATTAATGTTCTTTTTTATTCACTGAAATAAAGCTGAATATAAGTATTAGAAGAAAAAAAACCTTTAAATTAAATGAAGATTTAAAAATAATAGTTAATTCAAAATATTAACAAAACTGTTAATATAAATAAAAGAAAGTGCCCCTTTTATGAGAAATGAAAGGCACATATTTTGGTTTTGGGAGTCTCCAACAACAGGTTGACATGCATGCAAGGTCAAAAAACACTTTCAATATCTTATAATATGTATTTATTTTTACTTTACTTGATCAACGACTCCCAAACGATTCATTTGTGAGCTCAGTGCTGCTTTGTGTACAGCGTTACTGTGGACACGGCTATTTTACTGCTGCATGAATTTGTATTTTCATTCAGACCAACGCTAAAGACCAACAAGTGGGCGGGCAATATGCTAATGTTTAATCAACATGAAATGGTTTGGGATTCGTTTTAAAAATGACTCGTTTCAACGATTCAGAGTCAAAATCCATAATAAGGGGGTACTTAACATTTTTAATAACCACTTAATTACCACCAATGAGAAGAAAATTATTGCGCCTCTTTAACTATAAATTGTTATATAAACGTATTCAAGCGAGTGAGTAATAATAATTCAGCAATAATTCTGATATATGCAAAACATTTATTCATCAGACTGATTCAAACCAGTTTTTCTGTGAGTCTTTTTGACCAGTTTCTTTGTGCTGTGCCCAAAATGACTAGCTTTTTAAAAATAGCTTGTAAACAGTTGATTATGCTACATTATCAGCAAATCTTGGACTTTTTGTCAAGTTGTCTTCTTTTAGCACAGGTTTTGTATTTCTTTGATTAGTCATAGGCCTCACTGAACTGAGCTTACGCACCAGTTTTGAGTGAAAAGTGCATTATTTGGGGCTCATTTTGTAAATGTCCATTTAAAAACCCCTCTCTGGGTCAAAATGACTGGCACACAACAAGAAGGTTAAAATACTCCTATGAGTCATCTATTCATGCTTTGAAACACACTGAACATGCTGTACAGTATGTTTGTTTTTTCATCCAGCCATTAAAAACAATGTTTTTGGTACTCTATCATGAAACTCAGTTCACGCTTTCGAGAAAATTCCACCTACCAGCTGACCATTTAGTGTTCGATCCCATCAAATAATCTTCATAACCAGTAAACTCAAGCGATTATGATTAGAAATCGTGGTTATTGGACTTTACTCCTGCAAATACAAGAACAAGTCATGCGCCCAGCAGAAGGCATGTTACACAAATGTAGCGACCTCATGATTCGCCCAAGACGCTGAAGCGAGCGCAACACGGCGTGTTGTCAAATATTTACGAATTAATACAAAATCCGAGATGACACGTTGCCTGTTGGGATGCGTTGTTCCATTACATTTGTGTTTCCCCTAGTGCACCAGCTGGTATTTAGACATTAGGAGGTGTCAGCACCATAACGATGATTTTTCATGGCACAACCCCGCCACAGAAGACACCCAGATGCTGCTTACAAAAGGTTAGCAGGCCACTGTTATGATGTGTTAGCTCAGCTAAAACGCCTTGTTGTAATTTAGTTGTTGTTAGACTTTTTACTTTTCGGACTATTCAATAAACCCGAAGTTCCCATGTTTGCATATTCTGTGTCGGAGCTGATAACGCTTTAGACATTTAGCAGAGGGTTTTTGGTTATTGCAGGCCTGCAAGCCCCACAAAGAGAAGGAAGAAAAGGATGATGGCTGCTTTGTCAGGTCAATTTTCAATAAAAAAAGGAAATGAAAAGAAACGCTGACAGTGAAAGCACTGTAACAGTAGATATGCCTGTACTTGAGGAAACCTATGCTCATTTCCATTGCTTGTGTGGCTTGTTCCCGGTCGTGTTTTCTCTTTCCATCTATCGCGTTCTATCTTTGCATCAGGTAATATTTTGGAATGCGCTCTCTATTGCACCGACTGCAAGGGCTGATGGGAAATAAAATTCAATTCATCAATGCCACATCTTATCTCTGATACCCACAGCAGTGTGTGTTGGCTTCTATGCCCCCCATCACATGTGTTAATTTACTTTGTGCTTCTCTTATCGGCGCAGGTGGACAAAGGCCTCAGTGAGAGCCTCTCTCTCGCTCTCGTAGCAGCCGTGCTGCGCGTTTATCATCGAGCCGGACGGACAGAGGGTTCGGCCGTGATTAAATGGAATGCTGACCACCTAAGCACCGTATCCCACAATCCAGCGGCTTACCTGACCTTGCTCCCCTCTGCAGTTTTAAATTCGGGCTGCGTCGACGATAAGAGAAACACAGACAACAACCCCAAATTTCATCACCGCGCTCGACGCCTCTGGCTACAACACAGACTCTATCACTCCAGGAAACCTTTGGAAATACCAAGTTATTTTCTGCTGTGTTTGGTAGGAAATTCTACGGAATGGATTTAATAAAGTGTTGAAACATTTGGAGCAAAAATTAAGTTTTTGACAGTTTGCTTGCAGCCATGTCATTCTAAACCCATATGGCTTTCTTGGTTTCCTTAGAGAACAAAATCAAGATGTTTTGAAGAATGTTCAAGGTGCTCTTTTCCATACAATAACATTGAATACTGACCAGGGACTGGCAGGCTACAAAAAATGGCATCATAAAAGTAAATATAAATAAATAATATACAAAAAGCACCACAAAAGCTATATTTTATATAAGCCTCATGAAGCCATATAATGACATTTACAATAAGTCATTATTCACAGAATCCTGTCATCTCAAAAAGTGTTTTGTAACCAATTCCAACCACTGTATTTGAATATGAACCAAGGTCATTATAGATAACAAAACAACAAAAAATAGTTACATTAAATGTCAAAAACACACAAATAAATTGTTTAAACTGAATTTAATTAAAACAGGAACTTATACAATTAAACATTATATTTAAAATATGCAAAAATATAATCTCAATGATACTACAGTAGCACTGGTTTTCAAATAATTTTCAAATCATGCAAATAAGATGTGATAGCTGTGAAAAAAAAAATTGGGCTTTCTCACAAATGTACGACTTTAGAAGACATGAAATGCAATGTGTAGTTGCATGGAATACTGTTATGTATATTTTTCTTATTTTTTAAAGCTTGACAGCCACAGGTCACCATTTACTTTCATTGGCTGTGCAGCATGAACATTCCGGCAAACATCTCCTTTTGTGTTCAACTAAAATGATATGATCGGAACAACATAAATAATTAAATAATTTATAGAAATGTCTTCTTAGTTTAACAGTATTTTTAAGCTTTCTTGGTATCTCTTTAAGCAGAGTTGAGAGTAGTAAATTATTATCGGTCGCCAAAAGCATATTTAAATAATCAAACAATTAAGCAAACATGCAATGTGTAGGGAATGTGTACAGCTTTGTGAATGACGGGCGATCCAATTCTATCAAAATACATCTAGATCACTGTGACTGTTTACATGCCGCCGTATTGCCCTCCAAACTCTGGGAGCCAGTTTGAATATTATTCTGCCATTATTTATTTGGGTGATTTAAATGTTATAATAGCATTTGTTCTGAGCAGTGACGGCGACCTCTGTGTGACTGTCATCTCGGATTTCGACACGCAGAAAAAGACACGGGTTAAAGATTAATAGACGAAATGCGTGAGGACTCGATTTTTGTGGCGCCTAACTTATTCATGAGGAAATAACGGGCCTTTAGCCACGCTAAAGCGTGAGTGAGTGTGTGTGATCTCAGACAGCAATATAAGTGTTATCAGGATAAATGCTGCATGGAGGCTGATGCCCGCCTGATTGAAGATCCTACGCCTCTCTGAATGTGACTGGCATACTAAACGGAGATTTACAGTTAAAACAGCCGGCCTGAACGCAGCAGGGCTGCACTTAATCATGCCATTCAGCGGTCTTATTAGAGAACAATTACTAAATGGCAGGCCTTGTAAATCATAAATCATTCACCAAGATGACTCTGAGAAAATGAGTGCGGCATTTTGCAGTCAAACACCAATGGCCTGCCTCATGTGTATTCATGGGAGTGTAGGTAGATGTTGTGCAAAGCTGTTGCTGCCTTCATCTGTCACGAAAAAACCAAGACCTGAGCCACCAGAACAGGAAAGACTCTTGGGAAATATATTAGCGTGGATTTTTAGGAAATTCAACGTCTGGATTCTAGCTTTACAGATGGAGTTATAAACGTGAAGTCAGAATAAGAGGCAATTATAAGGGTTAGTATAACTGTTTGGCCTGCATTGCTTAATATGGGCCACATTTGAATATCTCGTGGTGTCATATTTGGCAAACAATTTTTTTTTAAATGCTTTGGACTGCTTAATCTATTTGACGCCAAAAATGCACAATACTAAATAAATACCATAAATACCATAGATCCTACTAAAGCAAAATATCACAATATTATCTGAGTTAGAATGTATATTAATGTTTTTGAAATCTCTTACGCTTAACAAGGCTGAATTTATTTGACCAAATACACAGTAAAAAAGCAATAGTGTTCAATATTATTGCAATTTAAAATAACAGTTTTCTAATTGATTTCTGTGATCAATACTTCAATCTTCAGTGTCACATGATCTTTCAGAAATCATTCTAATGTGCTGATTCTGATTATTATTATTATCAATGCTGAAAATAGTTGCGCTAATCATACATATAAATAAATACACTTTCTTTAAAAAAACTATTGCAGATTATTATTATTTTAATAAAATAATAGCAATTTCTGACCAGTCTTTTGAAAACAGAATATTATATAAATTTGGGGGCAGAATTAATCATGATAAACATGATAATTTAACAACCCATACATTTAGTAAGATTATTCTGTAAAATACATTAATTCTTACACCAGAAATGAAAATCACTTTTAGGGAATCAGACGCAAAAGAGATTTTGATTCTATTCCTTTTGGTTCTTGAGAAATAAGCAAAAATGTAATATTCTTAAAATAGCACATACCTCCAGGCAGATTAATGTAATTTGTGAAGTACAAACATACTTCTGCACATGATCTATTGCTTTATCTCACATCCTGTCTCAAGTTAAAGCTCCGACTATGCATCAAATACATCAGGGATGTAGAAGGTGGGGGCAGATTATGAACTTCACCAGCTTGGCTCATCATGAATATTAATCAGGTGATGTAAGGTTCACCCAGTAGTCACAACCGATTTATGGAGGTCCGGTAAATGGGTGCTAGCCCTAGTAGAATTACCGCTTACGGCTTGAGCCTTCGTCAGTCGACTGCTGATGCAACCGGCTGGCAGATGTTTCTGCTTGGTCTAAAAGTCTTAAAGAAGACGGATGTCATTTCGATTACCTAAGTGGTGGGTGAGATTTGGGATCATTCCACCAAGTTTGCCATCTCTGACTTTATGATTTCTGACACCCAGACACTTTCAGGGAAGAAAAATCATAGTAATAAGAAAAATCTGAACAAAAACATTTCAGCACTGGACCCCTAAAATTGTGTTTCTGCTTGATGTGCTGGTGCTGGGGTTTATTAGTGTGAATATGTACACCTCCACTAGGAGGCACTAGACTGTAACTCCCCAAAGACAAACTGACAAACCGTTGCCTTCGGTGTCTGTAGAAGTGTCATTTGATAGACATCCATCACAGCTCATCTCTTACACACCCTGTCAACTCTCTCTCCCTCACTTCCTCTTTCTCTCTCTGACCTCCTCAGGATGTTTAGCATGTTTGAGTGAGCAAACCGCTTCAGGAGGAATAGAAAGACACAAAGGGTGAATTTCTGTCTTTATCACAGTCTACTTCAGTGCTTCCCAATCTTGTTCCTGTATGTCCCACAAAAGCACAGAGTTTAGTCTCCTTTATCTGACATAACCATGTCGGAATTTGAATGATCATCTGATAATCTAGAGCATCTGATTAGGAGTCAACCAACTAGTTATGTGCAAAACTACATATTCCGAATGACTAGTCAAAAACGATGCTTCAATTTTGTGGCAGTGGTTTAATAGAGCCACAGCTTCTTGCTATGTTAAAGGGATAGTTCACCCAAAAATGTCATTAATTACTCACCCTCATGTAGTTACAAACCCGTAAACCCGTAAATGTAATTTATGTATTTTTTAAATCTGGAACTACCACGTTCAAGGCCCAGAAGACAGTGAGGACATTGTTAAAATAGTCCATTTGAAATCAGTGGTTCAACAATGTCCTTGCTACCTTTCTGGGGCTTGAACATGTCAGTTGTGTTGCTGTCAATGCAGGGCCAGAAAGTTCCCAGATTTAATAAAACATATCTTAATTTGCGTTCTGAAGATGAAGGAAGCTCTTACAGGTTTGGAACGACATAAGGGTGAGTAATCATTGACATAATTTTCCTTTTTGGGTGAACTAACCCTTTAACGGGATATGGTTAACACTCAAAACTTTTCTGAAAAGTCCCTACTTCATTTTCTAGCCACATTATATATATATATATATATATATATATATATATAAACATTCTAAATAACCTATTTGTTTCATCCAATCGATTAGTTCACCATTCGATTAGTCCATTGGTGAATGTCTAGTTGACCAACTTCAAGCCATCCCTAACAATAACATAAAAAGACCACTCACAAACTTTCTCAGGAAATCCATCCATAATGAATAAAACTTGATGATTACAGGTCCATTACAGTACGCTTCTATTATAAATATATAATGATTACAGGAACTAGAGAACCCTTGTAAATGTAAAAATGCATTTTAAATGTTAATCTCCATTTATATGTACCTTAAAACTATGTATAACACACACACACACACACACAGTTTGTTACAGTGAGGCTGCTTTGACCTCCTCTATGTTAAAGAGAAGTCTTCAAAATAAATGTTCCCCCCAAAATAGTGTACTTCTATTTTCTGAGAATCTGAGTACATTTTCTGAGAATCTGAGTAAAGACCAATGTGTTAGTTTCCTAAATCCCTCAAGTTTGTTTTTTAGCTCTACAAAACACTCCGGAGGAGGGCCTTTTGTCAACGCCGTGAAGCCCCTGGATTACCATACATCTGGAGGGTCCGCTTGACGGACGAGTGAAGGATGGAGAGCGCTCTCCCCAGTGATAATGACAGTGATCTGGCAGCTCTCAGAATGAAGTCAAGGGCCACTGGGTCCTCTGTCAAAGGAAGCAGTGCTGTCGGTCAGACTCTGAACAGCCCTCCACAGGGGGCAGCGTTTAATTACCTCAGGTCTCCAGTTGACTCTCCAGCTAAAACAAAAGTAATTGCCACACTTCAAAAACAAAAACATGAAAACTTTGTTGGTTAACAGGGCCAGGGTGACTCAGTAATGCAGAATGCTTTGTGGAGGAGTAATCTGTATGCAAAGCGGGAGCATTTGGCAATGTGCGGTTCCCTGAAAATCTCAGTTTGATGATCTAAGCAGAGCTGTAATATTACTCTGTAAAGATAAAAAAAAAACACGAATCAAGAAATAAACAAGTCCTGAATTCGTCTGGCTCACACTGACTGATCCAAACAATCAATAACGAACAAAAGTAGCTTTTAGCATATTCTGTGAATTGTAGCGTTGTTTATTTAGTCTTGAAAACCAACGACTTTCATCCAGGTATACAAATACCATGGGATGTATTCATTACAGTACTTGATAAATATTAGAAAATACATTAGCTTTAAATAGATTTACATAGCAAATTAAACTCTTATTTTTAAAGAACTTTTAAGGAAATAAAAATGTGTGTAGCGTAATAAGTTTGATCAACAGTTTGATTAGGAAGGCAAAATGTTTCAATCATTGTCGACTGATTTGTTCAAAACACTGATTCATTCACGTTTTCTTAATTTCATTATTTTAGTTCAATAAAATAAAACAAAAATAAAAGAGGGAACACAGTGCAACATGGATATGTGTCCACATAGTACTAATTTGGGTCCCACATGGTAACATTTTATTTTAAGGTGTCATAATACAGAGTAATTAGCTAATTAAGTACATAGTAGTAGCGGTTGTACTTACAAGGCTTAGACCTTCAGAATGATATATAGATTGTCAAGATAAATTTTGTCCCGTTTAATTTAATCTATTTGTAAACAATGACATGTGCAAACAAAGAGCGTTCAGAGCGCCAGCGTCCTCGTGCAGCTTAACAGGCTAAACAAACATTTCTCGTTGTGAACTTTATTCACCCAATATCATTATTGAATTATGTACTGTAGTTTTAAAAAACTGAGTAGATGACACTGTCAATGGTTACACAATATTGATATTATATATTTTTTAAGTGACTAACAGCTGCCTCAATGAGAAATGGAAACACAAAAGCAACCACAACAACGACAGCAACAGCTCTCCATCCCTTGTCTTTCAATAATTCTTCAGTGGTTCTAATTAGTGTAATTAATTCAGTTTAATGAGCCCTCTTCTCTCAGTCTACACCCTCTAAATCATGTCATGACCACTTTATAAGGAAACCGAATGAGCACTTACGCTTAATGTAGGTTTTTGTAAATGGATTTACTCCACAGGTGACACTATTGTCTATGAGAGCTGCGTGAAGGATCGAGGTCTGAGAGCTTTCATGAAGAGAGCACAGGCCAAAACACGTGACGTCAAGCCAGGAAAACCACGAGCCCCACTGCTGATAGACTTAATTAGCTTTCTGACTCAATTAGTTTTGTTAATGAGCGTATTGGTTGTAAGCTAGCGTTTTGGCTGGTGAAGACATTCATAACAAGCCACACTTAATTTCAGCTCTGACCTTTTTTCCGTCTTGTTATTCAGTTTTGTTCTTAACCTTACCTCTAGCATTTCTCGTCATGTCATCTGTTTCTGTTGCTTCTGTGATGTTCCAAACTCTCCTTTCTCACGTCTGTCTCTTTGCCTTTTTCTTTTTACAGCTAGAATTGTGTAACAGAGTGAAAAGAGCAGCCTCATCTACATTCTCTGAGCTTCAGGCTCAACTCACATCGACTACAAGACACTAAATGTGACAGACCAAACAAGTCAAACACTACAGACAGACATCAGAGAAACTTAAACACAGATCGCTCTAGTGAGCCTGTCCAAAAGTCACTCTGAATAAAACATGTCTGCTCTATTTACCTCTGAAGCTACCTGATTAACTGATCACTTGCTTTCTTGAAGGAAACATGCTATATATTTGCAAATGCATATTTATTCAACGAATAGTATGTGTTTGAATCACTAAAAGGGAATGGCTTAGAAGAGTCAGTTTTTCAGGAATTGGTAGGATTAGACGGTCTGCCCTGTATGTTTTTGATTTACTAATATGAACTGGTTCATCAACAGATTTGGAGTCATATATTTTGGTATTATTTGGACTGCACTGGTTGTGTTGTATGGATGTGATAAGAACCGGCTCATACAGGTCATTCTGAATTCGCTAGACCCTATTTTTTAGCTGTATTGTTTTGATTAACTAAAGGTAAAACTAAAATTAAAACTGGCTCAATAGTACTTTGTTCTGGCATTAGTTGGACTACACTGGTCATGCTGTATGGATTTGACTCAATAAAAGAACTGGCTGCTAATTGTCATTCAGTCAGGGATCAATTGGACTACATTGTCATGCTGTTTAATTTTTGAGTCACTAAAACAAACAAAAATGGCTCATAGGTGTAATTTGTTCAGGAACTGGCAATATTACACTGCTCATGCTGCTTTTCATTCAATAAAAATAACTAAATCATAAGAGCCATTCCTTGTGGTTGGACTACATTGGTCGTGCTACTTAGTTTTGATTCACTAAAAAGAATAATAAGCTCAAAAAAAGTAATTGTGTCCTGCTTCTGTTCTTTTTTTCATTTTGATCTAGTTATGAATAAAATCATTTCTAAATGTGCTATAATCACTGTCACACATTGGCTTCTCACAGCTGCAGCAAATCTATTTCCATTAAAGTAACATACTATGATTTGCTTTATATTTAATACAAAATCTAGTACAGTTACTAAATTCCTTTTTACAATTTTCAATGTCTTTTTCAAGCAAGCAACATCTACAAACTAGCTGGAAGAATGCAGTAGGAGAACTTCAGAGCCAATGAGATTTGTACTGCAAAGACATTATCACACAAAGCCATATCAAACTGCCAATACGAGGGACGCTAATGCAGGCCAACGAAACACATATTTTTACTTTCTAAATTAGGTTGGGCGGGTGGGTGGCAATAAAACTACGTCCACCAAACCAAACAATATTCATCGCACTTAATGTTGAAAGAGAGGCCAAACTCTGATCACTTGCATATTTGAGGCTGGATGATAAAACCAGTTTCAAGTGTGCACGAGAGTTGCCAAGCAGCCATAATGATAAATCAGAATCGCAAAGAAAGGCACACGCAGACAGTGAACAGACCCAAGAGAGAGCTCGTCTTCTTAATGTCCTGTTTAATCAATACAGGAACGCCCGTTACACTCTTCTATAAGAGGCGGCCAAGCGTTCTTCTTCTCCAACATGATCTGCCTTCCCTCTATGTAAAGATTACCAAAGTCCAGATAAAGCTCATTTTAGACTTCCGAGCTGTGGTGTGATGATCAATATTTTTTATTTTGCTATTAAATAAACAAAAATAAAAAAACACTAAAAAGCAGTCAAATAATTTAAATACACCTCTTCTATGCTGCAGATGTTTTTCCTTTATGAATTAAAATTCATTTTGAGGGCATAAAGTAAAAAATATTTTTTTTACTCCTGCTATTTAAAGAAGAATAAAAAGCTTAAATAAATTAAGCTTTTTTTAGCAGTTTGACATAACCTTTTTATTATTATTATTATTTGACATATTTGAAATATTATACATATTTCATTCTTTATTTCTTTATATGAAATATATGAACAAAACTTCTTCACTGCTTATTAATATTTGAAAAACATTTGTCATGTGATGCAACCAATATGGAGAAACAGGAATCAATGTCTATGACTATGACATGTCAAGATCAATACAATAGTTTTTTTTAAATATCAGATAATTCAATCTTTTATGACAAATATAGTAAAATATCACGTCGTGCGATTCAAAAAATATTTTACCTTGAAAAATATATATTATATAATTGCTTATATTTACTGTGAAGATAATTTAACCTTTTTATGACAAATATAGTAAAATATCACGTTGTGCGATTCAAAAATAGTTTACCTTGAAAAATATATTTATATATTTACTTATATTTACTGTGCATTTAAGATGTGCATGCACTTAAAGGAGTAAGGAAACTATGTTTTTACTTGTTGTTGGTTACACCACATGACATTTAGCACCATGAAATGAGATTCTTTTAAACTGGAATTTTCTCTTTTTTATTGGGGACACTTATACATTTTATTGTAAACAACTTCAAAGGCAACAGACCCTCGAAGCACCACAAATCTCGGGCCATTTGAAATGGATAATGCTGTTAAAACGTTGCTTGAATGTTCTTAAGAAGAAAGTCCCAAGTAAGAGTGCAATTGCAAAAAGTAGTATAGCCCGCAAAATAAAGAAAGTAGGCCAGAGTTGTGAGTTTGCGGAGCTGGGTTGTTTAGATATGGAACAGACGTTGGAGAGAGATTAGTTGGAGCTCACCTCCACAGGGAATCTCCTGCCATTGATGCTGTGCTCCGAGCCGTCGGAACCATTGCTCTGGCCCCAGTGGAACTCCACCTTCTCGGCTTTGAAGCGGCCTGGTAGCCCGGCTCCTCTCACAAAATAATCGTCCTTCAGGAAGATCGCCACTGTGAGGCACAGAGAAAAGGAAAGAGGGTTAAATATAGAGAAAACGTGAGATAAAAGACCACTTTCTTGGCATATACATCCAAATACCTTTCAAGGACCAATGCATTTCTGACTGAAAATAAAGGAAATGACTGGAGGACACTTCATTTCAGTATTTAAGATTATTAATTTAGCTTCCTTAGGGACATAGGCTGAATATTATATGCACTTTCTCAGCTGTTGCTGTTGTCCTCAGAAGGCCAGGTCTCAAATGAAGCAGTAATTTGGCTGAGAGAAGACATTTCCTCCTCACACCATTTCAAATTGCTTTTTTGATTCTTTTTGTTATTTAATAAAACGCAAGCCATAAAAAGAAGCAACCCATAGTGAAAGCTCTTCCATCCAAGAGCATTTAGATTCCCAAATTGGTCTTTCGCACTAGGACCGGACTTTAATTAATGAGTGCGACCTTAAATAGCACAGCCTTTGTTGGACAGATTTCCTTTTCTGATTGAATTTAAGAGGGATTTTTTCTTTACTTGCCGCTTGCCACAAGAGATTTGTGTCCTATTTAAAAGAACGGCTCCTCTGAAACCTCCCTTGTAATCTTACCGAAACAGGCTAGTGTCCAACCGCTGAGATATTGAAGCAATCAACTGGTGGCAGTCTGAATCCATCACCACAGCAACGTGGAGTGACTCGGAGGTGCCAGGGGCAAAAGTAAGACGGCAGGACACACTTTCGCACAAACGCATACTCTCAAGCCTGGGAAAAAACAACGATGCTTTCTGTATTTCTCTCGACTCCTCTTTAAGTTGTTTGGTCTTTTGTTGATTTGACGTAATCCGACATGAGAGGGAGCATGGGTTTCATTAGTTATTCCAGTTCTGAGCTTCATGAGCTTTAAAAAACAGGCAGGAATTAGACGGCTAAGCCAGCAGGACCTTGGAACGGCAGCATGTGGAAACTAGGCCTCGCCTGCCAGCAAATCCTTGATCAATGCAAATGTTTCTTCAAGGTTCCAAGATCTCATGAATTTCTTAAGTTTAATATGTCGGGGGTCTGTGAGAAGCTTGTGCACTGGGCAGTCCAACAACACACACTCGCTCGCTCACTCGATAAAAAAACACCTCTATGTTTGGAAGAGCATACTACAGTATGTATACCGTGCACAGTAGGTGATTTCAGAATGCATGGAAAAGAACCAAGCTCACAGAGAGAAAAAACACAAAAATTTACCACAAAATGCAATGTACTTGACTTGATCATCCATGTTCAGTGTAACAAACTGATTTGACAGCTTAAAGATAAGGCATCTTTATTCATAATTGGATTAATAAGCATTTTAATTTATTATATATTTATCATATGTGACCCTGGACCACAAAACCAGTCATAACCAGGGTCATTTTTTTTATTGAGATTTATACATCATCTGGGAGCTGAATAAATACGCTTTCCATTGGTATATGGTATGTTAGAACTTTTTTAGAAGATCACCTTGATTTTTATATATTTACGGTAGGAAATGTACATACTATCTTCATGGAACATGATATTTACTTAATATCCTAATGATTTTTGGCATAAATGAAAAATCTATAATTTTGACTTATATTGTTGGCTATTGCTACAAATATACACCAGCGACTTAAGACTGGTTTTGTGTTCCAGGGTCACATATGCTTACAATAAATTATTTATTAATTAATTACTTACTATTTATTTATTTATCTCTTTCATTGAGTTTAAAAATATATATATTATATTTTTAATTATACAGTATATATATATATATATATATAATTTTTTTATATATAATTCTATAAACCATAAAACCATAAAGACACACAATGTACACTGATGTACACTATATTCAACACAGTATCTAGTGAGCAAGTACGCTAGTATACCAACTTCCTTTTCCCCCCCACACTATTTCATTTTCCAGACATCCCTAATGAGTGTTTCACTCAAGGTGAGAAGGTCAAGGGTCACTTGACGTTGTAGTTGTCTATAGAGAAAATTATTTAAAACATTGATTGAGTCATGCATTATTCAGAGGTGCCAGATCTGTAGGTTTATTGTGCCGCCCTGTTCCAGGTGATCATTTCGCTGATAAAACACCCATGTGTCATTTATAAATAGCAGAGCAGCTCTCCATTATTCATGGGACAACAGCGGGACATTTGTCTTCCTCTGCACGGATTATGTTAAGGAGGGAAACGCTGGGCAATTCGTGTCTGTGTTTACTTCCTCAATATGCTCTGCTGCAGTACAGCTTAATGGTGCAAGACTGTAGCATGGAAGCTGAATTTGAGTGTGAAAAGTTCAGCGGGGGAGATCAAACCATAAAAGTTTTGAAGAGCTTGAGCTTGAAAAAAGCTTGAAAGATTGAGAGTTGGACACTTCCACTCAATGTAGCCTATAATTTGTAGCGTTCAAAGGCATGGTGCTGCCACTGGCATGCACTACTGTTGCACTGAGCTCTGGTGGCCACATGGGAGATAAAGGTTTGAGTCCTGCCTGCAACAAATCCTAAATCCATTTCTTCTCCCTTCCAAAAATGTTCAGTCACCCTTTACAGTCTCTAATTAAAGCTTTCTAAAAATGTTTAAATATTTATTAAAACATTTAAAAATTCATAAAAGTAGAAATAGGCACTTAAATACTTGTCTTTAAACAATGCTAATACATAGATTTAGAGTATTTTCTTCTAATTTTTTGGCCCATTTTAAACCCCATTCACTTTTATGTAACAGCCAGGACATTCTGATATATATATATGTCCTTATGTTTGATGACATGATGGATCAATAAACTTTTTTTGTTGTTGAACTATCCCCAAAAGATGGTGTGTATTTACCGGTTTTGCCTGTGTTCTTCATTGTTGTCTTGTTGGATGACTCTGCATCAAACCCGTCCAGCGTGAGTTCCTGGTACTCCATTGAGACCTTAGTGTCTTGGTCGGCTATATTGATCGGCGATTGGTTTCTCTCCTGACACTCAGGAAAAGCTGCCGCCCACCCTGTATCTGGTCCGTACGTCCCTGCAGAAGAGAAAGACAACAAATCAATGGATCATCACATTGCAAACAGAAGCCGAACCGCTCCCAGACTCAGTTTATTCTTCATAAATGCCAGTCAAAACACGCTAGAGCCGTCCCGAGACGACCACCTGTCTGTCTGCCTCACGAAAACAGAAAAGCTTCATGAAAGTAGTCACAATTTAATCCAAGACATTTGAAGCACCCATAATAAAGCAGACATGATTTTTTATTATTTTTAATAAATAAACGTTTACAAGCATTCATTAGAGACAAATATGGAAACAGTTTATAGAAGTTACCAGTGGCATCCCAAGACTCTTTTCACTGGAGACCCAATACAATTCTGCTGTGGCCCAGTATATTTTTGCTAATAAATCCTTAATTTTTTCTTCACAACCTCAAATGGAACCTCAGATTTCCGTAAAGACTATCAATCATTTGATTAATTAGATTAATTAGTTCCTTTATTTTGGTCAAATCATGGACACACTGTATCAACTCATTTCGGTATTGTGGACACATTTTATTAATTTGTTGCCTCATTTTAATTTCTCAAAAATTTGACCACATTCTGCCAATTAATCCTCTCATTTTAGTTTTTTGTTTATCATAGCCAATGGAATGATTTAGTTAAATGAAGAGAACCTTCATTCCTAAAGAATCCTAAAATAAAGGAACAAATTAATACGTCCGGAGAACCTTAATTCGTGGCCACTATGTCTTGTTTTTTGGCTCCATGTATAAGAAACTGGACTGTTACATGATGTAGCCCAGCATTACATGCTAACTTTAAGGTACAGATGCTGCACAACAGTAGTAAAAACAAAACAAAAAAACAGTTGCTTCCACACTCACCAGAGTTGAACACTTTAAAGGCACTTTACTAACTTTACTATATTTCTGTGTGGCACAACATTACACCAGCTGCTTTCAAAACAATGTAGCTTCAAGTAACAAGCTATTTTGTCCAACAATTAGCATTACATCATATTACAGTTTGAAAGCAGCTTTCCCAACACTGTGTGGAACTATCAGTGATCATTGTCACACCGTATATAGACCCTTGTCATCATATATACAATAAATTAAAAGAACGCACAGGCAATTTTACTTGAGCAGACAAAATGGGACAAGCAAACAAGACAGGGATATTTTAAGAGTCCATTAAACTCTCTAGTACGGTTAGAAGCACCGCTCTGGCTTTGCTCACAGTTAAAGCTTGCCAAATCATAAATGCACCTTTCATAGCAATAAACACATCCTGATGAGACTCTATATTGCCAGAGTGTGAGTGTGTGAGTGGTTCTTCTCTCTCAGACTTGGTGAGAGGTGAGCAGTGGTCCACAAACAGCTAAACAGAAGGTCCATCCCTAATTGAAAGCAATCCTCAGCTATCAACCTTTAAGATGAATTTGTCGACAATTACCCCAGGCCTGTAAGCATCCGGAGCGATCCGAAATGCGTATTTCATCAAATTAGGATTCCTCCTCCTCAGCCTCTGCCCTCACTGCGGCCTTGGGGCATATTGATCGGACGGGTCTGGGTTTCATATGGAGCAGCAGAGTGCTATAGATCTGGGCAGCACTGCTGGCTAATGAAAGAGAGCGAGGACTTGCGTGTGAAGAGATTACTCACTCCTTAATGCAGCCCTAACAGGGTTAGAAAAACTGCACACGCAAACTTAATCTCAACCACACCTCAGGATACACATCTCAGATGAGAAAAACAAAGGTCCGAGTACAAAACCCTGCCTCTGAGCAGAAAAACAGAGATCGGTACTATTTCTTTTTTATTTGTTTTGCTGGGTTTATTTGTTCCGTTATATCCATTTTTCATTTGTTTACACATTAAGCTCTATCCAGTTAACATTAGCATGTTTATGATATAGTATTAGCTTATCTGTTTTAGTCTCAAAATGTACTTTGTGTAAATACATGAAGTATGCAAATTCTACTCATATGTTGTTACATTTTGACATGTCAGAATGCATTTTATAATACTTGGTGCATTCTTAGCATCGCCACAAGCGGTGCTATGGACCTTAGTCTGAATAGAAACCAATTTGAGTTCAATTCTAATGAAAATAAAGCTGTACAGTCAGTTCAGTGGGATATAAGTATACTTTTGTGTCAATCAATCAACCAACGATACATTGAAAAGCCCTTTTTCTAAAAACATCCCAATGAACCCAAAAATCTAAAACCGCAAAAGACTGAATTCTGTAAATCTGTACAGCATATACTTATCCTCACATCCTCATTTTTATTTGCATCAAATTAAATATACAGTAACATATGAGGTCCACAGCAAGCAATAGCATTAATAGTCTTGTATTGTCAGCTGTCATTTTCATGTCAACTACTCCCAAGGCAGAACATCAGTTGCTGAGCAAATATAGTTATATATTGTTATATGTCAATATAGTTATATACTTTAATAACAACAAATTTGGTTTTATGGAACAGACTTTTCGCCCCCTGGAGCATTGGAGTTATGAAGAGTTAGTCTTCATGTTACAAGAAGTTTGTCCAATTGTCTATCAACTTAACCAGCAATCAATTCAAGCCTCCCTCCTTTCTTCTTCTCCTGTAAAACACACTTCGGTGGCTGGTACAGTGCATGGAAAACTATTCGCTTGAGGACGGAAGAGAAGGCTCAACCCACTCCAACATTAAATGCCTGTGACAGATCTCAGCCTCCCACTGTTTTGCTTTACCCTTCATTCCTCCCTCCAGACAGAAAGGGAGGGAGCAGCGACCAGGTGTCAAATCAACATTTCATTCACCTCTGACCTCTCTTTCAGCTCAATCAATACTGCCTCTGTTCACAGTTTCCTTCTTTTTTAACTTTGTTGAGAGAGTGAAAGAGAGTGAGAGAAGCTGATGGATCTCCTAAAACGAGATTGCATTTTGGGGCAAAAGACGTTAGCTTTGCTATGAGAACACAAAACCACACTAACCATTGAGTCTCTCAATCTTTAAAGGCATAATTCACCTGAAATGAAAAAAAAAAGTATTTCATCATTTACTCAGCCACAAGTCTTTTGAAATCTCTTTGTCTGCCTTCCTTCTTTGGAACACAGAATTGAGCTAAAATGTCCCAGCTGAAGTAAAAGTCAAAGGAATCAGCTTGGACATTCTGCTAAATATCTTCTGAATATGTTTTTAAAATAATTCCATTCTTTTAATTAAGCTTTTTCTTAAATAATACATTGGGTCAATCTTGGCTTTATATCCCTCCAAAAATATTTTACATTAAAAGATGAATTCAAGGCACACTATCTATGAATTGCATTTTTAAATAAATAGATTTATATGAAAAAATGACCCTCATGTCATTCAGCCATAAACAAATTCTGTATATTCTCTGAATAAAACACAAAGCATGAAAAAAAGACTTATAAAACAAAGACAGTGAGAGAATGCAGACTGGTGAATTTCTTTCCCACTCCCTCTTCCCTTTTAGAACCCTTCCGAAACAAGACGTGCCACTCAAACAATTCATCTGACAAGTTCAACCATGCCCTCATCAAAATGTGTGAAAAGAAGACAGCAAAAGCAAAAGTCATTTTCTGCTAAAGCTGCTGTTCTCATGCATATTTCACCATGAACTGTCTCCAAATCGCCATAGAGTTGGCGTGATTTAACAGAGAACTTGAGTGTATATATACTGAATACAGCGTTTGGTCCTCCAGAGACAATGAGCTTTTCACCCAATTAGCAACAATTCTCCACACAGCTGTGTAACGTACTGACCTCAAACCATTCGGACTGATGCAGAAAAAGTGAGCGCAACAGTGTAATTTATATTGCGAACAAAATTGCGAGAACGTCTTGAGAGAATTTATATTATGTTCGCCCAATTGCAGCATTGTGACCTGGTAAACAAACACACCGTTCAGAAAGATGTGGCAGTTTGGATAGGAAAGACACAATAAGAGGGAAAGAGATAAAGCGACAAACAACGAAAAACTGAAAAAAAATTGAAAACTCTCCTGAGGCTTCTCTTAGGGTTTCTGACATGTCTATGATATGTCACGCTAAGCAGTCTCTCGGCTGCAGGTGCATTAGTGATGGGTCATAAATGTAGAGACATGTGTCTGTGGTGTTTCTGGATTTAACCAGCTTGAATCCATCAGACTGTGTGGCAACCAGTGAATACTGGAAAGAAAGCATTCTTTTCCCCTCTTGATTACAGTGCTGACACACACACGCACACACACACATATTATCCTTATGCATAGATGCACCAGTAACAATGGCACTAAACGTGGATAGCTAAATGTAATAAGCAGATTAAAAGATTTCTTAATGGTCATATGAAACTAAAAACTAGAGAAATGGTCGCCAAAGATTTTGGAGAAAATATGAAACAAATACATTGTCTTTTTACATTAATAGTTAATAAATTAAATATAATTTAATATATTTGTTTGCTGTAGCTTCATACAACACAAAGGGAAGGCCACTTGAGGAACGCTAGAGCACTTATATTGAACACAAATCACGGTTTCCATCAGTCTGTTTATCGTCCTCCATAATGCACTGGACCCTATTAAAGAGGTGCTTCCTCTGACACAACTTCTACTTTCTTTAATTAGATCAATGATTGGGCTTAATTACTCAAATAGGCTCTGTGGCATCAGCGCTGGAGCGATCAAAGCTGAAAAAGAGAGAGACCTGCACAGAGAAACTGAATCGTAGGCCTGTCATCGTCTCCAAAGGGGCCAGTATTACCATAATGTGCATTAGGAATGTGACAAATAAAAGCACTTTTGGGAAAACAAACTAGGAAAATAATTATGAATCAAGTGGCGTAAACACAGCCGAGTGGCGCTGACACTTTGGAAGTCTTTGATCTATGCGGGACGAATCCCAGTGTAAAATCTTAGGAAGAAGAAGAAAAAAAGATACTCTAATTTTAAGTAATCACTCATGCTAACAGGGTAACAGCTAATGAGTGAAACCTATACTGACACCTCTCTGAACGACTGGTTTGTGCATGCTTTTAACGCAATGAAATCTAGTGAGATTGTACTTCAGATAACTCAATTTGACTGCATAAATACAGCCTATGTTTCCCCCGTCTGAAACCAGTCACCTTTGTAATGATGGACGCTGTGTGACGTTAGCGCTTGGCTGTTTGAAGTGCAGAGGTGGACAGGGTAAAAGTAGCTTGTCTGGCGGAGTGTTGCGTTGTGTTAATTAGATGTGGCGTCTGTTTATGTTGTGTGTGTGTGTCTAGGCAAGAAGAGAAGACTGGCTGTAAACCCAGTGGGACTCGAAGCCCATGAGCAAAAGCTGTCAAGAGTGACTGGAGATCCACACGCTGTCAAAGAACATTTCACGGCAGCCCACAATAGACTCAACGCACACACACACATAAACAAAGAAAAATAGACACATTCTCAAAGAGTCAGATATATTTCCACACAGAGTTCTCATGAAAAGACAGATTTCATGCCTCTCATGCACCTCACACAAACTTTGTCGTCTTCGTGTCATCCACACCCCATTGCAATTGTATTCTAGGTGCACAGGGGTGGCCGTATTACATTCGAGACATTGTCTGCAGCCCAATTTGCATGCTATCCATTCTAAATTACACGCGAGATTGGAATTAGCATGTCCCAGATCATAGTACGTTGGAAATAGCATGCCAAAGCTACCCAGATGGTATGCTATTATTGGATTTTCAAAAGACTTGTTTAGCTAATATTTCCCACAACCCCTTACGCAACGGAAGAGAAAGAGTGACGGTTTCTGCTGACTCTGCTGAAAAAAGGGTGAGGAGTGCAAAGCTAAAACTGCCACGGCAGTTTTAATAAAGCAATAAAGGTGTGTGTTACTTTGATTTTACCACAGTAAAATGGGTGTTCTAGTGTGCAACAAAGATAAATGCTTATAAATAGTTACATTTAATCATTAATTGATATAAGCAACCAACGCTCAAAAGAAAATGTAAAAATTTTACAGGGAGGTGATTTCGTATAAATTCAGAACATATTTAGGGAAAAGAAAGAGTCCATAAACATACCGTTAACTGGGGCGCAAACAAATTGTATGAAAACCTTTAGATTAAATTATATTTTAATTATGTTTTAATAAATGACATTTATTACCCACTAATTCACCAAAACATAAAATAGTTACAAATTACCATGAGAGTGTGTTGCTTCCTCCAAAAAACAGAATCCATTAGTCTTAAAGTAAGCTAGTGTGTACAGTATAAGCAACACAGCAGCTTAGCAAAAATGTGTGCTAACAGATGTACAGTACTCTAGCCTATTACAATGGCTTCAACTCAGATTATCCAATCCCAAATCTTTGTCTCAACAGTTTTATTAATATGTATGAAGCTTTAAGTGATTAATAAATGTAGCTGATAATGCTAATGTCAGGGTTCTGTCACTTTTGTCTTGTGTTATTTATGGTTTTGTGACAGAGCCCTGACACTCCCATCATGTTCTGTTTTTATGTGAGTGAAAAACTTTCTCTAGCTAAAAAAAAGAAATTCTTATTTGTGAATGTGTCATTGTCCGGAACAAATGCAAACGCTAAATATATTACAGTAAGCAGCCAAAATGCTCATTAGAGGAAAACACTTTCTCGTCTATGTGTTTCGTGTTGGAGCATGATGTTTGGATCCCGACACTCATGTCTTGAGTTTCGGTTTCGTGATGGGGTTCGGACACTCACACTCCACGTCTTGTTGTGTGAGTGTGCAGGCTTGATTTCGCTCGGCCGTGCACTCTTCTGTTCACGTCTGTCTGTTTTGTGTTGCACCTAGTTCGTGTTTTTATCAGCTGGGTGCATTCATGTTGTGTCTTGTGCTGTGTGGCACACAGCTTGTGTATTTCTTTGGCTGTGTGCTTTTATGCTGTCATGTCTTGTGTGAACACGTGGCTTATGAGTTTTCTCATGAGTGTCCTGTTTTGCACATGGCTGGTGATTTGTTTTGCTGGCGATGTGCTTGTGTTTTTGTTTTGTGTGAGAACATGGCTTTTGTCTTAGTTTTCTATGTGCCATGTGCTCTCATGTCAATTGTCTTGATACCACCCATCTTGTTACCTGATTATTGGTTAATTTGCCCCACCTGTCTTCCCTCGTTACCCTCCTCATTTGCTCCCTTTATAATCTCCTTGTTACCCTGCCCGGTTTCCAGCTATCCTGTTTTTCCCCTACGAGGTAGCTTTAGTTGCTGTTTTGTTTTATTATTTTCTAATAAAGACCATTCTCCTGTACAACTGAGTCCTCACTTCATCCCTTCACCCCAACCCTGACAGCTAAGGTAATAACTGTAGCTAGATGCAGATGCAAATGCTTAGGCTACATGTCAGTGCTAACAGTCAAGGGATAGGCTTTGTGGTATAAAGATAGTAACTTAATACTGGTATAGTGTCTTAACACACTAAAATTATGTTTTATATAACCAGCAAAGTACACAATTTCAGTGGCTAATGCGACGCAAATTACCATGCAACTAGTCTCTGATTCTCCTGTTGATGTATTCTGTTTAACTAGTTTACAAGAGTGACAATATGGTAAGACTTAAATTGGCATGAATGCTACATTTATGTAACAAAAATATATTCTGTACAATATAACTTTGACTGAGTGGAACTGTGCTATGTAGGGGGTCTTGTAGTAGTAGGAATGTTTTAATGTATATAAAGGAAGCACTGACCTGGCTTAAGTTAAACTTATAGTCTCTTAAAGCATATTTCATAACCTTAACAGACTTTAAGTGAGGAAGCGATCTTCACATGCATTGTTTACGAAGCAAACCTTGTAAGGTTGTATCTTCTTAGGAAGAAATCTCTGGTATAAACATTTCAGTGTTGTATGACTTTAAGCAGAACATGTAAAAAAAAAACTTTTTGTGAATGCGTCATTGGCCAGAACAAATGCAAACGCTAACTATATTACAGTAAGCAGCCAAAATGCTCATTAGAGGAAAACAGTCTCTCATATTAGAATAAAATCCTTGAAGTTGCTTGTTTCATAAACTCACATCATCTAACCTCACCAGACCCTCCTTTCGATTGCATTCTGTTTTCACTCTCTATTGTTTGATATAGTGACAATGTCCTGAGATTTTTCCTTATTTTGCGATAAACAAAAGATAATGAAACCCCCTTGAGCAAAGAGCGAAATTTAATTCCAACAATACTTCAAACGGATTTAACTGAGTTGGAGAGAAAAAGAAAACATCGGCAAAATCAAAAACAAAGCAGGCTGGAGAGAGAAACCTCCAATAAATATCCAAGCAAGTCCCCTTGGCAAAAAATAAAATACAAAATAATTTAAAGGACAACAAACGCAACTGGGTTTCAATTCTAGAGATGTTTTCCCACACTATGCCACCATCATTGGTTGTGAATAGCATATTATTTTGTTTATAACATAATTTTAAAGGCATTTTCACATCACTAATTTGTCTTAGTAAGTGAAAGTTTAATGTTGCAGGTTTTTTTTACTTGAGTAAAAGTGTAACAAATATACAGTTTATACAGTGTATATATACAGTGACGTGCAGAGAGTTCCTCAGGGGCAGGGGCTCAAATGTAAAAAAGGGGCAAAATGAGGGGGTAAATATATATAGGTCACAAGATTGGATACATTACTATTTTTGCAAGAAGTCACTTATAGTCATCAAGCCTACATTTATTTGATAAAAAATGTAATATACTTTATAAATGTACTTGTATTTACTTAATGCATTTTATGCATTGTTGATTTATTAGAAATGTTGAAATTATACTTTTTTTCAGTATTCTTTGATGAATTAAAAGTTAAATAAGAACAGCATTTATTTAAAATATTACTTTTGTAACAATGCACTACTGTTCAAAAGCTTGAGGTCACTATTTAAATAGTTTTATACATTAAGGAAATTAGATTTATTTAGAAAGGATTTGTTAAATTGATATAAACAGTGATAGTTAAAGATTGATAAGGTTAGAAAACATCTATTTTTGCATAAATGCTGTTTTTTTTTTATTTATCAATGAACCCCAAAAAAGTATCACAGGTTCCAAAAAAAATAAATAAAAAAATCTATTAAGCAGCGCAACAGTTTCCAGCATTGATAATAAATCAGCATATTAGAATAATGTCTGAAGGACCATGCATTGAAGAATAGAGTAATGATGCTGAAAATCCGGCTTTAAATCACATACATAAATATTTTATTAAAATGGTATAAATGTATATTAAAATTAAAAAACATTATTTTTTCTGTATTTTTGATCAAATAAATGCAGGCTTGATGAGCATAAGACACTTTCATAATGCTGCATAATTATAAAAAATGGTAATATAATAAAGTCCTTTCCGCTCCACTTCACATATTGTCCTTCTTGAACTTCTTGTGCCAGATTTTTGGTACATTGATTATGCATTATTATTATAATATAATATTATGCAATATTCTAAATTATGTAATATATGGATTTTTAAATAAATGGACACACTAGCTTTGATTATTGATGAAAATATTTTTTCCTTCCGTCGACCCATGCACTCACTGAAAGAACCATATTTGGCGTGAGAGGCTATGGTTTCTAAACAGACTGTGAGATATCAGTCAGTCGAACCCATAGCGCCTCAGATTGACAGATGTTGAAAAAATACAGGAATTTTGAGCGATTAGTTACGTTTTGTACATTGTCATGTTGATTAGAATTCAAATGCAGTTTGTTTTATTGACCACAATATCATTGCTATTTGCCCGAGAGGGGCACTTTTGAATAATTTTGATAAAAGGGCAGGGGCCCGAGAACCCCTAAACCCCTTCTGCATATGCCTGTGTGTGTGTGTGTATATATATATATATATATATATATATATATCACACACACACACACACACTGGATAGGAATATAAGAAGGGCCCTACAGCCAATCCGAGAGCTCAGTCCAGTGTCGTTTACTAATGGAGCAGAGTTCTTTGAATATTTTCTGGACAATTATGAGATTTCACGGCTCTTTCCTCCACTGTTAAAAATGACAAGAAACATGTCATAATCTCTATGATTAAGATTGTCCCAAAATACATTAAAGCTTCATAAAAATACTTCAATTTAAGGAGGAAAAAGTGCTTTCTAACTTTCTAATGTCACGCATGCTGTTAGAGATGTCTGTTTTGGCCAAATGTGACCAGTGGCTATGTCTGATCTTCGCTAATTTACCACTCAAAAATATATAATGTTACATTTCAGGAGGACGGAGATCATTTTAGACTATAAAAGCAGAACAGAATAGGGAGGAGAAAGTGGGTAATAATCAGAAAATGAGCGCAACTCGCTGTTCCATTATCAACCCTTTAGCTTTCTGCATCTTAGCTCAAGAGAGATCTGGAAACCCTCATAACAGCAGGGCTACTTCACTGAAAGCTCTTTAAGAAAACATTAAGAGCAAGTTCAAGAATGTCTTGAGCAATTCAAATCAAAAGAACCTGGTTATTAATGTGAAGACGATTGCCAATTCTTGATTGTGACTTCACTCATGCATGTGGGTTATTCCAATCCTTGCCATTTCCCAAATATACTTTGGTGATCGGATGAGAAAAATCTTCATGGAGAAGAGCTAGAATGCCCAAAACCAGCTTAGACATAAACACTATGATTTCTTCTATTTGTGCAGTGACATTTTTAAAGTTGATTAATTACTCAGCTTATGAAGGATTGATAGTTTGTTGCTCACCTATCAAACGTCAGATCAGGAGTTTAGTATTTAGCGAACAGCTTTCCAATTAAACATGTTTTGGCCGTTTAGAAAGCAAAAGCCATTAGTTACAGTTTATGCCCCAGAAACCGCTAAATAAAACAACCTAATCATCTTTCACCTAGACGCAGAGAGGCATGTGTCAGCTCTCCTCTTCACAAATTTTTAGTGGTTTTAATTAAAAGATAAAGGTGCGTTTTCATTTAACAGTCATTCTGTTAACCCTTTCATCAGCACTTGTTTTAATATGCAGATAATTATGGTCAGCGACAGCCAGGGCCGGTTCTAGACATTAGGAGGTCCTAAGCAAAAACCTTTTTATTTATACAGTACAAAAATGTGGAAAATTACTATTTTAAATGTTTTTGAAAGAAGTCTCTTATGCTCATAAAGCCTGGATTTAGCCTATTTGATAAAAAATACAGTAAAACAACAATAATATTGTGAAATATTATTCAAATTTAAAATAATGATTTTCTATTTTACTATCCTTTAAAATTATATTTCTGTGAAGCAAAACAGATTTTCCATCAGCCAGTACTCCAGTCTTTAGTGTCACACGAACCTACATAAATCATTCTAATATGCTGATTTATTATCAATGTTAGAAACAGTGCTTAATGTTTATTTTATAACATGTGATACTTTTTTCCAGGATTTTTTGATTATTAAAATGATGTTTAAAAATAAAAAATATTTTATAACAATATGGCCCGGTTTCACAAACGGGGCTTAGATTAAGCAAGGACTAGGCCTTAATTAAATTAAATATTTAAGCAACTTTTACGAAAATTCTTTAGAAGAAAACATTACAAGTGTGCATTTTGACAGAACAATGACACTGACATATTTTAAGATATGCAGAGCAAGATATTTTCAGTTGAGACAGCTTAAACATGCATTTTAGTCTGGGACTAGCTTAAGCCTTGTCTGTGAAACCGGGGGTATAATCTTTAATTTCACTTTTTATATATTTAATACATCTTTGCTGAATATTACAATTTTTTTTCTGTATTTTTACACAGTAAAAAAAAAGTTGACCTAACTAAAAAAAAATACGGCAACCATTCACAATAAAGTTAACTCAACAAGCAACCGACAACTTAAAAACTTTAGTTTATCTAAATAATAAAAGTCAGTCTACTGAGTGTTAAAGGATCTGTTAGAGCAACCAAAGATGTTGTAGCATTTAGCAATGCCAATCTGTTTTAACAACCTTCTCTCTTTTAGATTTGTTTATTTTCAAAGTCTTGAACTTATCATGGGTAGTATTGGCCTCTTTAAACTAAAGGCAATCAATTATGCTATTATAAAATGTATTGAAGCTGTAATGAGATGCACATATACAGTACCGCAGCACACGATTTTCAACCATAGTGAGGATCAAAAATTTTAAATCAGTAAAAATATGAACTCTGATCCACATGACAGCTGACAGTTTTCAACAGCAGCAACAAATTAAGCCAGTAAAATGTAAAACAATGATAATATTTTAATAGTAATTAACATAATTATTTTTCAAGCTGCAATGCATGCTGGGAACTTGTGCAATGTTGTTCGATGTAAAATTTATATTTATGCATTTAACAGACGCTTTTATCCAAAGCAACTTACATTGCATTCAGGCTATACATTTTTTTTGTCAGTCCATGTGTTCCCTGGGAATCAAACCCACAACCTTTGCGCTGCTAACGCAATGCCCTACCACTGAGCCACAGGTACACAGGAAAATTGTGTGTTCAGACTCAATTTGAAAAGTTGGAAGAGCATTTGGATGTTGTGAACAAATACTTGAGTATCTAAGTAAGTTAAACAAAACAACTTTTGCTAGCGACATGTTTAGAGTATTTTTGTTCAGTTCACACAAAAAAATTAAACTGACTTCTAAATTTTCTTTGTTCAGGCTACTTTTTCCATTGGTTAGTAGAACTTTTCGAAAGGTGGATTTTTTTACAGTGATTAAATGCAGGCTTGATGAGCTTAAATATTTTTTTTTCAAAATCATTAAAAAAATAGCAATGGGTCCACACTTTTGACCGTTACTGTATGTACATATTCATACATATTGTTGTTGCTATTGTTATTATTATTTTGATGTTTTATTTCATTTAATCACTGTTCCAGAATACCTCTTCATTAAGTGCTTTTATAATTGTCTCCCTAGCTGGGTATGGGTAGGATTTCCCCCTCCCATTTAATCAATATTGACTACAGATATTGTCATTATTAATATCAATAATCTATTAGCTTATGTATTGCATTGTTACCCTAAATATTACACCTGAGATCCTTTATTTGAACCATAAAAAAATCTCTAGTGTGTTTGCTTTGAATTTGCGTTGAATACAAACTTCTCTGCTTTTACTTTTGCAGCTATTTTGTTAATCAGCTCCCAGCTTGATGTCATTCATTGTATGCGCAAATTCAAAGCGTCACGTCTGGGCGCATCAAAGGCGCTCGCTCCTTTAAACCCGTAATAAAGCGGTGATTGATCGATTCCAGAAATTACGGTGAACGACAGAACAAGTTTATTTTTAAAATATATTGCAATCACTCCAAAATAGATTACAACAACTCACACACCTGCATAAGGAGCTGCACTTCTTTGCGTACCTATTACGCCGTTTGCATCGCATAGTTCGCAGCATCTGAAGAATGCGTTCGTTACGCAAACACTCAGAAGGTGGGACCCGCTTTGAAACTGCAAAATGAATTGGTTTAATTGCAGACGAGTGGCAATTCAACTATATCCAATGAACAATGAGGCTAGAATTTGCTGTCTGTCTTGACTGGTGGACTGGCGTATAGGGGATGTTACGATTATAGAGGTCCCTTCTCAAAGCCTGAGGCAATCGCCTGCTCTGCCTATAGCTAGCGCCGGCCCTGGCGACAGCACTGTGGCGTTTCCCCCGACTTATCAATAAAATGTAAGGATGGAAACAATGTTCACACTGACTCATATCTACCTTGATAGATAGATAGATAGATAGATTTGTGTAAAACATACACATCTTTACTGTACAACTTTCAGGTTTGACATCATCGCAAAGCATCAGCTGTGAGTTCAGATGAGCCATTCTTTCCATCTTGCCATTTAATTCATACTCTGTCATCCAGTTTCCTTCTAGTTCTCATTATCCCAAATGCCACAGTGACTGCTGCCACCTGCCCCACCTCCGAGCTCAAGGTCTCTCCTCAGTTTGCCGCTTAGAGGACATCATTACCAAATCCTTTATTTAGTACTAACCTTCAGAAACATTTCTTCTCGTTGTACCGCGAGAGATGAATGAGAAGACTGACCGGCACAGGCTGACCCTGAGTCACGGTGTTAATTATGGCCGGGCTCCAAAACAATGCAAAATAATTTCCCATAAAACCATTCACAAACCCTATCAGAGCTGCAGGGCATCACAATATATTGACTTAAAGCTCAGCTCAACTTTTAAAGTACATGCAATTGGATTATTGCTAAATTTGACTATCTATCTATCTATCTATCTATCTATCTATCTATCTATCTATCTATCTATCTATCTATCTATCTATCTATCTTAAAACAAATATTTAACATCAGAAACATAAAATATGAAGAGATACATGTCTTTATTTTTAGATGTTCAATTCACACTAGAACTGGCAGAAATACATGTAATAAATTTTACAAAGTAGAAGCCAATTCAATTTCAGAATCTTTTTTTACCGTTTCTTTCCAAAAAGTTTGCTGGTCTCATAAGTAGAGTCTCTATTGCAAATTAACTGGGAACAGATATTCAGAAGTGTGAATTAACCTCTTTTTAACATAATCAGAAACAAGAACACACTATCACATTTTAGTAATTGTGATTAAATACAGATTTTTTCTTTTTGCACTGTCTGGAGCATGCTCTTAAGAATTTCACTCACCAAGGCACTTGTTCTGTGGTGATGTGACAATACAAGTGATTTGATTTGATTTACTATGCACCATTTAGGTACTAAAATGTACATTTTACTTATTAATATACATATTTAAGGTACTAATATTCACCATTTATGGGTAAATATAGTACAAAGCTGTGCCCTTTGAAAGGTTACCGCCCCAGTGACAATTTGTATACCTTTTCTTCTTAGAGTGATTTAAGACACAGTTCTGAGAATCTGACTTCTGAGAAGTCACAAGTGTAAGATATAAAGTTGCAATTACTAGAAAAAATTGCAATTATTAAATAAAAAACAATGCAACATTTGGTTTTATATTTGCTAGAAAAATGGAGAAGACATGCGATGCCTCTTCATGCGACTTTTGGGGGCTAATTATAATATACAAACAACTAAGCAAGTTGGGAGACACAAAATAAAAGCTGATGGGCCGGAAGCAGCCTGCAGGCCACTTGCTGAGTAATTTGGGTGTAGAATACAATGCTCACTGGACTGGTTTCATAAAAACAAGTGTTCAATGGAAGAGTTGGTGGAAGATGTTGGGAGAATTACCGGGGGTCTTACACAAACCACAAACAAATCCTGTGGGATTTACCACACAAGCCGATGGATACACCATTACACAATGCCAGCTGGGCATTTGAAAATCAAACAAAACACAAGAATGACAATCAGTTCCTCAGCTACAAATTACAAACAGCCAGACTCCGAAAGCTTCATTGCCTTTTTACCTTCAATCTTTTCAACTTTGACCTTGATCCCAAGTGTCAAATCAAAGCTGTTGGCCATCCATGTTACTATCGTCAAGCAATCGTCAAAATGCAATTTAGCCGAAGCTTATTTCTCAAAAAAATAGAAAGTGCCAGTCATCAGTTTCATAGGAACAAGTCAGACTTGCTCTCTAGGGTTCACTCAGAGATTGATGAGTGGAAAGATTAACACTTGATTTACAGTCCCTGCAGAGACACCATGACCATAATGAGACAGATAAACAAAATGTATGCACTTTCTTTCAAGTAGCATTGGTCTGCCAGGGAGAGACATTTCTGAAATGAAAATCGGGATAATTCTTGTTCTGCAGTCAATATCAAATTATTGAACATTTCGTTACAATTATTATGTATGAATTATATTTTGTATAATACATATGTGGCAAACTAAACGAGTATGCACAACTAAATAAAAACACAAAGATAATATTCACATTCAATATAACAGTAATGAAGTAGTAATGACAAACTGCTTGGTCTTTCTGGGGCTGTTTTGAAAATGCAGTGACAAATAGGGAGATGGTGACGAGTCCAATAAAAGGTCTTTGGAAAACAAGAACATCTAGTAGCTCTAAAATACAGATGTGAGCAAAGAAAGTGTAGACAAAAAAAGAGATTAAAAACAAAAAGAAGCCACAGAACAAAGATTTAAGAGTTACACAGTGGTAGTGTTTGAGCAATACAGGAGCCCTCCGGCATCAGTCAATGGTTGTAGACACATCATCTGTTAGAGCCCAATCACGATGAGGTTCCACACCATCTATCAGCCAAGCTCTTTCTCCACTTCTACAATTAGTATTGTTCCAGTCCCAGCCTCCCTCCCAGCCCTGCGCCGGCTGTCTCCCCAATGCCATGTCGCACTGATGAATGCACCTCTCTCACCTCCATTGATTTATCTTCAGGCTCAGGTCCTTTGTTTGATTTGCTAAGTACTGGCGTGCTATGACTGAGGTGTTACACAAATTTCCCTCATTCTGGCTCCCTCTTCCCTTGCGTTCATGTGCCTACCCCCACTTCTCCACAAAGGCTTGATTCCACTCGGGTAGAGATTATTTTTCATATGGCAAACACGGAGATCTATAAAGCCGTGAACTTCAGCCAATGCTCTGGCCTATGGCCTTTTGCCTGCTCTCAAACAAGACAAGCTAAAAGAGTTGTCTTCTTAAACAGGAAAAATACAGTTTGTCAATATCTGTGTGGGGAATAACGACAACGAGGCCAGACCCATATTTTGAATCCAAACTGAACTCCTACTGGGCTGTCGGCATGCCTCCTTTTTTCTTTTCCCAAAGCACTTGCAACAAGGACATGGAAACAGATCAAGATGCCAGCCTAAAATATCCCATTTCATCCAGACCTTGGAGATTCCCAGCATGGAAGTAATTCAAGAGCAACTAATTATAAAAAATCTGCATTGTGTCCTCACTGCTACAAGACAACAATTAAATAAGTTTCTCAATTACTGATAATGTAGGAAAATTGTTATGTAGTTTAACTGGATGTACATTTGACCGCTCAAGCAAGCAGCTACAAAGTGTCAGTTTTCTTTGCAAAGCAGATACCGCAAAGCCTGACAACAAAGGGTATCATATTAACACAGTACTTGGTAAGTAAGTAACCGCTAAGTAAGATAGTAACAATAGATTTTTTGGAAATAAAAAAAAATTGGTAGCAAGCACAGGTAATTTTGACATATATAGCTCAGACATGAAAACTGCAGAAAATCATATCAGCTGATTAGTCATCTGAGCTACTGAACAAAGTGTCTCCTGGTTGCTATCCAAAACATGTAAACTGTCACAATTCAGGCCTCGGAGTCCTTGCATGTGTGTGTACGTTATGGAGCGTCAGCTCACTTAGGACGATCCGCAGCAGGAGTAAAACGAAAACAGCAGGGGGGCTGAGGCGCGAGCCTTGAGGCATTCCTACTATACCCCCACCCACTAAATATGGATCATTACACAAGCGTTTATGATCTCATTTCTCCTCTCTCTTCTCCAAGGCCCACAGACACTAATCAATTTGTGTGGCTTCTTTTGATCTGTCGTTACTGTTTATGGATGCTGTTGGCATGAGCGAGGCTTGATTGAAATTCCAGGCCAAATATCAGCAAGGGTCGACATGTTCAGCCTATGTTCATTTGGGTTCGCTGTTTGAAGACACTGTGCAAAAGCTTATTAAGGGCTGGTTGTGTGAAGATCATTTTGTGTGTGTATGTGTGTGTAGTTCCCCAGCAGTAGAGGGAAATTATTAATGCATTTGGCACACTGTGAGGCGTCTCTTCGGGGAATGAGGACTGTGGGAGGAGAGTGACAAACCAATGTGACAAATGAAGAACACAGAAGCAGCGGGACGAACGGCAGGGGAAAAAAGAGGTGAAGACACGTGAGCAATCAAGTAAAAGTGAAAGAAGAGCGACAACAAGAGTGTGGGACTAGAAATGAAGCTTGACTGGCAGGTGAAAAGAACCATGGGCCTTTAATACCGTCAGTCAAACAGTCTGATAGATCTGACATACAATAGCACGGCGGTGGCCATAAAGCAGACAAGAAGCAGGCCTCTTCCAGGACCCTAAATGCCACATCCATAATCTGCCTGCCGATTCCTATCAAACTTCCCCGCCACTGCCTGACAGCCTCTGTCTCGGCCCAGACGCTGACATCATGGCAACACGCACCTGTACATTTTAGAGCTCAGAGATAATGTTGACACTTTTCAGGCTCTAAGCCTGAAGGGAATATAGGAAGTATGGGAACAGCTTCTGTTCCCCCAGTGCTTTAGAAAAAAATCTTCCTCCAAGGGACACATTTGAGATTATTGAAGGACATGATATATTAAATGCAAATACAGTGAGGGTACATCAGTCCAATGCGTGAAAATTCAGTAGAGGCTTTGAAACCTGCATAAATAGTATAGAGTTTGTGTGTATGTCCAAGGGATATTTGTGTGGATATAACAAAAAATGTATTCCTCTGACAGAAAAATATGGTAGGAGAAAAAGAAAGGCCACAAATAAATAAAAAATGTGAAATTGACAGAATGATGGATGCGTAAAGACAACTTGTACTTCAAAATGTGAGTTGCCTTCATGAACAGCATTTTGAATCATGATGATGGACAATATATATATATATATATATATAACCCCATAAAACTATGCTATTTGCTCTGAATATACTTAATTGCTTAAATCTGCAGTTTTCCCTACTATACAAACTTTAGCACACATGATGCTCGCTGTTTTCTGTGCCATCTCAATATACGAGGACATGAACACATGGACTTCATCTTCAGAGCTGTTCTGAGGATCACTTCAAATTTCATTTGAAAAAGAAGAAAAACTACCAAATATCAAATACACACTAAAACTTAAAGATCTTTGCAAAAAAACTGCCAACATAAAAGTGTGGTTTAAGAAGAAATTATAACAAAAATATATTGCTATTGCATAATAAAATTTACTTTTCAAAGATCTGATAAAATATAACCAAGATGTTTTCATCCACTTTTTTTGACAAAAATAAATGAATAAATAAATAAAAATAAAAATGCAATGTTTTGCGGTGTATTTTAAGCATGAGAGCTTCTGGCTAAGCTGCATGTCAATCTCAGTTGGAAATAATGTTATTTTCAGTGCACGTTGTCACTACCCATAAAGAACATTACATTCTAATGACGATGTTCCCTTAGATAGCAGCAGCCTAGGTAGTAACTGGCAAGGAAGCTCACTGGGTTTGAATACATAGTGGTAGAGCGTGACGTGCCCCATAGGTGAGTGGGCACTGTGCCTCTCCTGTCTTGTAGATGACCCTGATTCTCACACTGTCACCTGCTGCTAAACTGAATCTTATGTTTCAAATAACCAAGACTGAAAAGCTCCTTTAAAAGTAGCACAGCAGGAGAAGTGAGGAAGATTCTTTGATTCAATTTAAGGCAGAATGCTTCAACCCTACAGAGCCACAGCACTGAAAGCCGGATCCTAAATGCAGAGGTGCTATTACCAGAGATGGATTAATTAATTTTCTGCTTGTCGCTTTACTGGGGATGACAGCGGCAGACTCCAGTGAGCCAGAGAGGAAGAGCACTTGCACACACGCAACTTCACACAACTAAGCATGAAAGCAATTTAGGAGGATGAGGACATGACACACGTATCTTTCTGCTCAGCTCTGAGGCTAAATACATTACCTGCACGTCACCTATATTTAATGTGTGTGGGGGTGGGATAGAAAGAACAAAGGAAGGTGAATGCAAACAAGACAAAGAATGGTAAAAGAGTTTTCAGTTCTTCTAAAATCAAGACAAGAGCAGCGTTTCTGGTACCACTAACCTAACAAATAACAACAATAATACAAGTACCATGGTTTTATTGTCTTTCTTAACATAGTACCATCAGGAGATAGTTGATCCACTGTACCTTGCTACATGATCTCCTCATGCCAGAAGCGATTTCATCTAAAAGATACCAGAGAGCCAATCACATCAAAGAAGGCTGCCTTTGCTGTTCACACAATCCGAACAATTTTAGCTTGATACTTCACTGTTAATAGTGTAAAACTGCAAGGAAAAAATTAAGTAAGCTAAATATTTAACATCTGACAACTGTTTTATGACAGAAAAATGAAATGACAGCCATTTATTGTTACGAGTAGTGGTTGTAGCAATCAGCAAGACGACGAAGGAGTAGACGAATAGGAATATTTCTTAACGGCATCAACACATTTTCAATGACAATAATAACCAGAGACAAAGACAAGAAACAAACTGAAGGCTTATAAAGTCAGACAAACTAAGGAGCAAAAATTAATAATTAATAAACACAAGACAGGCAATAAGAATAAACGAAGATTAACTAATGCCAGGAAACAAACCAAAAAAGGACAAATAGGAACTCAAACACGTGACAGTAATATCCAGTGATGCAAGTCTTTACATTTTATACAAATATTATACAAATATAAATTATAGCTTATTTATAACCCTTATAATGTTTTATTTTGGCAGTCGGGTTCCATTTAACTCTTACATTATGAAAAGTTTATGGTTATATCTCTTAAAAACTAAATAAAACAAACAAACAAATAACTGTGTATTTTAGGGCCTTAAAACACTTGAAAAGTTTTGTTGTCTTAATAAAGGCTATACATATATTTAGAATGTTTTATTTTTGGTCTACGTCAAAATGTACCCAAATGCAAATAATGTACTTCAATTTTGAATGCTACAACACAATAAACATTACCAGAGCTCACAAATATTAAAATTATTTGTAAATCAAATAAAAATTTCACTTCTCTATGCAATATGTAAGGATGTGTTACGCTTTTCCACATGGTTTGAATCAATAAGATGGTGAGTAAAAAATGACAGAATTTTCATATTTGAGTGAACTATCCCTTTAATTTCTCCAGTAATTAGGAGAGACGAAAGCCTTGTTAGAGTCCAGGAATGCCCTGTGAAACCCTCTAACATCTCTTTTAATGTCCTGAAAAAAATAAACCCTCGGCACATATTGTTTTTGCATTGCATTCTCTTTTCCTCTTTCTCTCCATTTCAACACTCTCCAGGCTCCCTCCATTGATTTCATGGATGAACACACAAAATTCAAATGCCTGCCAATAGATGTGTGTTGAAGACTTGACAGGGCACAGTTAATTAGCAATGCTGATGATCGGCTTAATTAACCATGTTCTGCTTTCTGAAGAGTGTCAGAGAGGGAAAGAGAAGAATAAAGCCATTTGGCACACATTGGCGGCCACGCTAACTCGAGCTAAAACTGGTTTCTTCAAAACTAGAATTGAAGCTAAACCATGTTTGATTAGGGCTGGAGTTTAACTCTCAGGAGAGTGGCCGGACAGAACTGGATTTGAAGAACCCCAAAGCCTTCAATGTTATTTTCACGGCCATTTTCTCTCGCTAACATGGCGCTAACCTCTTTTAGCCTGATTCATGTGTTTATTGCAAAGCATCAGGAGAATCAATTACTTTTCTCCTTGTTGGACTGACTAAGGTGACTTGTAGAGCCACAGCTAATGGGTTTACACTTGAAGAATATAAAAGGACATGATAACTGGTATCATCGGTCTGGTGTCGCAGGTATCAAACCTGTTTCGACGCTTACAGCTGAAAGTCATGAGATTTAGCAGTGAAGCTTTCAGCTAGTGATAAATCCTTCAAGGGGCCCAATGACAGATTTTGCCAACGTGGTTCCCTTACAAAGAAATTACCATGGTATCCATAATTTCTTGTCACCAGGAGCAAGAAATGTTTTTGAGAACTTTTAATGTGTTTGTATGCATGTACTGCTCTTTTGTTGATTTTGATTGCTTCTTTTGTCCCTGTTTGTAAATTGCAGGCACACACACACACACACACAAATGGCTGGGTCCCAATCTTTCAGTATAAATCTGTGGGATGTATTTAGCCTCATCTTATCCTCCACCAGGCCAAAACGTCTGATAGCACACATCATCTCAACAAGCTGCTTATTTTGAACTATCAGTTATGTCTGTAGCAAAAATGTAGCACCCGAAAAAAAGGATCACATTCAGCTAAAATTTGGGGAATTGTCTATTGTTAATAGTGTAGTGATGTATGACACACAAATGTCTCTTTTGAACCAAACAGCTTTTGGTTGGTGATTATGATGAAGCAATGTTGGATGAATCCACGTGTCTAACTCAAACTCAATGTGAAAATGGCATGGGTAAGATGCAATGTCATATTCATATTAAAATGCCTGGATTTTGTTAAAAACGTGGTCACACCTTTATATGAGGGGTTATAGACCCTAAAACCTCTTTACTAGTATTAGTAATAGTACAGCCTTAGCATACAACAATAATAACTGTTGCATTAAAGGTACTCACTCTCATATCATTACCATAAGACTTTTGTTAATCTACGTAACACTAATTATGTTTTTACACTAAGATATATATATATTATTTTTTTTTCCCTCTATTAATAATAATAATAATAATTAGTTACATTTATATAGCGCTTTTCTAGACTCTCAAAGCGCTTTACATAGTAAAGGGGCTATCTCCTCATCCACCACCAATGTATTGAAAGTCCAGATAACCAAAACTCAGAAGATCCAAAAAAAAGGCCATAAATGCATCATAAAATGAATCCAGGACAGAGTTTTGATTACTGGGTGAACAAAAATTTTAACATGGCAAATAAAATAGATGTTATTTATTATATATATAATAAAATACACAACAAAACTGTGTATGAACCACATGGTGGTGCGCTAATTTGAGATCATTCACTTAGACCAAAAAACAGGCCTCAGTCATTACACACGGAGGTTACTGGAATATCTACTCTAGGGCTCCTGTTGCAACGAAATCTGGTTTTATTCAGTCTTTAAGTACCGCTAATGCCTCTCTCTCTTTGTCTCATCTCCCTGGGGTGACCTGTTTTAGTGTGACATGACTAACCAGACTAAAATAATGGCTGGAGAAGAGAACAGCTAAGTGCTAAATGCACTGAATAATTTAGCACAGTGTAACTCTAATGAGGAGAGTCTGACACTGTTCACTGATGTAGTCCGAGACACAAAAGTCTGAGACACACTGTCCTTGCCAATAGTCACTTACTAATACATACAAGTATCACACCCGTACAAACAAGCTTTTGAACCAGGGCAATGCAAAAAATATATATAATACATATATATATATATATATTACATGCAATCAAACTTTGATTACCATGCTCCTGTAATGCATAAACGTGCAACAAAATAAAAATAAAATGAATTGGACAAACACTGAATAGACACCTCTCGCAGCCTAAGTCTAATGACAGTTAAGCGTCATTAAGTGACAAATGCATAGATCACGGGTGACCTTGAAATGCTGTGTCTTCACTCCCTGAGAAAAGAGCAAAGCTGACCCCACTTAAGAGTCAGGAGAGAAGGAAGACTTTCCTCATTGATTTATGGTAGCGAGGTCTTCCTGCATGTGGCGGCGCGCTCATAACGGCACACACACTGCCTTCACAATTTAATTAGAGCAGCCTGAATCTCAGCAGCGGTACTTCTGCTAGAACCACCGTTTTTCATTCGCCTCATTAAGCAAAAGCGTGGATTTCAAACCGTCCACGGCTGGGTTATAGAGCAGCTTTCAAATGAGCTGATGAGTAGACAAAGGGGGGGAAAAGGAGAGATGGAAAAATAAATGTTAAGGAAATATTGATTTCATGGTTATTTGAAAACTCTTTTTACTATAAAGCTATTAAGATTCTGGAGGATGAAAGCAAGATATTTGCAGAATGTGAGATCTGGCAGAAATGGGCAGAAGTCTTGTCTCGAGTCAGTATAATTGAATCAAGTGTACACAAACTGTAGTATATATGTATAATAAAAAATACATATGCATGCATTACACATTTATATAGATTTTTTAGAATACGTTTATTCATCAAAGATGCATTAAATTGATACGTTTTTTCCATTGTTACCTAAAAAGTTATATTTTAGAATGGTTTCATTATATTCATAAATAAAAAAATTTTTATGAAGGATCATGTAACACTGAATACTGGAGTAATGACTCCTGGAAAATCAGTTTTGTTTGTTATCATGAGAACAAATTACATTTTAAAGGGGTCATATGATGCTATTTCAAGTTTTCCTTTCTCTTTGGAGTGTTACAAGCAGTTTGTGCATATATAAATCCCTGAAGTTGCAAAGACTAAAGTCTCAAACTCAAAGAGATATTCTTTATAGAAGTTAAGACTCGACCACGCCCACCAAAAACGGCTCATTAAAACATGTGGGAAGATTTTCAAAACATCACCCAAATGTATACCAATGAATATTGTTCTTGCTGTAGTACTGTAGCTGCCACCAGCGCATGTCCTGGAGATGCTGTGTTTCGTTGTGAAAGCGAAAGTACTTTGTTTGGGCTTCCAAAAGAGGACACAACTAGCTGCTGCCGACTTTATTTCAGTGCAGTGATGTATTTCCAGCAGAAACGGAATATTGAATAGAGGGCAGGGTTTTATTTTAACGCTCCTCCTCTCTGTCTCTCACTCATAGCAACCTAACGGTCGGAGGGGTGTGTTTAAGGATATTCTGCCCAAGCCGTCAAACTGACATCATCAGAGAAGGAACCCCATTCCAGAGCGGAAGTAAATGTTCAGATTTTGATTAAAGATTGTCAAGACTAGGGGTGTCGCGATATACCGGTATTGACGATAACCGTGATATTCAAAGCAACAATAATCGATATCGTGTTAATTTGGTGTGTGACGATATACCAGTATTGTCAATAACCGCAATATTTAAAATGAATAGGACTCTTAACACCACACGTAAATACTCCAGCACCAGTACCTGGCTGACCTCTAGGTGGCAGTATTGTGCCTTAACCTTGACACCTGTCTCACAAGAAGAAGACAGTGCTCGAAGCTACTCTCCAAGAAGAGCAGTGTTCATCAGAGTAAGTTGCCATTATTCTACTTGCCATAGAATGGGAAATGTTACATTAACCTGTTAACAGAGGTTCCCTTATCGAGCTGTCACGAGACATCACGGAGATTTCTCCGTTATGGGAACTTCTTCCCTTCAACCTTTCCTGAAGTCCTATTGGCTCACGCCAGTCAAATGACTGGCCAATTGTCGCAAAGCATGCAAATACGGCGAGCTCGAGACAGTATAAATGCGATGCTCGCGACAATTATATCAGAATCTTTTACTTCACCTTGAACTCGTGATGGCTTCAGTGTGTAAGATCTGCGCGGGACCCATCGAACCGCTGGATCAGCATCTCCATTGCGTCGCCTGCCTGGGCCTGGCTCACGCCGGGGCGCTGGACGAGTCCGACTGTGGACTTTGCGCGACCTCCCGGTCCGCGTGCTCTAAACCCCGCCGCGATGTGGTTCGCGGCCTGTTCGGGGTCGGGCTCACTGCCGCCAGCGTGCCGCTGGTGAGCCCCCCCTCTCCGGGCGGCGGGAGCGCCGTCTTGCCATGCCGTCGAACCCAACGGTCGCCGCATTCGCCAATCTCTTTCCCGAGGACTGTTTCCGCCCCCTTCCAATATTGAGGATTCGTAGCTTTTGGCCACGAGGAGGCGACGAGGCCATGTCCATCTCGGCCTCGGAGAAGGACGGTTGGGCTGGATCGGAGCCCGAGCAGCTAGGCAGCTCAGAGCCTTCAGGCCTCCAGGAGGAGCTCATGAGGGTTCTGTCGAAAGCTGTTCAGGAGTTGGAGCTCACCTGGAATCCTCCGGAGGAGCCTGTCAGGAGTAAGCTCGACTCGTGGTACTTCAGGTCCACACGCAAAGCTGACGCAAGGACATCGGTGCCTTTTTTCCCCGATGTTCATGAACAGCTCGTGAAGACGTGGTCTGCGCCCCAATCGGCGCGCGTCCACTCGAACACGCAGGCCATGTTCTCCCACGTGGATGGAGCGGAGGCCCACGGTTACGCGCGCCTCTCCCGTCGAGGAGACCGTTGCTGCACACCTGTGCCCTGCAGCAGCGAAGTCCCTAGGCCCGGACATCAGCCTGCCGTCGAAGCCGTGCAGAACCACCGCCCATCTCGCTAATAAGGCGTATGCCTCTGATGGCGAGGCGGCATCAGCGTTGCACGCCATGGCAGTGCTGCAGGTGTTCCAGGCCAAACTCCTGCAAACGGCGGAGGGCGGAGTCCTCACCGAAGGATCTGCGCTGCAACGGACTTCGCGTTGATGGCGACGGCGAGCGGCCCAGTCTGTGGGTAAGGCCATGGGCTTTATGGTCGCCCTTCAGAGGCACCTCTGGCTAAACTTAGCTGACCTAAAGGATGCCGATCGAAAGGTGCTCCTAAACGCTCCTATATCTCCCTCCGCCTCTTCGGTGATGCCGTGGAGACCATAACCGAGCGATTTGCTGAGACTCAAAAGCGCGAAAGCGATGAGTCACGTGATGCCTAGACGCGCCCCCAGCAACAGACTGCCAGATCCAGATCTTCGCCAGCGCATGGCTCTGCCCAGCGGAGAGATTTTCCCAGGCCTGCCCAGGCTGGGGCTACTGCTACTGCTCCTCGACAGGAGCCAGACGTCCGGAGGAAGGTGTGGGCTCCGGCAGGAAGCGCCAAGGTCAGCGGAGAAGCCCGCGACGCGACTCGCCCGCCCCGGCTGCTAAGCCGTCCTTCCTGACGATCGGAGGGAGGGAGGAGAGCGAGCAGCCCGCGCCCAAGCGCCCAAAGTTCAGCTGCCCAAATGTGTGTGTGTTGAGTGTCCATTCAATAAAAATGCATACTTTCTCACAAAAAGAGCTTTCTCCTCCTCACTCAATAAATGCGGTTCCCCTTGCCCCGCCTCAGTGCAGTGCAGGTCCGCATCCAACACAGGTTATAGCCGCGCACCCAACGACCGAGCAGCTAAAGCCGCTGCGTCAGTTCATAAGCGTGGAAGGTTATTCCGGGAATCTCGGCGTTGGCTACTCAACGTGATAGAGCGGGGGTATACTCTTCAATTCAGACGCAGACCACCCCGTTTCAATGGCGTGGTGCAGTCTCTAACATCGCCTCGAAATGCCCAGGCTCTGAGGCAAGAGATTGGCTGTCTGCTCGAGAAAGGAGCAGTAGAGCGAGTCCCTCCACACGAGCTGGAGAGCGGGTTTTACAGCCGCTACTTCGTGGTACCCAAGAGGGATGGGGGGCTTCGCCCAATTTTGGATCTCAGACCCATCAACAGAGCGCTTTGCGAACGTCAGTTCAGGATGGTAACGCTGAAGCAGATCCTGGCGCAGATTCGCCCCGGGGACTGGTTTGCGTCCGTGGATTTGAAGGACGTGCTTTCACATTCAGATAGCGCCGCATCACAGACGGTTTCTGAGGTTTGCTTTCGAGAACACAGCGTACCAATACTCTGTTCTCCCGTTCGGGCTGGCTTTGGCCCCGCGCACATTTTCAAAGTGTGTGGATGCAGCACTTTCCCCCCTCAGAGCGGGCGGGATGCGCATCCTGAATTATCTGGACGATTGGCTGATTTTAGCTCAGTCCCGGGACACGCTACTCAGCCATATAGACTCGCTGCTTATTCACCTGGAGTCCCTAGGGCTATGTGTGAACAGGCGAAAGAGCATTCTCGCCCGAGTCAGTCCATTCTGTATTTGGGAGTTTGCATAGACTCCTAGAAATGAGAGCCCGCCTCACGAGAGCGCGGTATGCCATTTTGTCTTACCCACGCCATTTCAGAGAAGGCAGCTCTGTTCATTTGAAAGAATTTCAGAGACTACTGGGACTCATGGCGTCAGCGTCGGCAGTGTGTCATCTGGGCTTATTACACATGCGACCACTGCAGCTGTGGCTGAAAACTCGAGTCCCTGGACGGCATGGACCTCGGACGTTTGAGTATCGCGGTCACCCGCGGCTGCATCGAAGCTCTGGCCCGTGGCGCAACCCGAATTTCTTCAGCCGGGAGTCCCCTGGGGTTGGTAACCTCACGCTGCGTGGTGGTCACAACGGACGATCGACGCCGGCTGGGGAGCGGTGTGCGAGGGATGCCAGCTTCGGGGCAGTGGTCAGAGCCTCAGATCCGTGGCACATAAACCGATTGGAATTGGAAGCAGTCTTTTTAGCTCTGAAGGAGTTTCAAGCACAACTGGAACGGCAGCATGTACTGATTCGCACCGACAACACGCCTGTATTCGCGTACATAAATCGCCAGGGCGGCGTCCGTTCGAAGGCTTTGTGCAAGCAGGCAGCGATGTTACTGCTATGGGCGGATTCTCGCCTTCTATCCATCAGAGCAACGCACATCCCGGTCTTTTGAATCGCGGGCAGACATGCTTTCAAGGAGGAGAATTCCTCAAGGGAATGGAGGTTACCCCGAGTTAGTTCGGATGATTTGGAACCTCTACGGGAAGCAGAGGTGGATTTATTCGCCACGAGCGAGAATGCACACTGCCCGTCGTTCTTCTCTCTGTCCCACTCCCGTTGGAAGGGACGCGCTCACAGCGCGCTGGCCGACAGCCAGGCTTTATGCCTCCGATCAAGATATTGCCTCTGGTGTTATGCAAGATCAGGGAGGAGCGGCGTCCGTCATACTCATAGCTCGAACTGGCGAACCAGCCTTGGTTTCCGGACCTGACAGAGCTGCTGATAGCCCCTGGCCGATTCCGGTCAGGAAGGACATGTTATCTCAGGTGGACGGCTCGGTGGCACCGAACCCAGAACTATGGAACCTTCATGTGTGGTTGCTTCAGGGTTGTCAGGAGCTAGACGCATTGCAGGCTCGTGTGGTCGGCACACTCACGGAAGCGCGAGCACCCTCTACAAGACGATTATATGCCTTAAAATGGGGAGTGTTTGTGAAATGGTGCCATCAGGCTCACATCGACCCGGCTGTTTGCACCGTGTTGGATGTTCTGAGTTTCCTGCAGTACAGGCTGGATAGTGGATCGTTACCCTCGACGCTAAAAGTCTATGTGGCGGCCATTGCCTCGTTCCGTTCACCGCAGGGTGGCCAGTCGATCGGCAGAGACCCCATGGTGGTGAGTTTTCTTAAGGGAGCGAGAAGGCTACGCCCTCCGAGGCCACCTTCGGTTCCGCCTTGGGACCTAGAGGTGGTATTAAGAGCTCTCTCTCAGCCACCTTTTGAGCCGTTATCATCAGTGGGTTTGAAGGAGTTGTCTCTCAAAACTGCACTCCTTCTTGCACTCGCGTCAGCCAAGCGCATAGGAGATTTGCACGCCTTTTCTGTGGATAGTGACTGTATTCGCTTTGGACCCGGTGACTGCAGCGTCACTCTCAGGCCAAGAATGGGGTATGTACCTAAATCACTTTCTACTCCCTTCAAGATACAGACTGTTTCTCTGTCTGCCTTGTCTTCCGAGTCAGCAGCCTCGAGTGAGGCAGATGCTCAGACTTCGGTGTGCCCTGTCAGGGCTTTGAGGATTTACATCGACCGTTCTGCGAGCTTTCGTCAATCTAACCAGCTATTTGTATGCTATGGTGGTTGTGCGAGAGGCCGTGCTGTGTCTAAACAGAGGCTCTCCCACTGGATCGTGGACGCTATTACGGCTGCGTGTCTGAACCAAGGTTTGGAATGTCCTTTACACATTAGGGGGCATTCAACGAGGGCCATGGCTTCCTCGTGGGCTTGGTCGAGAGGTATGTCTATTCAAGATATATGTGTTGCAGCCGGCTGGTCTTCTGAGAATACTTTCGCCAGGTTTTACAGGCTGGACGTTCAGTCTTTTGCCTCCCAGGTGCTGTCGGTAAGTGGCTGATGCATGTTTACTACATTGTTTGCTCTGCATACCCTTTACTAATACGGTTGTTCTGCCCTGTGCTCAGTGCAGATTCCTGTATTTGTGTTGTTTTATCTAGCGATACTTTTATCATGCTAGGTTGGGGTCATGCTATACAGTCTGTGCAGTTCCTTATGCTCGTTGTGCAAGTTGCCCTGTTTCAGCGCAGCCAACGTTATTTCTATCCAGATATGCAAATTTGTATACCTTTGGGTTAGACGCTCATTGGCTTACAGCCACCTATCAGCGGTGAGCTCGCCTACAGCGTCACTATTGTGGGAAGTGTCTACGTGCGTATTCTATCTGCTGTGTTTTGGGGTAGGGCTTCGTAGCCTCTCTCACGGCGGATTTAATATCGTTCCCATAACGGAGATCTCCGTGATGTCTCGTGACAGCTCGATAAGGGAACGCTCCGGTTACTGTCGTAACCTCGGTTCCCTGAGAGCGGGAACGAGACATCACGGTAGACGCCGTGTTCGCTACTCCTCAGCTTACGGTGTTCAGTATCCGATTCTGATATAATTGTCGCGAGCATCGCATTTATACTGTCTCGAGCTCGCCGTATTTGCATGCTTTGCGACAATTGGCCAGTCATTTGACTGGCGTGAGCCAATAGGACTTCAGGAAAGGTTGAAGGGAAGAAGTTCCCATAACGGAGAAATCTCCGTGATGTCTCGTTCCCGCTCTCAGGGAACCGAGGTTACGACAGTAACCGGAGCGTTTTCTGTGTTTATATATTTAAGTAGAGGGTGATTGTTTTAATAAGTACCGCATTTTATTTTTTTATTTACCAATCAATAAGGCATGTGTAGTAACACTTTATTTCTTTCTTCAAATCTGTTAACAGTAACTCGATTAAAACTGATCTTGAAAAACTGAGCGACCACATTGCTACATTAAACTCTGTAAAATGTTAAGCTGGTTGCAGTGCCATGCACTTAATGCCTCATCTGCTGTCGTTCTAGATGCACATTAAAACTGAAGCAGCAGCGCTCTTACTGCATGACTTCAGTGGCGCCGGTGCAACTACAGGTTAAAGAGCTTAAAATACGGGTACACAAGTTAACAGATTAAAGTATCAGTTTAGATGTTATTGCAACACTTTATAATTAGGTGCATTTGTTAACATTAGTTAATTACATTAGTTAACATGAACTAAGAATGAACAATACTTCCACAGCATTTATTAATCTTAGTTAATGTTAATTTCAGCATTTACTTGTGTTTGTATTTGTAATCATTAATGCACTGTGTACTAACATGAACACTGAACGACTGTATTTTTATTAACATTATTAAAGTGTGTAATAAATGCATTTTTAGTAAATACATTCATGTTAACAAATTACATATTATTGTAAAGTGTTAATATCTATTTATTTATTATTAAGCTCAGATGAGCTTTATTTGTCACAAACACAATTATACAGAGTATAACCCGCAGTGAAATATGTTCTTTGCATTTAACCCATCCAAGTGCACACACACCTGGAGCAGTGGGCAGCCGATACTGCGGTGCCCGGGGAGCAGTTGGGGGTTGTTCAGTGCCTTGCTCAAGGGTTTCACCTCAGTCGTGGACAGTTCCTGCTGGAGCCGAGATTCGAACCCACAACCTCGGGTTACACTCTATCCATTAGAGCCACGACTGGCCCCCATCATCATACTGTTGAACTTGACAGTATTATCTCTCTTGTTATTTTATAGGAGCTCCAAAGAAGAAAGAGAAAGCCCGAGTCTTGTACCCCGCCGCGTTCATCTGTATCTTTATGTTCTTTTATGTTCGTAAAGAAAAACTCAACAAAGTAGAAAATAATCTGACTACTACCACCCCCCCCCCCCAAGGTTTTTATAGATAACGCGATAAATCGATATCGTGATTTCTTATGGTCACAATATCCGTGATTATAAAAATCTAAAAAGTCTAAAAAGGGCATATTGTGACAGCCCTAGTCAAGTCAAAAAAAATAAATCAGCGGATTAACTTGCACTGATTAATTGTTCACATCAAGACTAGCAATGTGCACTAGTAAAGTAAATAAAGTCCACTTTGATTTCATGCAGACTTTGAGATGTATTTACAACACTGTTCCAGAACAGTTCAACCCAAATATTAGTGTGTGCAGCACATTTTACGGAAGACTATTTCCTGAACGTGAAAGATTTGCTTACAATGCTGGCTTGCACAAAGGCTGTTTCTATAAAGTGGAACTTTGCAAGGACAGTCTGGCGCTTCTGACTCACAGTCTGTAAGTATGTTTTCATATTTAAAGAATTTGCCACTGACTGTGTAGAGTAGCGCTTGTTGTTTATCGTTTCTCAGATCACGAATGCAGACATGGATTATATGCAGAAATGTTTATATGGCGCGATGCAACGCGACACATAAAAAGACAGTATAAGTCATTATAATCAGTAATTATGTCCCCACTGGATGCAGCAAATCCCTCCTCTCTGTCTCTCACTCATAGCAACCCAACGGTCGGAGAGGTGTGTTTGAGGATATTCTGCCCAAGCCGTCAAACTGACGTCATCAGAGAAGGAATGCCATTCCAGAGCGGAAGTAAATGTTCAGATTTTGATTAAAGATTGTCAAGACTAGGGGTGTCGCGATATACCGGTATTGACGATAAACGTGATATTCAAAGCAACAATAATCGATATCGTGTTAATTTGGTGTGTGACGATATACCAGTATTGGCAATAACCGCAATATTTAAAATGAACAGGACTCTTAACACCACATGTAAATACTCCAGCACCAGTACCTGGTTAACCTCCAGGTGGCAGTATTGTGCCTTAACCTTGACACCTGTCTCACAAGAAGAAGAGAGTGCCCGAAGCTACTCTCCAAGAAGGGCCGTGTTCATCAGAGTAAGTTGCCATTATTCTACTTGCCATAGAATGGGAAATGTTACATTAACCTGTTAACAGAGGTTTTCTGTGTTTATATATTTAAGTAGAGGGTGATTGTTTTAATAAGTACCGCGTTTTATTTTTTAATTTACCAATCAATAAGGCATGTGTTGTAACACTTTATTTCTTTGTTCAAATCTGTTAACAGTAACTCGATTAAAACTGATCTTGAAAAACTGAGCGACCACATTGCTACATTAAACTCTGTAAAATGTTAAGCTGGTTGCAGTGCCATGCACTTAATGCCTCATCTATAATCTACCTCTTCTGGCAGTCTGATAATAAGACTGTTCTTTTTCTTGCACTACTCACATCTGCACAGTTTTGTTTTATTTAACTGGTTTGCACTCTATCTGCCATGTGCCTTATGTCACTTTATCTCTTTTTTATTATTTTTTTATTGTTCTACAATTGTCCTCATTTGTATATCTGTATAGTTTGTATGTACATATGGTTAAACTGTATTTATCTGTATTTGAATGTCTACTGTCAGTGTTTAATGTTAACTGTATGCACCAAGGGTCTGAGAGTAACGCAATTTCAATTCTCTGTATGTATGTACTGTACATGTGGAAGAATTGACAATAAAACTTACTTGACTTGACTTGACTTGATCTGCTGTCGTTCTAGATGCACATTAAAACTGAACCAGCAGCGCTCTTACTGCATGACTTCGGTGGCGCCGGTGCAACTACAGGTTAAAGAGCTAAAAATACGGGTACACAAGTTAACAGATTAAAGTATCAGTTTAGATGTTATTGCAACACTTTATAATTAGGTTCATTAGGTAACATTAGTTAATTACATTAATTAACATGAACTAAGAATGAACAATACTTCCACAGCATTTATTAATCTTAGTTAATGTTAATTTCAGCATTTACTAATGCATTATTAAAATCACAAGTTGTGTTTGTATTTGTAATCATTAATGCACTGTGTACTAACATGAACACTGAATGACTGTATTTTTATTAACATTAACAACGATTAATAAAGTGTATAATAAATGTATTTTTAGTTAATACATTCATGTTAACAAATGACATCTTATTGTAAAGTGTTACCATTAAAATGTATTATTAAGTTCAGATGAGCTTTATTTGTCACATACACAATTATACAGAGTATAACCAGCAGTGAAATGTGTTCTCTGCATCTAGTTGGGGGTTCGGTGCCTTGCTCAAGGGTTTCACCTCAGTCGTGGACAGTTCCTGCTGGAGACGAGATTCGAACCCACAACCTCGGGTTACAAGTCTGACACTCTATCCATTAGAGCCACGACTGCCCCCCCCATCACCATACTGTTGAACTTGACAGTATTATCTCTCTTGTTATTTTATAGGAGCTCCAAAGAAGACAGAGAAAGCCAGAGTCTTGTACCCCGCGTTCATCTGTATCCTTATGTTCGTTGGGTGAAAAAGCTCAACAAAGTAGAAAATAATCTGACTACTACTAATGTGTTTTTGTTTTACTTTAGACACATTTTTACGCATAATCACATTGTATTACACCAAATACACAAAATAATGTTCTTTTTTAGAAACGTCATATGACCCCTGTAAAATTGATCTTATTGAAACTAGATATACCTGTAGAATATTTCATAATATTACTATTTAACACATTTTTATTAAATAAATGCAGCCATGGTGAGCATATTAAAAAGAATTACAAAATGCAAACACAAATCAAAATAAATCTTACAGTAACCAAACGTCTGTGTATACAGTATAAAATACACAATTTTCCTTCTCATATAAATACAAAAATACAGAAACTTTTGTATTTGAAACAAGACCAAAACAGTGATGAAGAATAACTGTTTGCTGTGTAGACTTCAGTGAAACACCCACAGGGGGCCAAGTACAGACTATTTCTCACATCACGTGCGCTCGTGCCACGAGGCAGAGAAATATCACTCCTTGGAACAAAGGTAATTAGCTGACATTAGAATGTACTTGGGCAGTGTTCATGGTCTATCTCAAAGGTGTTAAATCAAGAGAAAATGTGCTACAGTAAGTATTAAGCCTGGATCACAGAGAGGTGACAGCAGCATTAGCGACCATCTTCCTGATTAACACGGCTTTAAAACACCAGAGAGCAGAAGATGAAATCGCTCAGCATGAGCAGTTGTACTCCAGTACAGATTCCATTATGTCAATGTTTGGACTGAAACAAGATAATAGAGCTAAAAAAAAGGATAAAAAAAAACATCTGGTAATTTTAACGTGATTTTCAGGCCTATAAAATGTGCCTGGTTATGTTCAGCTCTAAAATATTTAAATGGATAGAACTAGCTTTTGTAAATGTAGTCCATATAATAAAATTGTATCCTAATTCTGTAATCATTTGTCTACCAACCCTTAAGGCGCTGGAATCCTACCTGGGAAAATGACACATTTTAAGCGCACTCCAAGGAGGGTCCAAAAGCTAAACAAGATGATTGCTTTATAAAACTCATCATTTAGGCCACATTAGCTAGCACTGCATATATTCTTCATGGAGAGGAAAATCCTGTAATGAAAAGCTCAGAATTCATATTGTGGACAAGTCCAGACAAACATCAAATAGCGGTATATCAAATAAATCAGTCACTATGAGATTCCTTCATGGTTAGGTGCCCTAACATTAAGGCTAGGTTTTTGAATTTCATCATAAACCAAAACTGAAATATGACCCTGCACAATGTTGATTGTAATATGTAAACTATGTTCAAAGTTTGGGGTCAGTAACATTGTTTTAAAGTTTTCAAAAGCAGTCTCTTATACTCACCAAGGCTACACTGATTTGATAAAAAATATAGCAAAAACAGCGATATTGTGAAACATTTTTACGACTTCAACTCCAATATTTTTTTTATTAATTTTTTCCCTGTGATGTAAAGCTGAATTTTTAGCATCATTAATCCAGTCATCAGTGTCACATGATCTATCAGAGATCATTCTAATTTGCTGCTCATGAATCATTTATTATCAATTTTGAAAACAGTTGAGCTGCCAAATATTTTGGTGTAAACTGTGATACATTTTCTGTAAAAAATTCTAATGGACATCATTTATTTGCAATATAAATCTTGGTAACACTAATATAGGAACCAATTCTCACTTTTAATTAGCTGCCTATTAGCATTATTAACATATTGGGTGTTTATTAATATTTATAATGCAATATTCTGCATGACCACATTCAAAATTTCTAATCCTACCAAATACCTAAACTTAACAACTACATTACCAATATAATAATTGAGGCAAAATACATAGTTAATGGATTGTTACAGTAATAGTGAGACTTGGACCTTAAAACAAAGTGTGACTAAAATAGTTTTGTTCAATATAAATGTCCTTAAATAAAATAAATAAAATAAAATAAAATCTCTTTATTGTCACACATAATGTACACAAGTGTACTGATGGTGAAATTCTTAGGTAATTCTTATAATGACACTTTTTATCAATTTAATGCATCCTTACTGATTAAAAGCAACAATTCTCTTAAAGTGCCACTATTATGGGTTATGAAATGTTCATATTTTGGTTTTGGAAGTCCCCAACAACAGGTTGACATACATGCAAGGTCAAAAAACACTTTCATTTTCTTATAATATGCATTTTTTTTAACCTTATTTTCTCAATGACTCCCAAACAATTCATACAACAATTAATTTTTCCAAACTGCGGGGATTGGTCGGTTTCATTAAAAGTAGTGTTTGTCAGCTTTTAATGCTCCAAAAGCAGCACCTAGTGGCAAAAAATGAATTTAGATTTTCATTGAGACCAAAGTGAAAATCAAGTTTTCCTAAGTCTGTGGGCGGGCAATATGCTAATGTTTCATGTTGACTTCAACATTCGTTTTAAAAATGACTCATTTCAATGATTCAGAGTCGACTCTTTCTTTTGTGAGACAATAACTTGAACTATTTCACCTAATATTTATGCATACTATGCATTTTGATGAGTATCACACTGTTAGCGTTAAAGTCAAGCTATTTTTATCCTCAATTATAAGTCATGAAGAAGGCTAAGAAGTGCGCTCCAAAGTCACTTATGAGGTTCCATGACAGCTAGAAGGTAGGAAGAAGCAGATAACAAGGCATCTCAAAAGGTTTGAAAGAGAACTGATATCATTACTATCCAAAACTGAAAAAGAATCCTGTATATATAATCTAATAAAAGCACATTACTCAACATAAAGCTAGAGTAACTCAGCGTGTTCTTCTCCATTACTCAGGAACAGCCACCTCCAGCTAACTGCAATCTGAAGCCCTTTTCGAAAGGCCCAAAAGTTTACTTTGCCATGAAGAAGAAAAGAGGAGGAGGAGAGAGGTGACCTTGCGCCTCAGCCCACTCAAGGACTCTCATCAGGCCAGAGGCGGCAGGTCAGCGAGGGTTGCGGTACGAGGGGGCTTCAGGACGTGATCTGATATATAATTCTGAGCACAAAAAGGTTCTAGCATTCTAAAGGCACTGTTTCATATGGAGCAAGATATGGAAATGAATAGCATCAGTCTTCCTCTCGTGTTTTTCTCTCCAGTAAGCACACAAACGTTAGCGAGACGCTGGTGAAAAAGCATTTGATCTGGATTGCATTGATTGCATTCTATTTTAAGCATCTTTTTTTGTTTACAAACATCTGAAAAAGCAGCTTGAAAACTGGAGATTCATATATAGACACTCCGAAAAGGATCTGGATACTTAAGCCACACTTAAAAATGTATGAATTTAACACATGTGAAACTAAATCAAACCAAGTAGCATCTGCCAGCAAATGAGCAAATTCTAGAGCTATTTATCAGAACGAGCCTCACACTTCACAGGAATGATGAATATGAAAGAAATCATTTGCAATGCCAGCTAGAAATTTCCACTACAGTGCATGGCAAGATGAAGAAGCATGTCTTATGATCTAAGCAAGTTATTTTTGTTGTTGTTTTTCCTGGACTTCTGCTTCTGGCTTAGTGGATGTATGAAGTCAGCTCAGTTCATCACTATAACAATAACAGTTCCAGTTACTTTCCAAATCTTCAATTTAAAAAATATAATTTACAACCTCATACGTTAACTTTTATCGACAGTAAATAGAAAATTCTATTTCAGAAAAGAGCAGCATGAGCAAGCATATCTAGCCTGGAGTTCTTTTTCATTCATTTAAAAATTACAATCTCTGTTTTATCCAAAAACAAAACAACAAAGCATCACAATTAGTTTTTTTCCACCAAATCGTACAGCCTTAAGGTCCTTGCACACTGAGTTCGATTTTTTTTTCTCGTATTCGTCATCCTTTCCTATCACAATGCTTGTTACGGATGCGAAAATGCAGAAAATCGAAACTGATCCAACATTTTTTATGACGGACGAAAGTTTCGGAGGCAGTGTGTAAACGTGATTGACACAACGTGAAGTCGTATTTATTTTTCAACGTGCGAACATTTCTTACTCGGTGTGCAATGGCCTTTAGAGTCCCCTGTTGATTAATAGAGTGACATTCAGCAGATGTTTTCGCAACATTTATGATTCAGAATGAGTGTGAATCTGCTGTTTCTAAGATGTTTATCTGCTGCTTGTATACATATGACATTTAAAATAGACTGCTCCTGCGTCCTCAAAAAAAAGCACCCAGGAGGCATCACGCAAGCCTTCTTCTCTCTCTCCAAACATTAACACCTCAGACGGACACATAGTGCTCTCCGATGCTAACACAATCTGGCACGCATTAAATCTTAAGTACAAGATAAGCAAGATTGCAGTGGGGACTTCCTTAAAGTACAGCATGTTTTAAACTTGATTAAACCTTGTAAGAATTTCATTTCACTAATATTAACGTCTACAAACCAGATAAGCTAAAGAAATGCATTAAGATACTTAGTATGACTACAGACGACACCATATCGATGATGGAGACAAGTCTAAAGTACATCAAAGTCTAAATAAAATGACATTTGATATTCTGTGATGAAATCAGACCCACTATAAAGCTTATGAGGCTTCTCCTACAGTATCTAAGAACATGAATGCAACACTTCAAAAAGGATTATATGAAGTTATATTACCTTTATTACACCAAGCCCCATCAGAGAATCCAGGCGGCATGGAAAGGAAGGGAAAATAACAAACGTTAGAATCCAATATACTGTAATGCTTTGCACAGTATTTAAGAACAGTTTTAAAGTCTCTTTTCAAGAAAAATTCAGCTTTTTATTTAATAAAGTGTTATTCCCTCTGTTTAAGATCGATTCAGCTGAGACTTTTTTGCAGATGCAGATTTTATTAGAGTTGAATATGCTGTTATTATTTCACCATTAAAATTTTGATCTGTGAATGTTCCCTACATGCTTTACAGCCTAACTTTAAAAGATTGACAGCAAAATCACTCATAACTGTTATATAAAACTGCTGCGGAGGATGTCATTTTAAACCAGTTCTGTTTCTTTATTTTTTATGTAATATTTCACACATATCCCTACAAAAAACAACAACAATAGAAGCCCAATAGAAACCATCACATAAATTCCAATGGTTTCCATTAAAATACCATTATGAACAATTAGCTTTTTCCTGTAAAACCATTACAAAATGCCTTTTTGTAGTGTGTTTTGGGCATTTTTCCAATATGATTTAACATCCCACCAATATAATACATAACACACCAGTAGACACCATTATAGTTTCCATTAAAACCAATACAATTCCCATTATACCCATTAAACCCATTACAGATACTGATACATGTTGCAAGCTGAACTCAAACCTGTCACCCTAGTGAGCACCAAATATCAATATGCCAAGACTATGAAGGTTAAGAGCAGCACCATAGCTCCTACTAGTAACTTTATTTATTTACTTATTTTTGTTGTTGTTGAAAAATAGAAGCTTAAACCAGCCTACATTGTTTTACTGGTCTCGGCTGGTTTAGCAGATTCTCCAGTCTGAAGAGTTCCAAACCGGCAAAAACAGAATAGCCAAACCAACCAAGATACATTTTCCTTTAAAAAACAGTTTATATTAGCTTTGCAGATTTCAAACCAGACCAGTTAGATCAATATAAACCAACCACGATCAGCAACCCTGCTTAGACTAGTATAACTGGCATGTTTTGAAAATATATGATATTTACACACGTTTATGTCACTGAACAGTACAAAGCATCTTCAAACTAAGGATGGACTGAATGGCAGAATCCAACCATCTCTCTGAGAGTTCAATAATTGCACTTCTTGTAATAATCTGTGTGTAAGTGTGAGCATGCAAGAGAGAGAGAGACAGATGAGAAGAGGTATTTAATTTTGCCCTGGACTGCTCGTGCGTTTAGATAAGCCCTACCTGTCCAATCGCTGGAAGGTTTTGCTCAGGCCTCCATGGCTTTCAGCTCAATTCGTTCCACATAAAGTAAGCTGAAGGACAAGCATTGCCGTATCAGTGTGGTAAAGCATATTTAAAACTGAGGACGGCAGAGGTGATCTATACCTGCCAGCTTTATGCCAATAGAGTCACGCAAAGGTTAAATCGCTGCCACACATAGGTGAGGTCATGGTTAAATGCAGCCTGGAGAGATGCTGATGTCTATGTCTGCGCTATTGTGTCAGTAACTTTTACTTGCTAAAGGACACAGCTGATTCAAAAAAAGATCTGTATTTAATGTACAGATGATGGTAAAATTATACATAATATAACTATACTGTATATAAAATAGATTTTATTATTACATGAAACTAATTAATTTATGTTTTTGAATACATATACAAATGTGACCCTGGACCACAAAACCAATCATAAGGGACAATTTTCTGAAATTGAGAATTATACATAATCTGAAATCTGAAAAAAAAGAAGCTTTCCATTGATGTATGGTTTGTTAGGATATGACAATATTTAGCAGAGATTCAACTATTTAAAAATCTGGAAACTGAGGGTGCAAATAAATTCCAAGTATTCAAAGAAATTGGACAACTGGCTAGAAAAAATGTGTGTAAACAAGGCAGGCAGAGGTGAGTGAAACAATAGCAGGTTTGGTGAGGCTTGCAGTAAGATGCAGATACAACTGGCACGTACGGTGCAGAGATCCAGCATGGACGAAAAATAGGTCACACTGAGCTTATTTGTTTAGCTAAAATCAAAAGAAAGAAAACAGAAGAAGGGGAAGAGAAAACAATGATGTAGAGAGAGAAATAAAAGGGAAAGAGATGGATTTCAGCCTCTCATGGCCATTACTGGATGTAGAGTCAAATATATTTGTCACATGAAATCAATAAAAAATGTCTTGCCACAGCAGCACACCATTCCCTACTACCAAGTATACAGTAGATGGCATATATCGTTATGCAAAAATCTCACAATATTACCATGCAACACTCATATACTCTTAAAGGGATAGTTCAGCCAAACATTAAAATTCTGTCATAATTTACTCACCCTCAAGTTGTTCCAAACTTCAATGAGATTCTTTCTTCTGTTGAACACAATAGAAGATATTTTGAAGAATGTTGGTAACTAGTTGATGGTAGCCACCGACTGATATAAAAAAATAAATACTATGGAAGTCAATGGCTTCCATCAACTGTATTCTTCTTTTGTGTTCAACAGAATAAATAAACTGTTACAGGTTTGGAACAATTTGAGGATGAGTAAATGATAACGGAAATTTCATTTTTGAGTGAACTATCCCTTTAAACTAGTGTATTCGCTATGATGATTGATCAGGCAAAATGTAACCCCCAATCCAACCTCAGCAGCAGAGTTTCACGGAACAAAGTTTAAAATACAGAAACAATCTTAAATGTCTTTGCAAGTTTTCCAAAGATGTGTTATCTCTAAAAACCCATCTAAATGCTGACACCTTTCTGAACGCCCTCTTTTATATTCCAACCATGAGTCAGTGGCCAAACATCTCATTGATTCGTTTATTATTGTGCGTTATGACATTTCACATTTTGTCAATTCAGCTCTTTTTGTCCACCCCTCTCGGCCCTGATTTCAATTGCTGATTGCTCCACCTCAGACAGGGCTGATTTTATGAGAGAGCCATGGAGTTATTGCTTTCCTCAGTTAAGCTTACTGTGCCGACCGGCTCTCTTTCTGAAGCTTTATATGGCGAAGACGAAAATAATAACAAGGGAGACATCAGGGACGCATGACATCTTAGCGACAGGCTGAGTGGCAGAGCTGTCACACTCTGACACTTCTTTTAGCAGTGTCATCACATTTAAGTGAAGTGAGTTTCTCTCTTCACAAAGCCATTCTGGTGCAGGTGGGACGGGTTGGTGGGGAGCTCGGAGGCCCATCACACCTGGACAACAGGTAGGGACATCAGGGACCAGTGGAGTCTCCAGGGACTGCTCAATGGAGACCGCTAAATTCCAATTAGTACACGTTTGCTGGTATTTCAAGATTATCAGCGCTTTTTCTCAGTGCAGAGAAAACACATCCGTGTTTTTTTATTAATATTTATTATTCACAGTATACTGTATTGCACATTTTCTCTCATTGCACATCTTACTCATTTTATTTTATTATTTGCCCCCCCCTTTTCATTCCCACCTATATTTATATATATATTCTCTTGTGTTATGTTTCTTTGTTTTTATTGCTTATGTTATTTTTATTTTATTTTATATCTTATTAGTATTATTATTTTTAATTTTTTTTGCTCTTTCCATTGAGCGGACCTGTCCTGACCTACATTTCACTACTGATTATACCCTGTATGATTGTGTATGTGACAAATAATAAAGAACCTTGAACCTTGAACCTTGAGAAGGCATGTGTGGTTGCCAGGTTGGGAAGTTTATGTAAAACATTATGCAGACAATGTATTAACTCAAGATAAAAGCTCTGATTGAGAAATCCAAACTCTTAACCTCTGGCAACCGCAAGCTAGAAATCTTGTAAAGGCTTGTTGCCAATGCAAAATGCAAATGTGAAATGGAAATAAAACATTTTCAGGACAAATAACCAGCGGGCAAATATCACAGATGATTATACTTAATTAATCAAGTGAAGCAGAAATCGTGATCATGATTAAAATACAATGTATCATGCAGTCATACATGGCAGTATAAATAATCATTTACTTTCAGTGCTTGAAAATAAAAAGCTCTGAAGAAAAATAAGAGTCCGAATGCCAAGAGTACATGTACATTGCATCAAACATCCGAAAAACTCTGTATCGAACCAAAGTCTATTTTCCAGTACATTTCATGGCAATGCCTCACCAGCACAAAGACACTAATTAGCATAGCCAACAAATTCCTACAGGCCAGAGTTTGTTTTGTGGTCATTCTCATCTCTTTGGGTAGCCAATCTTTGAACATGATGAAATGAGGGTCATTCCTCTCCACTGCATCGCTTCCCCGTAGCCCCGCAGATATCATGTCTTATCATCTGCTGATTTCATCATGCGCCACTCTCCGTTACTAATCTGTGCCTTTAGCCACTGAGCTGAGAATCACGACTCGATGTCGCCTTGCTAGTGTTTACTGACAGAGCATGATCAAATTAAAAGGGGAACAAATGTCTTAATGATTGGATCTGATAATGAACGTTATTTGTTGGTACACCATTTGTGGCCCATTAATAGCTTGGCTTGGTCGGTGTTGGCTTGTGCAAATGCATCAAGGGAGAAACTGAATAAACAAGCTTAATGAAATCACAGCACGGAAGCAGTCGAAACGTTCACAGATACAAGAGTTTAGTGTTTCATAAGAGTGATGGCTAAGAACATAAAATGTTGGGTTGATAATGGTTCCAACATGCCACTCAAAGAAAGTTTCCCTTACAGGCAAATTAGTCAAGAAAATAAAGTACAATAGTTCATTGCAAATAAGATAGTTTGTATTTTAGCATAAGCAAGAATAATTTTGGAAATGGTTTATTAATCTATTTCACTCATTAAAAGTAACCAGACCACAAGAGTCAATTGTTCTTTAATTGGACTTCTGCTGTGCTTGTTTTTGTTTTAAAAAAACACTTGCTATCAACAAGTTGATATCTGACCAAAATTGCATATGGGAGCAAATAAAGTTCTGTCAATTGTCCCCAGATACACATTTGTGTCACATCTGAAACTATTTTAGTTGTAGTCTGGAGCCCTATGGAGTTGCATAAAATGCAGTGGCAGTTGTAGTTAAAATTTAGCTCGGGTCAATTAACAACTCTATCTCTTTCTTGAATGAATAAATGATGCATTTATATAACGCTTTATTGTGTATTGTTGTACACACAAAGCGCTTTACAATCATGTGTGGGGGGGGGACTTTCTTCAACCACCACCAGTGTGCAGCATCCACTTGGATGATGCGACGGCTGCCACAGGACAGCGGCGCCAGTGCGCCCACCACACACCAGCTACAGGTGGAGAGGAGAGAGATTCATTGAGACAATCAAGTGGATGGGGATTATTAGGAGGCTATGATTGACAAGGGCCAGTGGCAGAAATTTGGCCAGGACACCGGGGTTACACCCCTACACTTTACAAGAAGTGCCATGGAATTTTTAATGACCACAGAGAGTCAGGACCTCGGTTTAACGTCTCATCCAAAAGACAGTGCGTTTTGACAGTATAGCGTCCTCATCACTATACTGGGGCGTTAGGACCCACACAGATCACAGGGTGAGCACCCCCTGTTGGTCTCACTAACACCTCTTCCAGCAGCAACCTAGTTTTCCCAGGAGGTCTCCCATCCAGGGACTGACCAGGCTCAACCCTGCTTAGCTTCAGTGGGCAAACAGTCTTGGGCTACAGGGTGATATGGCTGCCATTCTTCTCTTACTATAGTATCCTCTAATGTGCTCCATTAATAAAAGTGGCAGAAAAGTAGAAAAGTAAAAAAAAGTTGCAAAATAGATTTTCAGCCATAGGCCTATAGGATAGTCTCAGTGCTAATCCTGTCAAAATTGTTTATTATCTAATGTGAAGACAGAAATAAAAAGGCATGTGGCATGAACCACTCAATTCTCATGGAATTCAGCAAGAGGATTTCCATTTAGTTTTGCCTGTAGCGTTGTGTGTGTAGCATGCAGCACTTTTCACCTTGTATATGCATAACAAACTCTATTATTCATAGTGTCATGTCCTTGGTCATTCTGTGTCTCGGAAAAGCCTGTGGCGCAGGCAGCTTCCACCCATTAGAGCTCCGAGAGGTGCCTATCCCTCACACGGGACAGCGTTTTACTGTCAAAACCCAAATTAATCTCCGCCATGACTAATTCTCTCATGTCCAGCTAAGTGGCTAGGCTCATTTAGCATTATGTAGAGCAAATCAGAAAAGCTTGTGATGGAGTGTGTAGGAAAGTCGACCCTTGTCGATGCAGAGGATTAATCTTAGCCGATCCATCATTGTAGTGCATGAAGTTTGGGTTTGCAGGATTTTTTTTTTGCTTTTGCTTTCACATTTATTCTATTTGTTGATTTTTTACTGAACAAAGTCAGGGCGTAATTTATAAATTAGGACAAAGTTTTGAGGTTAGCACCCCGAAACATAAATATCTACACAAGCGTGACACTGAAAACCTATAAAACCTTTCATAAAACTTGTTTGAAGAGAACCAGGCCCCTCTGGTGCATGGAAATGCACAAATGTATGAGTACAGAGGAAGAACACAACATACAGATGAAATGGCCTGGGATTTGTTTAGCCCATGGCATAGGAGGAGAAACACTTCCAAGTTTTATATACATTTTTGAAAACACAGCAAAGGTAGAAGTGAAGAGCGAGGGCAGCTGAGGTCTCAGAATTACATTAACACCAACCGGACCCCTCTTTTTTTCCAACCGTAAGCAAGTTCTTTTCTGCACTGGACGTGTTCAATTACACCGTCTAGACCTAAGTGCAGACCGTTCCTGCACTGAGAGATACTATGCTGATAAATGGTAAATAAGACCTCATTTGCATGGGCAGGAGTAAGAGAAAGTGTATAAAATAAGCGGTCAACCCGCTCTGAAGCTTTCTAATTTGGGTAGATGTGGGCAGCACCCGCTCTTGTGCCAGCTTTACACAATTACCTCTTGCAGTCGCCCACAAAGTTATGTAATACAAATAAATGTCCCACTTTGGTAAACCTGTCTATGTAATGGGCACCAGGGTTTATGAACCTACATTTATTGTTCTCTGAGGCCCTGTTTTGTTGGAAAACAAGGATAAAATATATTGGAGATTGAAGTGATACAATCAATCAAGTTCAATTTTATTTATATAGCACATTTAAAAACAACCATGGTTGACCAAAGTGCTTCACAATGTCCGGAAAAGCTCCCACACAAACAAAATTAATACAGTAAAACGTCCCAATGTCTCAACTCAACTCAAAATAAAAGCCAAGGAATACAGGTGTGTCTTAAGAAATGACTTGAAAATGAACACTCTGAGCAGTTCTTATGTGTACAGGTAAACTATTCCACAAATTAGGTGCTACCACTGAAAAAGCTCGGTCACCTTTATTTTTTAATCGGGCTCTCAGAACATCCAGGAGTACCTGATTGGATGACCTCAGTGCTCTAACAGGAGTGTGGACATGTAAAAGCTCTGATAAATAGGCAGGTGCCAACCCATGTAAAATCTTAAAAACAATCAATAAAATCTTGAACTCAATCCTGAAGCGGACAGGTAGCCAGTGTAGTGAAGCTAAGACTGGGGTAATGTGCTCATACTTTTTTGTCCCAGTTAATCAATCAATCAGTATCTGATCATTTTTCAGGTTATATTTTTAATCTTTATTTAATATTTTTCATGATTTTTTCAGGTTGTGAAATATCATGATGCATAAAAATTAGTCATCAAATGTAAACATCTTTTAAAAATGGCATAATTTTTTGAAAATCATATGAAAGCAGCATGAATACAAAGAGTGGATTTCTGAGAAACTGGCACATGTGCTCTTCGTTAGATTTGTTTTTAGGACTGTTACAGTTCTGTATTCTGCACACTCTCTTGTGTCATTGAGTCCCATATGTACAGAATACACATGTACTACATGCAAGCTGGCATTTTGGACCTAAGGGCTCATGCCAGTATCTGTGGGTGGAGGTTTATGAGATATTACATTTTGTTCATGCATAATCCCTCCTCTACAATCCTCCTGCTGATAGCGTAATATATTCTCTCAGAATCATCAGGGACAAACACACACACTAAGACACACAGTCAGGGTGGACCAGGACCACTGGGGTTTTACATCATCGGAGTGCTATTCCTAATTACAGTTCCTCTATGCTTCTCAGTGAGCTTCCATGCATCGGAAAGCTCCTTCGTCCAGTGATCACATATCTGTAAGGACCAGAGACAGAGAGAGAGAGAGAAAAGGATTGCCCTAACTCAAGTCTCTTTACACAACCAATCACCCAAGGTACACGAGGGAGAGGTAGGCAAGCCCAAGTGTCATCTTCACTAATTAGAGAAAATGTGCTTTGGTTAGAACATTTATAAAGGATTCCCTGCTGTTGCCAAGTTCCGTTTAAACCAGAGCAACTCCTTGACCCCCTAGTTACATAACGATGTCCGGCGTTTTTTTGCACAACTGTTTGCTATTCACCTTCAGGTTCAAAGAGTGCCAAGTTGTGATAAGGCAAGAACTTAATGAATTAATTGTGTTGTTATTTTTTACTGGCTGATTGAATAAGTGCTGACCAAAAAGACAGGAAGGCACGGCTCATTTCCCACCAAAATATCCTGGAGAGAAGCAGGAAGTGCAGTCCACCCATATATAAATCCTTGACACCCCCCCCCAAAAAAAAAAAAAAACATTTAGAACACTCTAAACAATTCTATACGCTCCAGAATGTTCCACAGAGCAATCCTTTTTCTTTTTCTCAGAATTTCAAAGGTGTTATTTTTCAAGTATAACATAATGGTAGGCATGTAGCACAAATGACCTTGTGCGAGTGTGAGTGTAAGTGTATTCATCAGACAATTCCACCACATAAAAAACACCCCATCCTGGCCGCCATCATTAAAAATGAACCAGCCAAAGACATCTGTGTCTTAAAAGGCAATTAACCACTGGTGAGAACTGCATGCTGAGGCGAGGCAAGAAACAGCCCGGTTTCACTTCACTGTGTCTAGAAATCAATAGCCACTTAGCGTCGGTGTCTCACAGTCTACCTGTGCGTTCCAATCCCTTGTGCAGTGTGAAGATTTCTATGAACATCCTTTGTGTATAGCGATGTGCTACTTTGCTAATGTGTTAATAGCAATCATTGACCACACTGCCCCCAATGTCAATTAAGTTCATTCTATGACTTTAAACTTTGATAAGGGACTTAACAAATGGAACTCTTAGAAAAGTATCTGTCCTGTGAAAGATAAGTTTGAATGGTCCATCCATCCATCTTCCACAGTGTTAGTATAGCTACTATTTTACCATTACCATCCTTCACAAATACAGCAAATTAGCACTATCCACTATCTTTGTGTCATCTTCGTAAGTTGATGTTGGTTTTAAAGTTTGGTTCATCTTACAAAGCACTCTGAAAACATAAAAGAAAGAAAGTTCGACCTACGAAACTGCCTTTCTAACTGGATTTTCTCGAAATATGGCTGAAGATAGTTTCTGTGGCAGTTATATATAGTCCTGGGCAATAAGATCTAGCGTTTACGTCATTTTATTCATAAGGGGACAACAGCAAGTGATATATTCTGGCATTAAGGCGTTTGTGCTAATTGAAAGGTCACCCTCATAATTATCTACTCCTAAGCAAAGGCAAACACTCATCGGTTCCTGAGTCGTGAGCAGCAAGCATTGTGTCCTGGTGGATAAGCTGCATTCAGTCTATCATTATCGTTCGCAGAACTGGGCTCTGCTAGACATTTCATTTAAGCAGCCACTAACCTAATTAAAGCTTGTTCCTGCACATCTTTGCAATCTAATAACTAATTAGCCAGAGTCCAGCTCAGCAGCAATAAGCAACAAGCCTGGGGGCTAAACTGCAGCCCCTTTCTTTCTTCGTCTCCCGCCTCTCAATCTTGTACGTGCCCTGTACCATCATTCTTTGCCTTTATTTCTTGCTAGCTTGCGGTCTATTTTTCGCCAATGGTAGCAGTCCTCAAAGAATGCTGTCAAAACCTCAGGGGATCTTTGTTGGTTTTTCATGTTTAGTAGCATGTTCTCAGGAGGAAGCAGACAGACAGAACATAGGACACTCTGTAGGGAAGAGGGGCAGCTGTCAACCTTTTTGATCCCACCTCAGAAGAAAGGACAAACACTTGTTCAAGAGAAATCAAGGGAGGACAGCAGGGATTGGCAGGCAGATTGAGAAAGCATTCGAGCAATGTGGTGACAAGGCAATAAGAGAGAAAAGATACAAAAGAGAGACTGACTGAAAACTGAGAGGAGTTAAAGAGTTGTCAGGATTTTTAGGAATAAAGGCGTAGAACAGGTTTTGAAGTCAATGGCTTATGGGTGATCCACCTTTTCTCTGGCCTTACAGTCCTGATCTAGTGTCAAAAGGGTGCATTAGAAACTAAAGGATAATAGAGTCAAGGATATTAATGAGGTAAGAAAGAGAACCAATAAATATAATGCCACTTCGTGCTCTATTGCTTCGTAACTCTTTAGATCTCACGGTCTCCTGAAACAACTTGATAACCATGTGGTTAGACGTGTTGGTATGTCTATCCGAGGGTTTTCAAATTCAGCTTTTGAACTAAGTTCTGGTTACGTTCTTGTTTAGTTCCAACCCTACTCCAACACACCTACTGTAGTTTTAAGGTATTGCCCAAAGGGTTCAGGTTAGCTGGTTCAGGTATGTTTAATAAGGAAGGAATGAAGCTAAAGTCCACAAGACTTTGGCCCTTCAGTACTCAAGTTTGATACCCCTGGTATAAACCGTTTGGAAACGTCTCGTCTCATTTAGATGTTGATGAATACAAGGACACTACAAAGGTATCTCTTCTCTACTAAAAGAAGAGGTTTACTTTCTCAGGAAGAGGGAAAAGCCAACAGAAGTACGTGCAGTAAGGACAAGAAGGAAGGAAAATGGATTTTCGTCCTCACATCTACTTTACTAGTCTTGTCATCTCTCTTTCTGTTTTTTTTTCTTATTTTAAAAGTCAACATCTGTACATTCTGACATCTATAAGTGTTTTTTTAAGAGAATGAGAATATGGTGAACAAAAGAAGGATAATAAGATACAGTCGAAAGGATTGAGGATGCACACACAGCCAAGAGAGAGCAATTAGCAAATCAAGCATGCCACCATGATCGCTTCAAAAAGCCTGCAGTGGCCAATCATAAACCAGCATTCTATCCATTCCTAGTCAGCGCTCATCAGGCACTCGATAAAGCGGTTTCCCCAAGAGCAGCCACTGTTAACAGGATGGGTTTTCAGCATGAGCAGCCCTCCATGAAATGCATGTTACCCATAAGCCCATTGTATCATTCAGTGTTCTTAACAACCGGAGGCTGAGATAAAAAAAGGAATTCTCAAAAGATTGGCAAAAACTGCAGTGCTAGCAGGAAATGTGAACTGTAGGTTCGATGTAGGATATGGTGCCACATAGCTAAGAAGAAGAAACAAGGGTGATAGCTAGGCGATTGCCTACTTAGAGCACCCCTGAAGTCAATATGCTATTTTGGTCCATAAATATGACTCAGATGCCACCTTTGCTCCAAATTTATACGATTATTTTTGCCCATTTAATCATCCAGCAAGAAAATCGGCAACTGTTTAGAAATTACTTTAAGTTATCAGATACTGCGACCTGTGCGGAAGGACTAAACATACAATTTAGAGACAGTTTTTCCTTCTAATTAGACACTCCACACATACATGACCTTCTTACATAACTGACCCTCTCCTTATCACCAGCATGCAGCCAATTCCCGTTATGCAATAGCCTCTCAAAACACTCCGTCTTCTCTTCAGTTGTACAGTTGTGCTGTTCCAAACTCCCCACCTCCCTTCTTTGGCATCATCAGCAAAATCCTTCAAGAGAAGTTAAAGCATAAAAAAGGTTTCTCTCGAGCTCTGGAATGGAACAGCATCAGAGAAACACACTGAAAGCTAGTCAAGTTTCAAAGTCTCTTTCCCGTAAGGCTTTGCAGTAAAATAAAACTACATCCTAATGCTGTACATTTCTATCAGAAATTTTTCAACAACTTTGATACTCAGTGTTCTGAAGTATTGAGACATAAAACTGTTAAACATTTCAGTATACTGTATCATACCACAAATGATAGCAGACAATCTCTTAGCTAATTAAAAGTATATTTGTTACCTTATGATCACTGGTCTTCCATGCAAAGCTTTTATAGGAATTAGAACTTTTACAGTCGAAAAAAAGGTATCTGACCTCATTACTCTATTACTGAAAACGTTAGATAAATATTAGCACTGCCAACAGTACAGTCATGTCCCATGATAAATAACAAATAAACTTAGCCCTACATTCAAACTATTTTATACTTTACTCTTTCAAATACAAGAGTCAAACTCTTGTGCTTTAAAAAAAAAAACGCAATTGCATGCTGTTCTTCACCTGACTGTTTTATTTTTTTATTTGCATCAGTGGCTGGCTGATTATGCAACAGAATAAGTAGCAGAGTTATTGTGGCCGTCTGAGTCAGAAAGGCGGCGATGACGGCAGTTGCTATCTCTCCCGCTCACCTGGTTTAACTTATCTTCCCCAGTACACGGCACTAGACACTTTGAGGGCCGGATCAAAGACCACAGTTTCTAAGCACTGAGCTCAGCTGTTATAGGTAAGTGTGGAGGATGGCGTTTGTGGGGCAGGAGATGCTGAAAGTGTTGTCATCTGGGTAGAGTGTGGGCGGAGAAAAACAAGTACCTAGAATAGCGGTAGGTGATATACTGGTTGAAATGATAAACTGTTTTGAATTTGTCAGCTGGTATACATTTGTAAGTATTGTTTCTATCACCAGTGGTGAAATACTGCTGCATGGTAGCCACTATGGGAATTCACACAAAAAAGAGAAAAATATTACTATTACTATATATATTGTGCAGTCATGAAGATTGCTATTATATTCAAACATTTTTTACATGATTTTAACAAAGACATTTTAGATTATCAATGATTTTACATTTTCAGTTTTTTAAATGTTTAAATTATATCTATACTAATTACACATACGTGTTTGTGTGTGTGTGTGTGTGTGTGTGTGTGCATACATATATATCAGCCTGGTCTCATGTTTATATGTAGGTATTAATACTTAACATTTACAAGCACACATTTATTGATGCTAAAATGTATAATTTAGACGTATTTCAACGTTTAAAATGTACAAATCGATACATATTTTAGCTAAAAAAACGTACAAATATTTACGTATCTTCTATATCATTAAGATATTCATTATCAATGCATTTTTATCATTGTATCAATAAGCAATTTAGATTGTAGACCCCTTAATTTACCCCCAAACCTAAATCTACCCATTTTATAGCGAATATAAAAGGATACAAAACGCAATTGACCGAAATATGCAGGAAAATAAAATTTTTAGTAACAATATAGCTTTAAAATGTTTTTATAGTCGCTAATCCCACTCCTACATCTAAACCTAAACCTAAACATTGCTAATTCTGTATAGTATAAGAAAAGCATGACAGACAGAAAAATGCAATTACAATCATTTATTTATTGCAAAAATATCAAAAGCACTACCAAAAATAATCCAAATGACGATGAGTTGCAGTCGCAGTCCTCTCTGGCGGAATACAGTAGGTTTGTGTGAGGTGCAGGGCAGAATGTACAGGTGCATCTCAATAAATTAGAATGTCATGGAAAAGTTAATTTATTTCAGTAATTCAACTCAAATTGTGAAACTCGTGTATTAAATAAATTAAATGCACACAGACTGAAGTAGTTTAAGTCTTTGGTTCTTTTAATTGTGATGATTTGAGCTCACATTTAACAAAAACCCACCAATTCACTATCTCAACAATTTATTTTTGCATGGAGGTGATCAGTTTGTGGCACTGCTGAGGTGGTATGGAAGCCCAGGTTTCTTTGACAGTGGTCTTCAGCTCATCTGCATTTTTTGGTCTAGTTTCTCATTTTCCTCTTGACAATACCCCATATGTTCTCTATGGGGTTCATGTCTGGTGAGTTTGCTGGCCAATCAAGCACACCAACTTATTTAACCAACTTTTTGGTGCTTTTGGCAGTTTGGGCAGGTGCCAAATCCTACTGGAAAATGAAATCAGCATCTTTAAAAACTGGTCAGCAGAAGAAAGCATTAAGTGCTCCAAAAGTTGGTGCAGTGACGTTGGTTTTCAAAAAACACAATGGACCAACACCAGCAGATGACATTGCACCCAAAAATAGCAACAGACTGTGGAAACTTCAAGCAACTTGGGCTATGAGCTTCTCCACCCTTCCTCCAGAAAAGAGGACTTTGGACCATTGGGCAACAGTCCAGTTCTTCTTCTCCTTAGCCCAGGTAAGACGCCTCTGTCGACAACTGTAGCCAAATTCCTTGACATGTCTGTGTGTGGTGGCTCTTGATGCCTTGACCCCAGCTTCAGTCCATTCCTTGTGAAGTTCACCCAAATTCTTGAATCGATTTTGCTTGACAAACCTCATAAGGCTGCGGTTCTCTCGGTTGGTCGTGCATCTTTTTCTTCCACACTTTTTCCTTCCACTCAACTCTCTGTTAGCATGCTTGGATACAGCACTCTTTGAACAGCCAGCTTCTTTGGCAATGAATGTTTGTGGTTTACCCTCCTTGTAAAGGGTGTCAATGATTGTCTTCTGGACAACTGTCAGATCAGCAGTCTTCCCCATGATTGTGTAGCCAAGTGAATCAAACTGAGAGACAATTTTGAAGGCTCAGGAAACCTTTGCAGGTGTTTTGAGTTGATTAGCTGATTGGCATGTCACCATATTCTAATTTGTTGAGATAGTGAATTGGTGTTTTTTGTTAAATGTGAGCCAAAATCATCACAATAAAAAAAAACAAAGACTTAAACTACTTCAGTCTGTGTGCATTGAATTTATTTAATACATGAGTTTCACAATTTGAGTTGAATAACTGAAATAAATGAACTTTTCCACGACATTCTAGTTTATTGAGATGCACCTGTATGTTGTTAATCATGAAAATATTATCCAGATTATTTTCTTGATCCCCTCGCTCTCAGTGAACTCGTGAAGGCCGCGTGCATGCTTGCATCATTCAAACACACCTTACCAGAAACACGGCATGTCGCAATCTGTGACGAATGCAGACGAGAGCCGAAGAGTGTTCAATTACCCTACTGTAAAACTTGTAAATTGAAGCGCAACATTTGAATTCGTAACAAACACATCAGTCAGCGTGGGCTTTGTTGTTAACAGTCACTGGACTGGCTGCTCGGGATGGAGATGAAGATCTGCGAATGAAGGGTTGGATTTGGGACTGTTTCTCACAGTCGAATGGATTTCGATGATCTGGATTACAGCGCACAAATAAAAAGGTTTAATTTCGTAATTATGTTGCGGTTTTGATGTTTTTGTAGTACTATTAGTCACAACATGTTGGAGAAAACGCATATTGTGAGTCATGGCAAACATGACAAGTAAAGGTTAAACGATTTCAAATGTTATTTATTTTAAGGTTTAAAGTGAAGTCTTGTTTAACATAATGTAGGTCTTATATTGGAAATGAGCTGGCAGCAGAAATCACACAACAAAATGAAATGTTATTATTTCATATTAAGTAAACGAGTAAACAATTTAATGATGAATTGAAAACAAGGTAATTTATATGACAACTAAACACAACTAATAATAAAATTAATGCCGTGATTTAAATAATCCTAAGGATTCGTTTTGTAGATGTCATCGATACATCAGTTTTGTACGTTTAAATGCTGAAAATATGTAAGTATTTGTGTTTAGATACTGAAAATACGTCAGTATTGTACGTTTTAGTGTCTGTAAAAACACATTTTATAGAACCACATTTTAGGTAAAATACATACAAATTACTATGAGATCACGTTGTATATATATACTGTAAATATCGTTAGCAATATATACAATATTAGTAATATTATATATTAATTAAATTAATTTATAAAAATAAAAAGTAAACTCCAAAAATAATAAAAACTATGATTAGGCTATATGTGTATGACTATAATATATAATACGATAATATAAGAGTCCCATTCCTAATTTATGAATTTTAAATTGAGTGAAATTGAGGCAAAAAATATATATATTAATTTATTTTTGTACTTATAGTCCAGCTAATGCACATATGCGTTTTAGAATAAGCCAAATGTTGACTGACTGAAATTCTCACATTCATTTTTCAATGAGTAGTTCCTCATTCAGTCTCTGAACTAAGCAATACAAATCTGACTTACACACACTTAAGTCGGTGTCTGAGACACACACTTAAACTGTCATACCCTTATTTGTGCCCATGCTGCAACCCACTATATCCTCATCTACTTTGTCAATTAGTTACTTACACATGCAGACACCCACATGCACCTGTGAAATTTTTTATAAGCCAGTACTAGAAGTAACAGCAGGGACACACACACAGTCCTGGCAGCAGGTGGCCCTCAGGACAAGCCAGCTGCATTAGCATGACCTCCTGCTGTGGCACCATCACTCTTTTTTCCTCTCAGACCTTTAGGATTAATGAGTCTTAAAACAAAAAAGTAACTTCACGTCCCCGAGCTTTTAAACCATTTCCTCGCGTTTCACTTCAATCGCTTATTTTATCATGTTCATCTGGTCTCTTGTAATTTATTCATCATCCAGTCTATGGTAACAGACACAGTGGCGTTTGTTTGTCTCCATAATCTTTCATTAAAATATAACTTGCCCTTCTACTGAAACGACTTTCCTTTACTTAGGACGTGGTCGGTCTCTGTTCCTCACCCTTTCACCAGGGTCATCTACTCAGTCGTTTTTGCATCGCTAAACATTTGACCACTTATAGACTGAGAAGGCATTCCGTCATCCTGAAAATTGCATTTCGTACATTAGAGGTCTCGGGGTTGACGACTGGCCGGAGTATTGAGTATACGCAAGGAGAAGAGTGTGTGATGTTTGCATTCATTATGGCCATTATGGACTGGATCCATAGCTTCCATTCCACCTGCTCCATTACACTACCAGCTAATCTCTGTGGAATCTTTTTTGGGTTTGGTACAAGAGCAGCTCTGCTTTCTGTGCCCTTCTCAAATAATTAATTTAGGGCCCTTCTCAAATAATAAATTTTACTGAAAAATGTTGGTTGATTTGGTTGATTGGTTGATTGCAAATTGCTGATAGTCAATACAGTGGTAGATACCAATATAGTGGTACTATAATTCTAAAGTACATTATTTGTTTAAAGTTGAAGTGTGCTATTCCTGTATCACAAACTGAACCAAAGAGAACTGCAAAGAAAGTAATTCACAAATTCTCCCAAACACCCCCTCCTTAATTCCCCCTTTATTCCATAGTTTGATCAAACAGGTAGGCCAAAAGCCATCGGTTGAGTCTCAGTTTGTACTTCCAGCCCAGTAGAGCTGCTCAAACAAACATACGTATTGTAATTCTGTATTTTAGTGTCAACATTTCACACACGAACTAACTAACTAACTAACTACATAACTAAAATGGTTACTTATAAATAAACATTAACTGAAATAAATTACACAAAGATTTATATATATATATAAAAAAAAAAAATAAGTTTAAAATAAATTCAATTATAAAATTAAAATAAAAACAAACAAACAACAACAACAACAAAAACTTATTAAAATATTTATAAAAGAGTGTCACACTACTACAGTGTTTTACACTCTACAGGTGAATTCTGATATCAGATAATTAAAACAGATCCTAATTCTGTTTGGTGGTTCCAAATTTTCACACTTAAGGCCCGTACACACCGGGACGAATATCGGTGCGCGTTATTCACCAGCGTTTTTCAATGCGTTTTTTGTGTTCACACCCAAGCGATTTGCGCTGACGATGAGCCGAGTGAACATGGAAATTCATTCCCTGACATTAGATGGCACTTAATGTAAAACAGAAATACCCCGGTACACAAGGTGGCGCTGCACAACTTTACGCTTCTGACACTCGCGTGTCACTCAGAAGAAGAGAGCAAGTATTTACGCGCTTGTCAAAATCATACAAATTTGTCATAAAGTTATTTGTGTTCAGACACCAACAGACCAGCAGCTACATTCATCTTGCCTTGCATCTTGTTTCTCTTCTTATTTCTTCCCGGCAGTGTAGATCTCACCGTCGTTTAGATTTTTTTTATAGTAATAAAAATAATTTAGTTCAGTTAGAGGACACTGCAATTAAAACTGAACGCTGCTGCTCAATGCAGTGCACCGAACGAACGAGAGCCATGCATCACATTATTGATTTTTACCTGTATTTTAAATCAAACATTGTGTTTGGGGTTATAATCGATAACCAGATTAATCCCCCACGGGATTAATTTCCTGAATATAACGTGGTAACGGTCGGTAACTCTGGTGCAATTTGAATGGGAGCGGGTGGTCAAACAATACCCCGGTCCCGACGTCCTTTCAGAACAGTATATCTGCACTTTATTCTTATCGAGCACCGGTACAGCCTGCACTCGGACCATTATGCGCGTGCTGCACGCGTGAACCAGTGCTTCGTTTTATTTTACGGAGTCTGAGCAAAGCATGTGCAATGATGCAGATATAATATACAGCTCTCAAACAGAACAGGCAGGTTGTGATGAGTGACAGATCAGAATAAAGATGGAGTGTGAATGCGATGTCATTGAAGGACGTTCAACTCGTCTTTCCTTTTTTCTTTTTTTGTATTATGCTTATTCTATCATTTTAAATGACAGACGGTGTCAAATGTATTTATTTTTCTCTGCTGCACTTTTCACTGTGTTAACAGCAAGATGTTAAATGAATTTAGTGTTTTGACAAGGCTTATAAAATATATATTAGGCTAAACCTACATGTTTTTCCTATTGTGTTGTAGGCTGAATGTTAGCATAAACAAATTATATCCTGACAAAACGAATAAAAATAAGGATTACAATTTTTATATAACTTTTTTTCTCTGTGACACTTTATTCCGTGTTGGCAGCAAAATGTTATTGACATTTTTCTGTCAATAAATACAAGACGAATAAAATAAATACAATTTTATGCAGACTACACTTTTATTTGTTAGCCTAACTATCTGTTCAAGCAGAAATATGAGTGAGCCGAGAGCGCATACACGGTTCGTTTGCGCATCATTTATAACGGACATAACGCGCGCCTAATGCACGATCCTGTCACTGTAATCATCTTTTCGTTGATTACAATAGTCGTCCATCAAAACTTGTGTGTACTAGTGTGACACTGGCTTCTTTTATCCAACTGAGAGATGTAGTTTGCGTATCATATGATTATACAGCGTTTTTGAGCAACCGTTCAGTCTGTATTACACACGATGAGAAATATGTGCTGCTCCGAAACACAGAATATGTAGAGAGGTGGTACTGTTATTTATTTATAGGCTATATATTTTTTACATGACTTAACATGCGAGTCATAATATTAGTGAATATATTATATTGTAGTTTTATCTCTCGCCCCCCTGGTTGAGAAACACTGACCTAAAGCGTGATCTTCCAGCATTGTCTTCGTGATCGATCTATTAGGCATCCTGCTCTGAGTGATGTTTAAAAAAAACATTAGTTTCTCATTTATTTGAGAATTTATTTGCTGATTTTTATTTAAACAGTGCTTTACGCAGAATTGCCGCTGATATTAAAGTCAAAGTAAAACACGCACGGCGCTTACAGGGTATTGTAATGTAACTCCCCATCATGTGTAATGGGAAAATTTCCTCACAGTCACAACCCTAGTGCTCGGCAAGACTGTTTTGTGTTTGAGCGCCCCCAAGTTGTGTTTTACTGTAACTTCAGCTGCTCCAGACACGTGAGCAAAAGCGCCAATCTCATTGGTCGGATAGTTTTTGACGCGGCGCGTCAAACCAAAAAAACGAACCCGAGGCGTTTTTTTAAAAATGACGCTTTTACGCGTGGCGTTTTTCGCATCGGTGTGCACACTCACATTGGCGCCCTTTGTTTAGTCACGAGGCGTTAAACGTTGGCGAATATCGCGCGCGAAATTCATCCCGGTGTGTACGGGCCTTTAGGGCCTACACATACACACAACTAACAAACAATGTTGTTGCATCTTGTACATCTTATGAACAACGTTGTCCAATGTTGTACATCTTATAATATATACATAATGTTTAAATTAGAAAAAAAAAACTTCAATTTTCAAAACTGACGAATATTAGTGATACAAACTATTTATAATATTCCGTGATAATACGATGTGTTCCTTATTTAAATAGCTTCATCCAACAAATGTATATGCACGTTTTCATATATGTGTGTGCATAAGCACAAAGTAAAAGTCTTACAAAAACAACAGCCATTTATCTCCAATCAGCCTGAAGAATCAGAAAGTGTTGTTCTCTGTGAATGTTATCAGCAATGTTCCGGCGGGGACTCGATTTAAATGGCAGTTTCCTGGTCTTGGGAGTGGGCTCCCCTTTTACGCCTGCAAAAATAATCGAAGTGGCTTTTATTTGGAGAGAGAGGGGCCTGAAATATGCAGTGTTATGAAAGAAAATGCATTTTAGACCCATGACAAACGGCCGCACATGCACCTTCCCCCCCATGACTGAAAACCTAGTCATGAGGCAAAATCACTGACAGCGATCAAGATCTAATCTGTTTCTTCAGAGCGCTGTTCTGTAAGCAAGAGGAAGAGAGTGTTATGATTAGCGCTCAAGATAACAAATTCCTGCTCTCCGCACAGTTCACAGGTTAATACAGTCATATGAGGTCACGTAAGCGTTCAAGGAAAGAACTTCCAGTGGTCTTTCCATTCCAGACTGAGGGAAAAATGAGCTTTCCACAAAAGAGTGCAGAGACCATTTCCTGAAATAATTCAGTCCATGCTCTCAGGCTAATTGCTTTGAGTATGTTCAAAGAAATGGCGGGATGTGACCAGTCTATAGACGACTGACGTGTCACATCTCCATGAAAGACTACAAATGTAAACAATTTTCATACTCACTAGCAGGATTGGGGCTAGTGAGGTCTTTGTTCTCAAATAACTTGTTATTGGCTGTGATATTCAACAATAAGTATTTTGTCCCCATTGTATTAAATAGATTTTCTCTTTAGCCTAGCATTGTGTTAGCAGTATACAATATGTTAAAAGAGAGTGTAATTTCTATGAATTACATTTTATTTTTTAAATGGGTTCAAACGTTTGTGGTATACTAGTAAGTTTTTGAAATAAGTTTCTCATTCTCACCAAGGCTGCATTTATTTGATCAAAAATACAATAAAAACAGTGATAATTAATAAGAAATAGCTGTCCTCTTTTTTTGGTACAATGTTAAAGTCTTAACTGCCAGTCTAGATTAAAGTGTCTTAGCTAAAAAAATATAATATGAATAATATTTGTTGTATATTAATAATATTGTTGTATAATTTGTTGTATATAATAACTTGACTTCATCCTAAACTTAATCTTTCTTTCTTTATTTTTCTCTCCTTCTCTTGCCAGCTTGTACTTATTTGAACAATGTCTGAGACTTGGTGTTCGGGGCACTTCCTCTGTCTGTTTGCCTCTTCAAGATGAATGTAATAATGCATAGGTTACTTATAATACTGACCCCAATATTTTGTCATAGTTAATATTATTTACATATTACATTGTTACATTATTAATATAAGACATATATATTTTATAGAAGTGTGTGGCAATATTTAAGAGCCTTTAAATGAAGAAATACACTTTTCCCCCATATTTAGATGTAGTTATTGCATTTGTCAGTAGATGCTACAGTGACTGATGAACATAAGCCAATCCTCAGCCTCTCAGCTATGATTTAAATGGCCAATTTATTTTACCCCCCCGATTCTTTCAGGTTTCAACACATCCTGAACAATGTTCTCAAAAGTTGTAGACATTTTAGTTTTTCCTCCAAGAGCTTCAGAGTGACAGCTACACTACAGGGGCTGTTGGGCTCCCTGCTGTCATTATCATAATGTTCTGTAGCTATGCTATTATCAAAGTGTTCAAAAAATAAAGTTGGTGTATCGACTGCCTACGTCATCAAGATGTATCTTACTTGTTTGAGGTTTTAAAAACCTTCCTAACCCAAGAACCCCCATCCTGACTCTCAGCTGACTTATCCCCTAATATGTATTTTTTTAGTAATGTTCTAAGACAGTGGCCATTTCTCAATACCAAGTACGCAAAGTTCGGACTTGCGTCCTCGGTAGTTTGGACTTCGCAAGTTCGACTCGGGAGTGCAAACTCCTGAGGACGGGAGAACACAAGTCCGGTAATTCTGCAAATGGAACACGAAATATCAAACACACTGCCTCTTTTTGTTTTCATGTAACGTTAAACATATTAATAGCCGCAAAAATGTAGTTCAGGGAACGTACATGCATTACAGTTAAAATAAATATTCATTACAAATATTAATAGCCACAAAAAAATAACACCACTACCTTTTCGTTTTCTTCAAAATATAAAACAACTCTTTTTGTTTTCATTTTAAAAATATAAAACATTGATATGTGGTTTAGGTAATACGTGCACATATACACTGATTATCTTTACTGTATGCATAATAAAAGGACATATGACAAGCACAAGTTCCTCTTGCACATCCCCGTTTATATTATTATTTATTAAGTCCACAGTATAATGTATTGCACATTTTATTTTGTAGCACATTTTACTCTTTATTCTTTCTTCTTTTTTTTTTACCTATATTTATATATATTATCTTGTGTTGTGTTACATATTTTGCACTGTCCATTGAGCGGACCTGACCTGATTTACATTTCACTACGGATTATATTCTGTATAATTGAGTGTGTGACGAATAAAAAAAACCTTGAACCTTGAACTCTGAAGTCTGCCTTTTTTGTTAAATGTCAGTTTTAATGAACATTAATAGCCATTATACAAGTAGAAGTATAATAAGAGACGTATGTAATAGGAAATAAAGACAAATGCAAAAAATTCAGTCAAATGTATGTTAAAAAAAATTCAGCGCTGTATTACGATAAATAAATAATTTATGAAACGTAACTTTGTGCTCAGTCAAAACAATATGACCTGCAAGAAATAATAGATTCTTGAGACCAAATTTTGCCAGTTAGATCTACCCAAAACCAACTTTACCTCATGTTTAACCACTACAGAGACATAAGAGCCAGTGGCAGATGTCAGAAGGACTAGCCGCGGTGAGAATGCTCTTGGCGGATACATGAGCATTGAGTGCCCGGTGATCGTGTGGAGCTCACGCTTCCGAAATCAGCAAAGCACATTTTCAAATAGGCGCTATATTTATAAATAAACTGCAGATTGGAGGTTTAAACAACTACGTTCTCAACTGAAATACTCTTAGAACTGCATTTCATGACAATAACAGTAATATTTTTTTAATTTACAGATTTTCCCACTCGCTGATTGGTGCGAAATGCATTCTAGGATACCTGGTTGCCTCAAGTTTGCACAAGTCACCTCTTAATGCATCCTCGATAAAAGGGGCGGAGCAAGAACACATCCGGGGATTTTAACTGTACTTGGCTAGATGTGAACTTTGAATTGGAACAGTACTTGGGCGACGACTGATGACGTTTCACAAGTCCACAAGTACAGACAAGAAGGCATATTGAAAAACGGACAGTGTTTCTCAACCCTGGTCTTGGGAGCCCCCCAACACTGCAAATGTTGTATGTCTCCCTTATCTGACACACCCATTTCAGGTCCAGGAGTTTCTTCTAATGAGCTCATGAGTTAAATCAGGTGTGTTTGATTAGGAAGACACACAAAATGTGCAGTGTTGTGGGGCCCAGGGTTGAGAAACACTGTTCTAAGATAACTAAGCAATAACTTGTTTAACAGATCAATAATGTACCGCCTTATTTAAATAAATAAAAAATATATAGGAATGCCTATATTGTTTATACAGATCAAAGTTACAGTCAACACACTAATGCTGTGCTAAATGCTAATGGACAAAAACACATAGCAGGTGTAATAAATGCAAAATAATAAAAATCCACTATTCAATAGGACAAAACAATGCTGTGATTACTCATGTAAATCATCAAAGCCATTATCTGAAAAACAAGAACATTGTGCAGTGTTTTCATTTTTTTTCTTCTCTGTGTGCAATTCTGGGTGTGCGATAATCAAACCTTATAGCATTTGGCAAGACAGAGTTTCTCAGGTAGTGATTTTTCTTTATTTCTGGCATGGGACATTCTTCGATAAAAGGTGGCGCCAGTCTTGGCTGTTACCGAATGCTATCGATGTGACAATATTCACGTGGCGTGTGAAAGACTGAGAGAGAGAGAGAGCAAACAAGTGAGAAAAGGATCTGTCTGTGGCACCTTCGAGGTATTGACAGAGCAGTGAGACGGGGCGTCAGAAGAAATCCCACAGAGCAAGTGCTCCCTCTCTCTCTCTGTCTCCTGTTCAGTAAAAAAAAATCAATGGTAGAGACGAACACATACCCAAAGAGGCAAGGGCAACTTTCCAGTGAAAAGCTATAAGTGGTAAATTAAATATCACAGAAGCTGGCATAGCACCTGTAGGATAAGACTAAGGATAGGATAAATACTTCTAGCTCCATTTCACGCCTCATCATGGTCCAAACCATGCGAATGCTATTCAGAATTCAAAACAACAATGCTTTGTTATCAGTGTGTCCTTGTACATGTTTTCCATAGCCAGTTTTCTCTTTCAGGACAACATACTTTAATGACGGCGCAACCATTTAAAGAGATAACTTTGAGAGACATTACTTTAATCCAATTTTTAGAAACTATGTCCTAAAATGTTTTTAATTCTTTTACATAATGACTTTTAGGGAAGGTTATTCCAGGTTATAAACATACAATGTGGTGAAACTCATAATATCATAATCATACAATGTCTCATCAAACGAATGCGATTCTGAAAGTAAACTATTGAATAGTTTGATGTCATCATTTGTAATTTCTGTGAAACAAACTTTTGTCCACCAAATCCGTAATGTGGTGCGACAAAAAAAAAAATAAAAGTGATATTAATGGATTAATAATTTATTACATTTGTAATAATAATAATAAAAACTACATTGAAAAATATATTTTCATTTTTAAAAACTATTAGAATGTGTATACTCACATGTGTTGAAGTTGTAAGAAAATATGTTATTATTTGATGGCTTCACATTACATTTTTAATGTCGCTAAATTTAAAATTGTACTGAAAATAATTTGAAAATATGAAAACAAAATAAATATTAGCAGTACATTTTTAGGAACTTGGCATGTTTTCAATATGATTTTTCTCTCATTTATTTTGTACTCTCTTATTTGCCTTTGTATAATTTGCATAAATTATATTTCTGGCTTAACACTTATATTAGTGTAGTGCCCGGAAAGTCAGTGTTACTAAAATAGTTTACAGTGTCTGGCACTGACAATAATTTGCTTTTATTATTGTATGTTTATGCATGTCTTAAACCATTCTGGTAAATGCATTCATGATCAATAAAATCCATACGGAAATCCTTGTAAAACAGAAACATTCCCATAATGCCTTGGCAAAATTACAAAAGTTAATTTGTGCTGAACAGACATCTTAATTAACTGTGCTGGCTTTGCTTTAGTATACAAAGGAGGTCACTCTGCCTGTCCTTTCTCTCAGCTAGTTGTTCAAGCATTTGCCTGCATATTTCACTGTGAGATGTGGCCCACCTTGTTGCAGGTTTGGTTAGAAATTGCTTCAGACTTTAAATAAGGACGAAGTATATATCCAGTCCATACTGAGTGCCCTGGTATTGTAATATTATTGACTTATAACTGCAGTCTCTAGGTATAAGTGAATCCTGCTGGTGGAGAATATCCTATAATATTCAAGTTCTGGATCAAAGCTAAACATAGAGAGTGGTAAATGAATAAAAGCAAAAATGAAAATAGACAGTGACGAGCACTTTATACAAAAATTAGCACGGAATCAATCCCTCATCTATTTTAATAGTAATTCCCTGACAGCATCATTATCCTGACCACTCAAGACACAGCACGGCTGAAAAGGACAACAAATCTGATTATTCTGATTTCAAAATACTGAGGGATTTGTTGCATGCTTTTTGTGTTCAAAGGGAACTGTAGACCTGGAAAAGGAGATGGAGAAAGTGAGTGTGGAAGAGGATGTAAAGTGAAAGGGTGTGTGTAGCTGTCCAGAGAGAATCGTTCAACTTGTGAAGTGGAAATCCAGTCGAGTTTAACCTTCTACTCCTCAGTTTCCTGTTACTATTTAGGGCAATATCATTCCGCCAAGCTACCCTGAGACCCATGTATAATGCATCAGTTCACGGTTTACTGTAACTCCTCAAACATCTCTTTTTCTGCAGACAGTCCAATGGGCTCACCAATAAGCACGGAAGTGTCAACCATGCTGACCCACGTGGGAGTGTTTTAAAAGCCAGGGAGGGGCAGTGGATGCTTTCATTTAGCATGGTGTTTCACCTTGAGGCATTACACTTTACGCATCAGAGATATTAAACTATACTGTTGGGGCTTCTGAATAGGGAATGGTTGACCTTTTGTGATACTTCGACAATGCGTAACCTGAAGTGTAATGTAGTTGTTTAGTGCAATGAGGAGGATTGTGTGTGTGGCATTTGTGGTTTGGCGTAACCATCAGGGAACTATCTATCAGGGGTCAGCAACTGTTACTGGACAGTGATGGATTTCCACCAGATCAGAGTAAGGAGGACTAGAGAGGCTGGAAAAAACATCACCATCACAGCCATCCATCACGGATTGGTAGCAAAGAGCCAAAATGAGCTATACATCAAAGTCAGTTGCAGAAGAGCCTATCCAGCACTATAGCTCCTCCCTTCGGAACCAGGTTTTATTAGTGCAACCACAGAGCAAAAATGGCCCTAGGACAGAGACTTGAGGCACACCAAACTTTTCTGATCTTTCTGTGTCCCACTCTGACCTTCAGTTTAACTCCAAACAACCCAGAACCTTGCACTGCTTCAACAAAGTGCCGAGAGTCATCCTTTTTTTGAGATTAGCATTACGCAAATAAGCACATTGTGCAAGATAATTGGACCACTCAATTGGTCTCTCAATAATGAAGGCGATGCTAAGCCTTGTTCTGCTAAATAAGCCCACTGCACATGTGCTTCAGTGGGTTAGTAGCTTAGAGATAGACTGAGCTGGCATACACAATGCGCAGTGAAGCATGAGAAAGAGAACATTTTACTAATTGTACAACAGTTTAACCTATATGTCCATATAGGCGGAAAACCTCCAAGTAGATTCATAGTCGGCTGATTAAAAACGGCTGAACATCTTAATATTGTGCTATTTCATGACATGCCCATTACAAACATTTGCTACACCAAAGATTTGCACTAAGAGACTACAGTTATTGCCAAGTAGTTATCTTTCCGAATATTTCTCTTGTTAGATTTTTGTTGTATTATAGTAGCAAATAATATCCTAAAAGTGGTTACCATGGTGATTTCCCACACTAATAATTTTGGGTGTAAAAGAACGCAGGGGTTTTGTCACAATTATATAGCTAATTTGATCATCAGGAGCAGAGGAGGAAATCGTGAGCGAAGAGTCTCGTCCAGCCTGCCGCAATGTGCTGTTCAAATGAAATCTCCCTGGGACTGATACAGACTTAACCACACACAAATGCGTAATTGGGCTCTGGCATTTGCATTTGAATTGGGCTGTGTTTGGAAATGAGGAAAAGAATGAAACTGAGACAGACAGAGCGAGAGTGAGTGGGAGAAAGAGTTGTGTGCTCTGACTAAATTCTAGCAATATGTGGAAGAAAGGAGGGGACGGTGGAGGAAGCAGGTAGAGGTTTAATTGGCTGATGACCTGTCCTACGGTGAAATCCTCAACCAAAGGGAACTGTCTTATCCATCTCTTCCTGCCACTCTCTGTGGCCTACACAATGTTCCTATATTGCCGAACAGGTTACATAACTTATTCTTGTATTTTTTATACACCTTTGGGCTTTTCACACTTGATGATTTTCCTCCTTTAATGGAGAAAAAAAGAACACAATTTTAAGAATGGACATGCTGTTTTTTCCATACAGTTACATTTCCATGCAAGTCAATGGGGAATCAAGCTTTCAAGCTTCAAAAAGCATGGCAAGTCACAGGTGCTTTTGTGGAGGAACCCTTTGAGTAAAAATGCAGAGCAAGGCAGCTGCTAAAAGTGTCATCGGAGAGTGTGTCCCGTGGTTGGTCACCTGTCCTGTCACATTCACTCATTCTTTCCATTAATCAAAGCATACACACCCTGCTGTCTGTGCAATTCCTGTCACTTAGCCCAGGATAACAGTGCCATGAATAACCGACGATTGTTCCCTCCCTTCTCTGTTTTTCTCCTTCGCTCACACAATCTTTATTCACACTCTCACATAATGTCTCTCTGGCGCTCAACAGACATTGATAAACTTCCTGTCACCTTTTCCTTTCAGAGAGAAAGAGGTAAGGAATGATATATAGGAAGATATGGACTGGGTTTAATAAGAGGCAAGTTAAAAAGATAGCAAGAAAGACAAGTAAAGTTACAATATCAGTCAAGAATCACTACCTCGGGATCTTCACAATTAGAAAAGAAAAAAAGGAGATTGCTGGAGAGTCCACAAAACAAAACAAAAAAAAAAACTTAAAGATCTAGTTTAAAACTCATCTGCCAAGTTCCTAGAAATGTACTTGTAATATTCATTATAGTTTTGAAATTTTTAATACCAATTCAAAGAAAATTATAAACTAACGCCTCTAAAAATTGAATGTGGTAAAACTAATAACAGTCTCCTTACACCCTGAATTTAAGTGGTATTATTTTTATCAAATGTTTTAATATACCTTTTCTCAAATACCCTAAGTTAATAAACCAGAAATATCAAAGTTTTGGGAAGTCACATCACATGATATTTTACAACACTTTTTGTCTGGATGCTGTTTTGAAATAGTAATAAAACCTAGTACAAGGACACAACGCTCCCTGGGAATACAAGACCCACAAGCACCCTGGGAACTCAGGCAAAGGCAGACCCTGCGCTGGTAAAACAAGCTCACCTTAATAAAATCAATCTTCACCCGTTGCTCATTCTTCACCTTAACACCTGAGGGACACTGTCCTTTTGCTCCTTCCACACTTCTCCAGCTCAATGATGTCAGAGAGAAACGCTTTAATAGATTTCCAAAACACGTTTCAGATGACAAAGCCCCAGCTGTGGTGAAAGCACAGGTACACAATACACAACCTAGCGATTGATGGAGCCCCATTCACCGATTTGACAAACTGATTATCTCTCTGGAGCTTAAGCGCCAATCGATTACCGACTTTAAAAAGGAGGAAAGAAAGGATGAGCAAGAGAAATGAAAGAGAGAGAAACTTACCATTGCCTTTAGATCTCAGATCATGTTTAATTTTAAATGGAGAGAACATTCCTTTAAGGATTAAACATAGTCAGAGCGCTGATTACATAAATCATGTAACTGCATGAAGAGAGCGCCACATGAATAAAGATTCGTAAAGGTTGGTGGGGGTTTTTTGTGGAAAAATTATTCTGTCCAAATGTGCTATTTGGATGATAAAAAACAATGCGTGTCCAAAAGCACTTCCTAAAAATGGCCTTGAGTGAAACATTTTACTCATTCAAATTTAACCAGTGCAACCCCCTGTGTTTTATTTGTGGAGGGACTATCCATCAAGTGGGTGGGCTAGAACAGTCCAGAGTCAATTATTCTGAGCTGGCCTGGTGCTCAATGTCACTTCCTGCCAGGCAGATGTGGACAATGAGCCACAGTGGACGCCAGGGCAGCTTTTTAGCTCCTGGCCACAAAACCCTACTGGTTCTGAAATGGATTTAGTATCACAATATCCTCTGGATTAAAGGGTTAAGCACAGAAACTTGGCCAGAATGGCTTTTTACCACTTGATCACAGAAAGTTGTTTCTATGGAAGATATGCACTTCGGTGTTGACACAAGATTTCGGTTCTTGGGTCAGTAACATAAGAGTGTCCATGATAAAAGAAACGAAATATCTTTAAAAAAAAAATCTAGGTTCTATTTGTCAAGGTTTTAGTAAAGTACTCTTTATTTTTGTGTTGTTTTCACTTTGTTTATGAAAGTCAAAGAAACTTAAGACAAGGGGCTATTAAAGGACTCTAAAATGTTTTCTAACAATCAATTAAAGATAAACAAATTGCACAATAAATTAGCAGAATTACGGAATCAAAAAGGTCCAGTCAATAGTGAATTGATGAGCTAAGAACTGCTCACACAGAAATAATTTTCAAAACAGCTTTTTGTTTGTCAATGCAAAATCTGCATGAGGAAATTTTTCCACGCACAATTCCCAATAGAGCAAATTTGATTCCTATTAAATTCCTGTTGAAATTACTGGATTTCACCAGCAAAATGTCACCAAACACTAGTAAATGTGGCCATACCTGTCACGGTGCACACACAAGGAGGATACAGGAACACACAGACAAGGAGTAAACTCAAATAATAGTCTTTAATGTAGACAAACAAGGCTGGGCAGGACAAGGCAAGGCTGACACAGACAGGAACACCGGGGAGTAACGAGTAGACCAGACAACACGAAACTAACTTAAATACACAGGTTAATTAGACAAACACAGCTGGAAAAGACTTAACTAATAATCACACTAAACAAGGACAGGAAACAAACCAAATAAGGACACAAGAGGCGGGAACACATGACACACATGACAGAGGACTGACAGTACCTTAATAGCTTTGCATAATAAGGTGTATTTAATTTATTTTTGAGTAAATGATTATATGATTATAGAAACAAGTCATTGTCTCATATACACTTCAGAATGGCACATGGAAACAAAAACTGCAGTTGGCTGTTTTAATACTGGTGGGTGGTTTTCATCCAGAAATTCATTCCAACAATTTTCACTATGGTAGATTCAATCACCAATAAAATATGGAGAACCAGCCTCCAATAAATTACCTATAAAAGCACTGATTTATTGATTCCAATAGAAGGACTGTTTAGAAGACCAATATCTCAAAGTTCTTGCCGAGTGCCTCTTATGAAGAAGCTGTATTGACTGTTGTAGCAGCGACATACAAAGCAGTCCCCTATGAATGTGGGGTGGAGAGATATATTAATCTGTAATCACCCTATTTCTCCCTTTGCTTTGAGTGACCTTTTATGAAATCAATATTCTTTTCCACACAGACCAATAAATGTCCTCCATAACAGAAGCACAAATAAGAGGCCCTCCTTCTGACTTTGGAATACAACTTTTATTTCCTGGCATTAGCTTAATTAATTTCTTATGCTCTTCACAGATCAAATGTGCTGCAGTCCTAAAATAACAAGCCCACTCTCTCTCTAGTGTAGATGTGGACCTCAGAGGACTTGACCTCTGCTTGTTCAGGGCCAGTTAAGTCCCATCTAGTGTCTCAGGCACTGCTAAAATGAGACTGGGGACTCTGCTACCGGCCCCAAGATTCACAATTAAAATCCTGCCGTGGAGTGGAGGACAGACAGGCTAAAGAAACTCAATTCAAGAACTTATGGATGGAGGTCAGTAAAGCAGAAAGAAATGTGGAGGAAAACTGACACTATAATTTGATTTTAGAATTTTTGGAGATTTTTGTGAAATCTTGTGAAATTTGTGTATGTAGAATCTGTAGTCTGTAGTTTGAGTATGTAGTTTTGTATGTTGTAGAGTATGCATATGCAGAGTCCCCAGTATATATATGGATATACATACACACACACACACACACACACACAAATATACATGCCACTGCATAAAGCAGATACCCTTTTTTCCCTAACCTCAATTGTTGTAAACTCTGAGCAGATATAACCTTGTAAACAACCATCTTTCAGTTGGGAAGCAAAACCTAATAAAAACTCGCCTGCCGTTCACAGTTTGTTCTGTTTATATACAACAGACATCAGATATGCAAACACCGACAGGAACCAGGCAGGAAGAAGAAAATAACATTGCAATATTGCAGCAACAGCATGTTGGAACTCACAGAAAATCTTTCACGGAAATTGTCGGACTAAATGTATTGTTCAAGACCATTAATATCAAGAATGAAAAAGAAAAATGCGGAGAGTCAATGCACAAGGGAGCTACGATGAAATGTGCGAGCAATACAGGAGAGACAAGAAAAAGTGTGGAAGGAAGAAGTTGAGATGTCACCCCATTCAAGCACAGAAACAAGGGAGCCTGGAGCTCGTCAGGTGATTTATGGGCCTGCAGGGCTTCCGTAGGCCGGGCTGATTTTCCCAAAGGCACATCTACTGGAGCTGAAATTACAGCCTTTTCTTCCTTCCATTCCTTCTCCTTCCTTCAGTCAACATATGAACACCAGGGATGGCCAAATTATTCTCCCACTCTCTTGGTTCATTTTCACCCTCTGTGTCCACTCACTCACTCACAGCTGAACAACGAGGCCAACCTCCATCCCTCAACCCCCCTTTCATTTTCTCAATCTGTTCTCACTCTCACTCAATCTGAAGTAGTCTTAATAAGACAGTGCTCTTTCAGAGACGAGAGATACTGACCTTCCCGGCCTTCACATTTAATTGAAAGACCTGCATAGCTCCAAGTAACTGCCATTCACATTGTTTCCCCCTTCAGCCGTATCCCTCCTCCAATACATGCAGTCCACTTCTGCCTCATAAAGTCACAGATGGTTTCTTTATTTGTCAGGACTTTATTTTTCATTTGTTGAGTCTTATTCTTCTCCCGTTTTATCGATGAGGCATAAATCTTACTCCAGAGGAGCCAGATCCATATGTGAGCCGTAAGGTGTAATATCTTCTCTCAGATTCTGAAGATCCACAATGAAACTAACAATCTGATGAAAAAGCAGCCAAAATCGCTCATGGAGATATTGGTAGGAGCTCCACAGAGAAATGACCCTTAAAATCTACTTTCCTCTTTGTTCAGTGGTCTATAAACTCCATCTGGCCTTGGGCAATATTAATTAGGTTACTGTTATTAAGCAGTTGAAGGAGAAGGAAGAAGTACAAAGGCAATATTTCCTGGAGTAATTAGCGGACATAGAGAGTGGGTCAGATGATTAATGTTCACATGTTTATAAAGTATTTACTTTAGTTCACATTAGGGCAGAGAGCCATACCTCTCCGTCTGACAAGTGCAGTCTGCTCTGATTGGCCAGATGACACAGTGCATTGTGATTGGCCTAACACCATAAGCCGCGTTGGAAATGTAACAGCCCCTTACCATAATCGTGAGTTTCTGCATTCAAAGTAAATATAAAGACAATTAATAATGTCCTTAGTTTTACCATCAGTTCAAGCCCGAGAGGGGAACAGAGTCACGTGACAGACACAGTGATGATGCTCGTATATATTTAAAGTACACAAGCCGCAGTTAACACAGTTTACTCCACTGATGTGACGCTCTCATTCTCTCTCTACACACACACACACACACACACACACACACACACACACACACACGTGTTACTCTACACTGTGCAAAACTCTGCATTTGAACAGTCAATAGCAAATATTTAAACTAATAAATAAACATACTCACAGTCGCTGATTCAGAAGCGCCAGATTGTCATAACAAAGTCGGAATTTATCCTTTTTTTTTAATTGGCCTTTGTGCATAGCCAGCCTTGTACTCAACTAGGTTCACAAAACGGTCGTTCATAAAATGCGTTGCACAAATTCGAACATTTGGGTTGTGCTGTTGTGTTGTAAACAAATCTTAACCAATGATTCCTAATTGCATCTAGGCCAAATAAAGTGCTTTTGCTTTCGCCTAGAAACACACAGCATCTCCCTGACATGGCTGCATCAACACTACTGTGGTTACTGAAACCACACCTTCTTTCTTTGCGTGAACATTTGGGCGGCATTACACAAACTTTTCCACATCGTGACGTAGACATGTGGAGGCATGTTTGAATGAGCCGTTTTAGCCCGGTCTGGATTAGCCTTCTCTTTTAGAGAGAATAAATCTTTTTGTGGGAGACTTTGAGCTTTGTAACTCTGCAGATCGTATACATACACAAACAGCTACATACAGTAACACAATAATTAAAATGAAAACAATAAATCGGATCATATGACCCCTTTAAACGTATTTAAAAGTTATTTAAAAGTTTAATTTTATTATTTAACTTTGGAAAACTTTAAAACATAATGATATAATTGTTACTTTTTTTAAATATGTAAAAAAAAAAACATATTTAATCAATTTAAAGACATTTATATTTTAAGATAACATGTCAACTTTGAAACCACTAAATATAGTAATTGTTTATTTGCATTTTATTAAATCAATCAATCATTTTTTCACTGCCTCCTTGAGGTCCCTGGACCCAAGTTTAAATAAATAAATTAAATAAAAACATTTGCTGCACCAGTTCTGCAAGATTTTGAAGACATTACTAAAATTCTACATATTCCCCACCCCTTTCTTGCTTATTAATTAATAATATTAGTTAACTTTATAATGCTTTCAGCTACCAAGACAGTGTGGTTCACACATCTGAGTAAAACATTTGACCTTACTTCAGTTTATTCCCAGAAGTTTTCTTCCTCACAACCAGTGTAACAAGTGTTTAAATAGTGTCTGAATCTCATGTGAACCCAGCAAATATAATAAACCATCCAGAGAAAAATTGGAAAATGAACCTCCGCTGGTTGGGTTTAGCTGGAACTGTCTTCACTCAGTGCAAGCGGTGTTGAAATGCCCTGCATACCCCATGGTGCCGCCCATTCCGCCTTTGATCGGCATCGCCATCCGTCCACCACCAATTACTGACATTGTTTCCATCCCATTTGCATACATTAGAAAATTGCATGCATATTCACGAGATGCAGATGAACCCTGCTGACCGGCTCCAGGGGCGTTGCCTCCTGTCGAACGTATTGCAATTTAATACTCGTTTACGAGTAAAATCTGGAGCTAGAAGGAAGGGGGGTAAAGTGGGGTAGATGAAATGAAACGGCCTGTCTTCATGGGATAGCTTTGAGAAGCAAATGATGCGTCTTTTCTTTCTTGTGTACGGGTGGCTCTTTAACGCAGGTAATTAGACCGGAGTTAGATTAAGCCACACAATGAAGCAGAAAGAAGAGAAGTGCAATAGGTTTACCCTCGCTGCGTTCCACTCCTTTACTATACTGACAGAAATCAATAGACACTCATGTAATGCACTTCACAGCAGATAAAGGTGGACAATAAAAAATTGAAAGGGGGAAAAGAAAGGAGAGAAAGAAAGCAGAGCCATTTTGAAACCATTAATCTATTTGGAGCTGCAGTGTAGTGGTTAGCAAAATGTGCCTTGTTGTTTATGTGGGTAATGCAGGTTCGAGTCAAACAAGTAAGTAATGTATGAAAGGTCATATTTACGAGTTGAACAAACTTGAATGCCACTATAATGTCATAATTACGATCAGGAAACTGAACTGCCTATAAGATCCGAGTTGTTTCCATCCAAAGTTGCAAATTTAACTAAAGCGGAAAATTAGAACATTGCATAAAATATATGCGAATAAAGCACAGTTTCCAATTATTTGCCTAAAATTATCCACCTAAGTTTTTATGCACATTTTAAGATTTTATGCACATCTTGGCATTTCCATCCAGCATTTTTAACAAAAAAAATCCCAAAACATGCATTAACATATGAGGATGGAGAAAATTAATGTTGCGACAGAAGTAGCATCTTTACTGATGGTAAATTTGTTGAAATTAATTTTAATAAAACTAGATAGGTTCCATGTACAAAATATGAGTGTTGTACAATTATGATAGAACACAGAATGATTCAATTTACAAAACAAATATAAATAAAAAAACAAACATACAAACGTAACCACACCTGACATTGTAATTACGACTTCCCAAATCATAAATACAAACGTCCCAGGTGGACTTGAATGCACCATGTGTCTCATCACATGTCCAGGAACAACATTTCTGGTAGTCTCGCCCAGACAACAGCCTGTGACTGTAGGTTAGTGCATGTTGAGGATCAGAAGGGACCGTACTGAGTTGAGTGCTGGGAAGAGCTGTTGTCGAGAGCCAGGATCAGGCAGCACAATGCGGGATTTACGGTGGAACAGAGAAAGAGCAGCTCACAGGAGTCATCCTCCACCCCAGGGCTGCTTTACACTTAATGTAACTCACTCTCCATTCACACAGCCACACTAATCCTGTTCCCAGCATAAACCTGTTAACACCACCCCGACATACTCACATGCACATGCATGCTCCATCGTTCTCTGAAAGCATCTCACTGCCTCAAAACAGTCCCGACTCAAGGACAAAGGCAGAGAGGACAAGATGTGAGAATGAAAAATAGAATTAAATAAAGCCAACAGTTCTTGTTATCCAGCTGATGCTAAGAGTGCTTCAAACTAACCTTGAAATGCTGCCATCTCCCCAAAAGAAAACTGTAGGACAGACTAACTCAGATGTAGTTGTAAAATCACCCACAGTCCTTTCAGTCAATTTTTATGACAAACAAAACGTTTTATCTTGTATTTATGACATTTGATAGAGTTGAGCAATGTCATACAAGAGTGCTGTTCTTTCCCCAAATATTTGCAAATGTGACTGATTTTATACAAGATTTCAATTAACAAGTCAGTATTGTGATTTACTTTCTGGATTCAGTTATTGTCTGTTTTTGCTCTGTTTCATCAATGAAAATAGTGTCAGTAAATGTCACAGCAGAATCATTGTGCGCCTCACTGAGCAACCTACAATGCTGTTTTTACTAAATTGTTACTAAAAGATATAGTCTAACTATAGTCTCTACCATTCTTGTCATCTAAAATCATCAACTTTCATTGAAAATAAATGATTAAATGACTTCCAGTCACATTGTTGTGGCAAATTTACACAAGTATGGGTGGAATTTCCGTAGCCAGAATAACCAAGCAGGACTATAATAGCTGAAGAGTGCTAAAAGTTAGAATTTGCCTTTCTCACCAACGCTGGTGTGTGACTAGCTTACAAAAAAGAATTTAATCAGAATACACAGCTACTTTTCAATGCCCTCCAATTCTGTCAGAGGATTTTAGAACCAGATGCCGTAGTTACAGAATCTACCTGTGGAGGCTAACTGGACCATTCTAACTAGCTAAACTTTGACTCCTTAAGAATGGACCAAGCATTATAAATCTTTTTCAGTTTTTTTTTTTTTTTTAATAATTAATGTATTTTGTTTTCTTTTGCTGTTTGAAAAAGGGAAAATGTGCTTTGCTATGGTCTCCCATGTGCTCATAAAGAAGTTGACCCTGCTATAACTGCACATACCCCAAACAAGGAAATGGGGAAAAAAGTCTATAATCTCACAACGTGGACCAGACATTGTGCCAAAAGTCAAAAGGCCGGTACTTCGAGACTATCTTATGTGTTCCCCTTAATCCCCATAGTACTGTGATAAGGGTATGTGGTCAGAAAAGTAGTACAGTATTTCTGATAGAACATCTCTGTCTTGTGCTAAAGTTGAAATAAATGCAGAATAACCAATGTGGTGCACTCTGATTAGATCATTTATACATCCAGCTGCTCCGCAAGCCGATCAATAGCGTCGGTATTCGGCAAGAGAGATTGAACAATAATTTCCCCCTCGGATTTTCAATTATAGACTGCTAAACATCTGCAATAAAGCAACCGGTTCCGGGCGGGGGAGCGATCCATCACGGGACACTCACAGGAGAGATGGGAGAGAGAGATAATACTGGCACCGTACCCTGTCACAGAAGAGCAATGTCCCGCCAGCTGCCTTGCAACGAAAGCACGTCTCTCTGTCAATTTAAAATATTCATCTGCTTCTGATCACCTCTCCCCTCATCTCGATCGCCCCTTTTCTCACTAGATACAGTTGTGCTGTGTCTATCCATCCTCTTTTGTAGTATCAGGCCATTTTGTCGCATCATTGTCGTCTTTTTTCTCCCTCCATGCTCCTAATTTTCCCTCTCCCTTCCTCATTTTGCTGGTTTTTAATTCTGAGCACTCTTTCCCCGTTTAGTAAACTCCGGAGCGTCACAGCTCGTCCGCAGGGCGCATATTAAACATGCTCGGAGCTAATAAGTCTGCAGAATGTGTGTTCTGTGGGAAAAGTAATCAGCCTGCCATCTACACAAGGAGCATTAGCTGTGTTTTTTTGGGAAACTGACAATGTGTGCCTTAGAGTTCTTTTCGCTGGCCAATTTTTTTCTCACGGCCTGGTTTTAACTGCGCTGGCCATTTTGATGAGTGTCGTGTAATAATAGGGGGATACAACGCTGAGCATTTAATGATCAATGGATGCTGTGTTTGACTATGCGATGTGTGTGTGAGAGAGATCACATTCTCTCTAGCCTCGTCTTTGATGTCAAGTAAACATTAGTTTGCTTTTATTCATTTGGTGGATGCTTTTATCCACAGCGACTTACATTGTATTCAAGGTGTGTATTCTATCAGTTCATGCATCCTTTGGGAATTTGTTGAGCATCATTACAAGCCCAAAGGCAGATAAACAGGCCTTGTTCACAGATTCAAAAGAACTTTTCAGGTTAAAAAAGAACAAACGATCTATTTTATGTTTTATTCAGAAGAAATGTGTAATATTTCAGCTATAAAGTCTAATTCATCCTTGCAAGGTGAAGCTGTTATAATAGATCGATATTTCTTGAATCCTTCCAGGTCTGATGTGAAAGTTTTACATAGACTAACGGACTTATTTATAGTCTGTAGCAGAGAAGCCCAAAACCAGTGCCCACGGGCCATGCCATATTATAAGAAATGGAAAAAAGAAAGCCATCGGCAAGCATTTTTTAAAACATTTTCTTTTCTCCATTGAAATTTAGAAAATGCATTAATTTTAATATATTTGGATATAATCCAACATTTATTGTTGGCCCGTGGCCATCAATAAAATAAGATCGTTGGCCCTTCGAAGCGAAATATTAGGCTGCCTCTGGTCTATAGGCTATAATTAATTAAATAAAGTATATTTTTATCATATATTTGCAGTGCTTTACCATCTCCCCCTAGACTTCTATTATGCATACTGCAAACACTTTCCAATTTTGTTTTACAAACAGAGGGATGTCAAAATGATTTACTTTAGTTAAACAACAGGTCAGAGAAGTTGTCCACAGAGCTTATATTTAATTTGGAATAGTCTTTCTACCAAAAGATACTAAAACTACAGAGAACCAGACTAATAAAATAATAACTGAATTTGAGTGTAATCAGGGTGCAGAAAATCCTAATTCCTTCATGGATTTGCCGGGTGAGATTACGCTAATTTGATCCACATGTTCGGTGCTAGTGTGCGCATGAGAGATAATCCCAAATCCGCTGTGCATAAATGGGTCATTAACAGAGCCAAACATCTGGTAAATGAAACTACCTGTATGCGGCTGCGCATGTGATAAATGTGTGTGAGAGGCTGTGAGTGTGTTAGCATTAGCCTAGCGTGCTTATGCACCGACAAGGATAAAAATGACTAAACGCTGCCAAAGTAAAAGTGTATTTGTATGTGTGTGCATGTGTGGTCCGTGTATTTTAAGTCCTAAACACATCCACACCCATTTATTTCCAGCTCTCTGGTGTTTCCCTCGAGTCAGGCCCATCTGAGGCACATTGATTAATTAAAGGTGAGTGATTTCTCATCTTTAAGAGCTTTAATTACACCGGGGAGATCGTGCAAGGACAGGAGGGTCATAGCCACATTGCTGCAGTTCATCATGCCGCCTTGGGGCCGACGTCAACACTCCCCCTCCACCCTCCGGCCTCCGCTCAGCATGCGTACCTCCTGACTGCCAGCACCTCAACACAAACATTCTGTTTATTCCACAGACACGCACTATTCATCAGCAGTTAAAGCTTCATCCGTTCCTGCCACCACGTTCCCGTGAGAGCTGATCGGAGAGAGTTTTCCTCTGTGCTAGTCTTGACCTAACCTGTGACATCAAAACAAATGTTTTGTGCCTCTTAAAGGTATAGTTCAGTCAAAAATGAAAATGTTCTGTTAAATTATGCACCCTCAGGCCATCCAATATATAGGCAACTTTTTTCTTGAGTAGAACAGTAAAGAAGATTTGTAGCTGAAACCGAGCTCCATGGTGATTTATAAAATGGAAGTCATTGGCTACTGGACTTGACAGTCAAAAAAGCACATATAGCCCAAATGAATACACGTGGCTCCTAACGATACATTGAGGTCTTATGCAGCGAAACAATCGGTCTGTGCAAGAAACTGAACATTATTTCCAGCATTATTACATGTAATGCAGAGCCTCAGGCAAATGGCAAAGTCCAATTATTTTCTGCAAACTGGTCCTTTCAGCCAATTTCTTTCAATGAACTGGTTCCAATAACCAATTAATCCGATTACCGACTTTAAAATCTTGGACATACATCACAGTACTAACATAATATTCTTTTAAGAACTTCCGGAACCGCCATCCGGAATGCTGAATCCCTGACCATTTTCAAGCGACACCTGAAAACTCATCTCTTCCATCATCACTTGAATTAGTCTTAAAAAAAAAAAGCTAAAAAAAAAACCTTCACTCTCTTTCCTTACCTTTGCTCTCTTTCCCTTAATCTATCACCGTCTGGCTAGAATTTGCTCTGAACGCTGCCTAGAAATTTGTATTACAAGCACTTCCTTTGTCTGTTTGCCTCTTTATAATGTATCGCTTATTGTACTCCTCAATTGTAAGTCGCTTTGGATAAAAGTGTCTGCTAAATGAATAAATGTAAATGTAAGAACTTAATTTTTCAAAATTATATTGAATAATGGAATTAAAGTGCCCCCAAAATGTATTTTAAAGGGATAGTTTACCCCAAAATGTCAATGATTACTCACCCTCATGTCATTTCAAACTCGTAAGACCTTCGTTCATCTTCAGAACACAAATTAAGATATTTTTGATGGAATTATGACCCTACATAGACAGCAATGGAACTACTACATTCAAGGCCCAGAAAAATTACACAATTATAAAATAGTTCAATGTTATGAAGCTACGAGAATATAGTTACTGCCTTGAATGTGGTAGTTGCCAGTCTTGGGTCAGAAAGCTCTCAGATTTAATACAACACATCTTAATTTGTGTTCCTAAGATAAACTAAGGTTTTACAGGTTTGGAACGACATGAGTCATTTCAGAATTTTAATTTTTGTGTGAACTATCCCTTTCATAATTTAGTCATTGTTCTAAAATAATTCTTGCAACTTTTTTTATGTAAGTGAAGTATGACTTAAATGTGGTAAAAAAGAATGCATTGGAATTTGGTTAATGTTTGGAACATTCCAGAATGCAAGCACTAAAAGAACGAGGCAGTGAATAAAAAAAATTAAGGTAGTGAAAATGGTGGGATGGAGAGAGATGGAGAGAGTTGATAATGAAGTGCCTGTGTTGTGCAGAGGTGAGTGGATTCAGATAGCTGTTCCGGCTCGGCCCGGGATCCTAGCTGTCAGTTGCCACGGTGACGAGACCACCAGCCCGCTCTTGCTGACAGTGACACCACGGGCCACCGAAGGGCCAGCTGGGCTCATGTCGATCTGACAGGAGCTCTGCTTCCCTGACAGGCCCTGACAGCCTGCACTCTCTCTCTCTGCTCTTCTCTTCTCTCATCCCTGCTTTCTCTCACTCTTTCGCTCTACTTGGAGGGATGATACAGCGTTTTTTTTTCATCTTCCGCACTATGTGCCTGCACCACTATTTTAATGGTGAGAGTTGCATCTCTCATCTATATTCCAGGCACTTTTCTCCTTACACACACACACATATACATACACATGGAATCCGAGTTGTCAAGAGTTGGACGACTTTCCCATGAGACTGCAAAGCCAGACTTCTCCTAATTACTGCTAATGTTTGTTTTCCACAGTTTGCCTACTTTTCTCAGGTTGCCAACAGAGCTAAATTGAAAATAGATGGATGAATCTCACAAATACAAGTGCAGGTCCCATTTCACGGCATTTTTGAATAAGAAATTGTATAAATAATTACTCAATGATTTCAAAATGACTTCTTATATAATAGTGTGCACAATGATAATAATAAGAAATGTTTCTTGAGCAGCAAATCAGCATATTAGAATGATTTATGAGGTATCATGTGACACTGAAGACTGGAGTAATGATGCTGAAAATTCTGCTTTTGCATCACACATTTAAAAAAAATATTTAAATTATTTTAATTTGTAAAAAAAAAATCACAATATTACTTTTTTAACTTTTTTCGATCAAATAAATTCAGTCCTGTGGACATAACTGTTTTAAAACATTAAACAAATTATTACTGACCATGCAAATGGTAGTGTATATCTCTTAATATCTAAAAAAAATTACATTAATGTTTACTGCCACAAAATATAATTTCTTATATTGTATTAATATTTTGGAGTGAAAAATAACCCATTAAATATGTTTTCATGAGATTCACCCAAAATATGAAAAAACTAATATGTAAAAAGTATAACATATTGAGCTCCTCTCCAGTTCATTCAGAAATTGCGAAAAGCTCTGTCAGAGTCCACATGATGCTGCCCTACTGTTCAGGGGTGTTTTTTAAGCTAAAGACAGATTCACTTCCAAGTCACCTGGAAGGCAGATGAAATCCAGGCACTGGACTCTTATTCATCAATCACCTCCTTCAAAGCCTAGAATAACAAAACCTGTCGATACAATATTTAGTTTCGCGATCACAAGCCTCTAATTTATTTACATCCATAATATATTTACTTTTTCATCCGACGGCGTAATAAATTGTGGGTGGCCGACAGAGTGATTTGATGATTTAGAGCTCAATTCGAGAACCAGAATTGGTTTCCGGCAAGCTAATACATCAGAGAGAGGAATTAAAAGGTGTGGCGGCTGAGCATTGAACCCGGCTGCCCGCGTACTACTGTTACCAGTGCAACGCCACATCACTCATGCCGCCCGGCCACTTATGACAGAGATGGATGGAGGTGTGCGGAAGCTGTAAATTACCGGTCCGATCATTAGATGATACTAAAGATGAAGCCGGGAATACCTGGTAAAGTTCTGAAAGGGTAAATAAATAACTTAATATATCAACAGAAAACATGACCTTGGACTCTTCCCATGAGATATTTTATTAATGCCTTTACTATGTTTTTTGACTGTGAAAAAAATAAAAATAAGAAAAAAAATATGTTTTTTAAAGGCTCTTTATATGTTGCAACAATTAAATGTTATTGTCCTGAGGAACTATTTTATGATGAATTAGAATTGGTTAGGTTGAACTTTCAAAGCCACCTCATTATTGATTTTCTGGATCTCAACAATCCAACTATTCAGACTGTCAACTAACTCTCAACAGCTAAAAGAGATATTGAATTTATGATCCATATTGCTATTACCTGGATTTATGCATAAACATACCCAGTTACATATTCCAATATCCCATTATTTTTGGACTTCATAAACATACCTGTTTTTACTTACATAAATGAAAGAGACACATTTGAACTCACATTTCAATCCAGAAAGAAAGTTGGCAATAGGAGAGTAAAATTAATTTAAAACTTACACTGGTTCAAACTACTAGGCTACTGTTCTGTATACTGTATGTTTAATTTATGTTGAAGTGCTTGGGCTCTTAAACATTATATAAACAAAAATGGATTTAGATTTAGATTTATCATCCAACATTACAGTTATCGGCTTTCAAATATAAATAATTATTGGTATCGGTCAACATTTTCATATTGGTGCATCCCAAATAATAGTTAAACAAATGGAAGATAAACTATTCTTAAAAGGTTTTTATAACACTATAGACCTTACTCAGAGTAGCACCATATTTAATTTTGAATAGGAATAAAACAAGTCTGTGAGGAATAGAAGTACAGTACATTCAATAGAAGTATTGTTATACTTCATATTGTTAAACAACATACTGATTGTTCAACTGATAAAAAATATTTTGGGGAAAAAATAAAAAATAAACAAAATATTCAATACACATACATTTTATAAAATACTTTTGAAAGATGTGAAAATTGCATGATCTATGACCTTTATACAGCGCATGCTATAGAGACTATAAAATACTTCACAGCCTTGATTTTGTCCGTATTAAATTCAGTATGGCGTCTAACCTTATTAAGGTATATTAAGGTCCTATATAGCACTTAATAAAGGGGTCATGTTTAGCACCAAAAGGCATTATGCTATTGTTACAAGTCGGAAAACCCTTCTCTGGTCCCATTTAGAACTCTTTTTCTTGGTTAATCCCTAATAATTTACTCCTCCCCCATGTCACCCAAGATATTCATGTCTTTCTTTCGACAGTCAAAAGGAAATTAAGTTATTTGAGGAAAACATTCCTGATTTTTTTTTCCATATACTGACTTCAGTGGGGACCAATCGGTTGAAGGTCCAAATTGCAGTTTCAATGCAGCTTTAAAGGGCTCAACACGATCCTAGCTGAAGAATAAGGGTCTTATCTAGCAAAATTGGTCATTTTCTTAAAAAAATTACAAATAATTTATATACTTTTCAACCACAAATTCTCATCAACAACCTACAAATTCCCGGCACAAATTCTCAATCACAAACTCTGTCCATGACTTAACACATTACGTAATCACATTGGAAAGGTCACACGTGGTTAGTTCTTCATCTTTTACTTTCGACAAAAAACTCCATCTCATTTTCTCCTCCAACTTCAAAATTGTCAAACATCACTTTCTTTTGCATGTTTGCTTTGAAAACATTAGATCGGTACTTCTGTCTATGTCCCATGTGACCTTTCCAACCTGTTCATGTAATCTGTGAGGTCGAGCTAGTGCAAGATGAACAATTGTGGTTAAAAAGTATATACGTTTTTATATTATAACTTTTTTTTAGAAAATAAATGATCGTTTCACTAGATAAGACCCTTATTCCTTGGCTGGGATCGTGTAGAGCCATTTGAAGCTGCACTGAATCTGCAATTTGACTGAAGTCCACTATATGGAGGAAAATCCTGGAATGTTTTCCTCAAAAACCTTAATTTATTTTCGACTGAAGAAATAAATACATGAACATCTTGGATGACATGGGGTGAGTAAATTATCAGGACATTTTTATTCTGGAAGTGAACTAATCCTTTAAGAGTGTAGCCTTTACAAATATGATAGCAATTGTGAGATGAGACAATCGTATCATGCGGCAAACATTAGGTACATTCTCCTTTTTGTGTTCTGAGACTCATGCTTATGGTTGGCGACATCCAGGCCCGTGTGACTGATGGTCCTCATGGCTCTCATCATGGCTGTCATTGGCCTCTAGGCAGGGTGATAAATTCTGGCCAGTGGTGGGGCAGCAGAGAGCAGGTCGGACTGATCGTTCGCAATCAGCGGCTCAGCGTGGAGCTCCAGTCAGAACAAATGGCTCAGATGCGCTCTCGACCTCCGGGTCACCCTGTCTAATGAACTTCCCACTGAACACGAGGAGGTTGCAGCTTCAGGTGTGAAGGTTGTGATCCAAGGATCTTTTCTATGGCAGGTGAATGTAACGTTGGACAGATTGTCACACTGCGAAACCAAGGGGACCAAACACAGCCTTTGCTAACACCAAGACTGGTGGATAGCTGCTACAGTGGTTCAAAATGAACAAAACATATTTCTTGTGTTTGAAACCTATGTTACTGTACTATAATATCAGAAATTCCAAGTGAAACAGTATATTCACTATGGACAAAATAGAAATTAGATTAAGAAATGTCAGGTGACAGGTGATTGGGAAGTAAACAGGCAGCAGAAAATAAAAGCCTTTTCGGAGGTGCAGAAATATGTTAATATTTGTATAAAGTAACATGCAAAATTGTATTCATTTTTTTTCACATTATCCAAATTACATATTTTAATCTAGATGGTCCCCATTTACTTTTTTACTTATATCTTATTATGAATGAATGAATTATGATTTTTTTTTAAGTGCATGCTATTTTTTAGAAAACTGTTTAACTGTCTAATATTTAGTTTAAATGTAATAACTTTAACTCTTTCTCTAAAACGACTTTTATTTTTCGCAAACTAGCATTTGGTTTGGCTTCATTCTAGCGCCCACTTTTTACTATCCAATCAAATCCAGAAAGATAAATTCAGGTCTCTTTTTTACAACAAAATAAGACATATTATGGAAATAAAATGTTTTCATTGTCAATTTATGTCGACTTAAGACCTAAAAAGTAATGATGTGTTCACAGCACACCATGTCGTAATTACTATAATTACTTTAATTACTAGATGACAACTCGGTGTTCTACTCTGAGCTTTTTGGAATGTTTCCATGGCAACATTTTAACACTAAAATGAATGAGTAGTTTGAGTAATCAATAGACAAAACCACAATACAATAAATAATAGTAGTTATACAAAGGCCTTATTAATAAACCTAAAGCTTATTTAGCAAAACATTTAATAGCTATTCAACATTACATTGCATTGTGTCTTTTATTTATTTTCATATTATTATTTGACTATGAAGACATTATTTGAATATGAGTTAATAAACATATATTATGAAATGTATGCTTAATACAATTTTACTGTTGTGTTTGCATCACATTGCAGCAGTCAATTCGAACAAGTTAGAGCTCTCGGAAATTTGTAACTATGAGTTCTACGAAGACGCAAATACTTTGTACAAGTAATAATTTCATAATGGACACATTTTCTTGTTTCTCAGAAACAGAAGTCATATTAGTTAGACAATCACATGCATTTATATTTTCCTCAAAAAAATACTCTGTCATGATTTATAAGTGTTTTATTTCCTGAAATATGTCATCATAAATTTTCTATTTATTTAACTTTATTCATACCCATGTCATTATACAAATTTGTTTCCTCACACACACACACACACACACACACACACACACACACACACACACACACACACACACACACACACACACACACATGTTGGTTTTGGGGACTTTCCATAGGCGTAATGGTTTTTATACTGTACAAACTGTATGTGCTATTGCCCTAAACCTAAACTTAACCCTCACAGGAGACTTTGTGCATTTGTAGATAACAAAAAACACCATTTAACATAGGCAGTGTCCTCATAAACCACCTTCATGTTGTAATACCCATGTTATTATACAAATTTGTATGCACACACACACACACACACACACACACACACACACACACATAACACACACACACACACACACACACACACACACACACACACACACACACACACACACACACACACACACACACACACACACACACACACACACAGTTAAAACGTGGTATTCAAAACATCCATCCGTTTAGGCTTTTTAATTATTTAAAGAAAAGGTACTGTACTAGCAATGTAAGGCCACTGCACCTTCGAATCATAATGAAATACAAGGACATCAATGCACTACTTGTCTTAAAAGATATAAGCGAGGAGATAGGTGGAGTGAAGCTAAAGACAGACCCTGATGTGAGAGGGCAAACAAGCACCGAAGGCATGCCTTTGTCGCTGAAATATGTTGCAATTAAAATAATGGAGTGTGGTTCACACGTTCACCCTGTTATTCTACAAAACTCATTCACTCACACAGACACTGGTGAAGAAATCAAGGGCATTGTGCACAGGCGTTAAGCTGGGGTGTTCTCCTTGATGATAGCACTGCTTAGCTCCTCTGTGGAACTATTAAATTCCCTATCTACAAATACACACACACACACACACATATACATAGAGGAGACTACAGGGCAGCCACACAAGACAATAATTGCTACCGAAAATAGATTTGAAAAGTTTTATCAGATTCCAGTGGAGCTGCGGGAAGGACATTTTATCAGTCATCGTAGAAGCCTTGTGGCCTATTCCGAATGGCGTTCCTACAAAGACATTAAAAACCCTGTTAGCATGCAATACTACACCGGAGGTTTTCAATTATCTAAAAAAAAAACATTATTATTAGCAGTGTTTACTAAGATAAGATTTGTCATTATTATTGCTCATACTTAGGGTTCCAGACTTGAACAAACCTAACTTTTTTTGGTCACACTTTATATTAGGTGGCCTTCACTACTTTGTACTTGCATCAAAAAACAAGTACAATGTACTTATTGTGGTCATATTGTATTGCAAAACAATTTAGCTGCTATTGAGGTGATGTATAGGTAAAGTTAGGGACAGGTTTGGTGCTATGGGAAGGTTTAAGTGTTGGTTAATAGTGTAATTATGAATGTAATTACATAAATTAATTACAGATGTAACTACATATATGTATTTAAAAATAAGTACAATGTAAATCATGTACATAATAAGTGCATTGATTTAAATGTAAGTATATAGTAGTTAAGGCCACCTAATAAAAAAGTGGGATAATGTGGTTTTAAAGACATTGTACTTATGGACAATAAAAATGCAAGACATATATATATAACACAATCACACAATACACACCACTTCTTTCATTTTTTATTATTATTATTATTTAATATGTCATTTATTTATATAGTTTTTATTTCCTTTATATTTCATGATTTTCTATTTATTTAACTTTATTCTTTAAAATAATGAATACATATTTAAAAGGTTTAAAAATGTAATTACACACACACACACACACACACACACACACACACACACACACACACACACACAACACACACACACACACACACACACAATATTGGTTTTATATTAGGGACTTTCCATAGAAACCAGTTAATGGTTTTAAATACTTAATAACTGTATGTGCAATATTGCCCTATAATATTATATATTATTATAAACTTAGCCCTCAATAGTGCATTTCCTTTTTAAAAACTCACTCTGTATGATTTATAAGCGTTTTTAAATTATGGACACTGAAAATGTCCTCATAAATCACCTTCTCCTTGTAATACCTATGTCAACCCATGTCATTATACAAAGTAGTGTCCTCATAAACCACATAAACACACACACACACACACACATAGACAATGGATTTATTATTTTCATAAATAAAAAATAATAAATTAACAAAATGCAATGAAGAATAAATTTTTTATTATTATTTGTTATATTTTTATGTCTATCATTTAAATAAATAAATAATATGCACTGAATAATAATTAATAAAACAAGGGACGTATATAATTTACTGGAAGTAAACCAATTTTGGAATCAAAATTAAATCTAGTATTATAAACATTTGATAACACCACCATATCCTTTCCCTAATCAATATTAATAGACGTGTTTGAATGGAAGTGTTCATTTTGGAGATCTATGGACAGTTCTTGTTCTGAAATCTTCAGTAATTCTTTCTCCAGTTGCAGAGGAGTAATTACTCGCCAACCTCAACGCCTCAAATATTAGATTTTTTAAACACACACAAAGTTTTGCATGAATTCATCAACCATTTAGATTTATAACGCTCTTGACAGAAGGACCAGACCTCCATGTTCAGATGGATGGATGGACAAAACAGAGGAATGCTGAGAGGGTCTTATCAGGGACCACAGCGTCTCTGTTTAAGCGCTGTTTTCTCTTCTCACAAGGATCTCTCAGCCCTGATGTACAACAATACAAACATTTAGCACATGATTCTGCAAATTAAGATATTCTTCATGATGGAGCCTTTTTAATATTTCAAGAGCAATTAATAAGGCAGCGATCACTGTACTCAGAAAATGCCACAGGTGAATTAAATTCAGCCGTGGAAATGAAGGAGAGTTGTCTGTATAAGCAAAATCCTTTAATGCTCACTACTTGTTTGCTTGTGCTTCATACAAATATTCTTGGGGATTAAACACACATATGTAATTATACTGTTTTGTATGTGTGTTAGAAATGTCTGTGCATTTGTAAGATTGCATGTACTATGTATGACATGTAAAAAGGCAGAGCTAATTATATATATATATAATGTTTCATTTTAAATGAATAGCATGAAATGAATCCAGGTGCATGCTGACCATTCTCTTTCTCACATCCGGACAGCAGCTGAGAGAGTCTTACATGAGACACATGGTTTCTCATTTTCTTAACCAATTTTTCAAAACCATTACTTTTTTGCAGCATGGTGAGGTGCTAGAGCTGGTGCCAAATCTAAGTAAAGATGTTCCTGAGCACCAGAAAACTGCCTCCAGTCAGTTGCGCTATTATTCGGCTCTCATGCAAGCTGAAACGTTGGCTGGATCAGAGAGAAGTTATGAACATGTGCTGATTTTCTGTATCCTGTACACACACTAATATTTTCAAACTTTTTTTGCATTATCTGACAAAATTACAGCTTGAAATCATGCAAAATTAAAGTAGAAAGTAGTCTTGGTTTTTTTCTTGGTTTTCTTCACACTTCACATCTCATATTTCATCTCAAGCTCCTCACTGACAATGATGTTTACCTTGATGAACAAACATTACAATAAAATGAATATCACAAAATTCATGGGATGCAAAAACATAATGTTATTTTCATGACTATAGTATATATATATATATATATACACACACAGTATATATACATATATACATATATTCAGCTAATTATCAGAAACAATTTATTAATATAATCATAATTATTGATAAAATCCAGAAAGTATTGAGATATTAATAATATATTGCAATATTACTGTATAATATATATATATATATATATTTTTATTATATATATAAATTAATTCTGCTGGTATAAGAGATTGCTTTCATGTAAAGACTTAATATTGTTTCGCAGTTTATTCATATTAGTGTGGTGTTTCACACTGATAATAATAATGTAATAATTCATAGTTTTGTAGTTTAAATTAAATAGAGTCTTACATTTAAAATCTCCTTTTTCTAAAAGTGTCCATTATCTTTTGAGTCAAATTCTTACATTTAATCAGTGCATTAGAATAAAAAGACTTTTGGGCTGTTACCAAGCAAATTCAATCAGTATCAACAAAATTCCTCTGTGTAATGCAGAGAAAACACAGAAGCATTTACACACTGTTTAATGCAATTCATGAATGCATTTAACCTGCAATTACAAATGTATAAATCATGTTTTGATATGTTAAACTCAAAATGTTATATTCCGATATTTGAAATTATTTAAATAATAAAAGACCCTTTGAATGTGAAATTAAAATCGCCAGCAGGTGACAGCAAGCCATTCAAACGGTTGATTCATTCAGGCCCTGGTGTCAAATGTTGCTTCAGAGCCGCAAAAAATTGCTGGTTTTATCTTGTGTTCATGATTTTGACAGAAGGACCAAAACAGTATATGTTTCTAAGAACCAAAGTCTCAATTAAAATTAACCTCTTGTTTATTGAACAGCATAAAGTCAATATCACATTTGTAATCATAGTGGACAGGATGATCAAATTTTGAGCAGTGTGGCTACAAATGCAGTTCATCACAGGATTCTGCCGAGAATTCCCAAAACACTATCAAAAGCAAAATTTTTGTTAATGGAAGTTTATACATTTTATTAATTTATTTGTTTTAAGAGATGACTGAGTTTATCTTTATACTGTTTCATAATAATAAATATGTGCAAATACAATTAAGTCCACGAGTGCTGTTAACTAAGAACATCATTATCAAGCAGGACAGTGGTGTGCTTCATCACAAAATATTCATGGGGATGCAAACATACACTATTTTAATATAATATACAAATTTGCCATTGTGTGTGTGTGTGGCTGATGTGTGTTATATATATATAATAATGTCATATATAATTATCAATACAATTATTAATACAATCATAATTTATTGATAAAATCCCAGAAAATAAGCGTTTGAGATATTGCTTTCTCTGTCAATATTGCACACCTCTTGTACTATATAGAAATGGTATATATATATTCTTGATTTGGAGCACGGTGCGTAATAATATCATGTCATGAACAAAGATATTCCTAAGTCAGTATAAGTTGAAGCGTCTTCACATCAATTTGATAGAAAACTTAATTCAAGTTTACCTTTAAAAGCGCTTTTGTCTAAAAGTGTCCATTAGGCTTTGAGTCTAAATTTTAATGAATACACAAATTAATAAAATGAGTTTTATCCATTTTCTGTTACAAAATGATCATTTATTTATTTTTTAACACTGCACAACCAGCGCCTTTTTCTTGGGCCACACGCCAGGGGGTGCTGCAGCACCCTCAGCACACCCCTACTTCCCGCGGTAATGAATCATGGTAATTTTTGTAACGTTATTTTTCATTATTCTTCGTGACAAATTGATTAATAGATTATATGAAGTGGTATAAATAGCCTATAAATATCAATATAAATATACATTTTCTGCCCCCATGTCTTTAATTTTGTGTTTATTCTAAATGTAGTGAAAGTGCAGTGAAATAACACAATGTTGCTCAGGACTACATGCTGTGGTTGTGTTCAGAGTGATTTTGGTTTGTGTGAAATAAAGCATATATGTGTCAAAATGCACATCATTTAAACAACAATTACGATATTAGTGCATACAATATATAATCACACACCCCTAAGTAAAGTACATTTTCATATTTATGTACTTAATAAAAGGCCCTGCAATTGTAGATTTAGTATACTTAACTGGTATACTTAAAGTCTGATAAATTAGAACAACAAATTTTGTACATAATGCCCTTTAATTGTTTGGAAGTATTGCTGAAGTCCAACTAAAGATATAAGATATACTTAGCATATCTGATTGTTCTAAAGTGGAACTATTGCAAGTATACTTCAGGTGCACTTTATTTTTCATTTAAAGAGCAATATTATTTAAATACCATACAATCCTCATCAAAAGTGACATTAAAACACATTTTAGACTTAATATTAAGAAATGTGCATTGTGCTTGTGCATATACTGTTTATAAATATTTGTTTTTGAAAGTAGTCTCTTACTTTCACGAAGGCTGCATTTGTTTGATTAAAATACAGTAATTATTGTTAGTTAGCGACTATTAGGAGTGTTATATATATATTTTTTTTGCAATTTGGTATATTCTGGACATAAATAATAATATTCAGTCATTTGTAATGAATAATCTGTTATCAATACAACGGCAGCTGCTTCACATTATATACATTATAGTGCCGCAAAAACGTGTTTACATCACAATCTAACACAATTAAAATGTCAAATATCCAGTAAACACACTATCTGAATACTGAATACAGAATCTGACACGGCTGACACATGTGCTTCACTGTGTAGTAATATCACACAAACACTTATGAAATATTGCCACTTGCCACGCTTTAAATAAACTTTAATCAGTTCCGGCTAATCCATTTGCTTGTTTTATAGTAGGTGAGAATAATGCTCATCCTCGCGACACACACACAGCAGCTCAAGGACAAACACGCTGGTCCATTCAGTATTCAATGAGGGACACACACCTCTCCAACAAACACTCGTGAGAGCGTTTACTCTCATTAAAGTCGACTTCTTAATCCTCAGCTAAAGAGGCAGCGCACATGCTTCTGATAAATTCTGAGAGTGATCTTGTTCTCTTTCCCTCCTTCTATTTTTAGCTCTTTTCATGGGTCCTTTTCTTCCTCCTGCTTATTCATCTTTGTTTCCGTCTTCGAGTCATTAAACCGCTGCTCGGCTAACAGTATAACTCGCCACATGCTAAATACACTTAACACCTTAGATTTTCCTCGTACTGTTCCTCTAGCTTAAACTGAATTCCATTCCTTTGGAAGTTTAGATATGTTCTTGAAACTTAGAAACAATGGTGGTGTTTAGTCCCTAGAGAAAATCCCCTGAATTATGGTTTAGTGGACGACTAGAGGAATCACTCACGGAATACTGATGCTTGACATCCTGATAACTATAGGATAAATATAAAAATAAAATATATATATATAAATGTTTCCCCCAAATCCAGTGTGTTCCATTATAATCTCTTCGAATTCTGTATTTTGAGGTTTTATTTAATTTCAAAATCATTAAGGGTGTCTAAATAAATTAAAGCAATCAACAGCTGTCAGCCACATTGGTTTAATCACAGTGATTACCTACATTAAAGTTTGTTTGTTCATTTTGCTTCGCTTGTTTGGCAAGCAGTTTTATTTATCAAGAACGTCTTAAATTTACCAAGTGACAGTAAAAACATTTATAATGACAAAAGCTTTCTATTTCAAATAAATGTAGTTGAATGTTGTTTGGTAAATTTTCTATTTAACAAAGAACCCTGACAAAAACATACCATATTTCACTTTTTAATTTAATTATTTGTAATAATTTACATTTATATCAGTTTCAGCTATTTTTATATTTAAATATTAGGAAATGTCATACGTTGATGTTAAAAATTGTAATCAAATGAAAAATTCAAACACAGCATTGCCATTTTTAAACAAAGCATTTGTTTTTATTAATGCTGTCAAATGATTAATCGCATTCAAAATAAAAGTTTTGTTGACATAATATATGTGTGTATACTGAGTATATTTATTATGTATATATAAATACAAACACATGCAGGTATATATTTCAGAAAATATGTTAAGTATATATATATTACATATATGTATATATAATATAACATAATAATATAAATGTGTATACATATAAAATATATACTGTATGTGTGTATGTATAAAAACTTTTATTTTGGATGTGATTAACCACGATTAATCATTTGACAGCACTATGTTAACTATATAATAATAATGCTAAATTATTATAATTATTACATAGAGTAAAACATTATAGCATACAAGTAATATATTTTAGAACAGTCACACTTTAGTTTACATCATGTTAAACTGAGCGAATAAATAAATAAAGAGTATATATTATTTAGCTTTTCAATAAATAATTTTACATGAGAAGCGGCAGTGGAGATATGAGGCATACATGCCATTTTTGACCACAGAATGTTGCAGCTGACCAATCATCATAACGTATTAAAGAAAGCAATGTAATAAACATCAAAGATCGCCTGGTTGGCTGTGACTGTTGCTTAGCACATCCTTTCTGCTTTCAGTGAAGATGGGAATATTGCTTGTCTCATACTTTGAAATTTATTCCATCATGCCAAGACAAGATTGTAAATGGTAAAAGACCTCATAAACTACAGGAGATGAGCTCACATTATCTAAACCCAACAGCAAGGTTTAAAAAAAATAAAAAAAACATGCTCATTTGTTTAACTATGTAGATTTCAGAAATGAAACTCAAATATCTTGGCTAATATGATGTCCTCACCAGACTGAAGTCGTGCACAGGCCACAAGAGATGAGCCTCAGCTCTCTAAACACTACAACATTTCCCCTTCACTGCTCTCCTCTCTCCCTCTCTCGATCCGTCTTTCTGCTCTCTCCTGAATACTAACACAGCCCTGGGTCTGTTTGCCTAGCACTGACGGAAACAGCAACATGTCGGTGTTTCAGCAGTCAGGTGTGTGTGTGTGTGTGTGTGTGTGTGTGTGTGTGTGTGTGTGTGTGTGTGGTGAAGGAGGAGGCTTTGATATTTACATTCTGGATATATCAGCCACTCTGTACTTCCAAACACACAGAGCTGGCCTTTAAAACCCAGACGTGGATTCATAATGAAAGACAATGGTGGAAGAAATGGAGGAAAGGGGAATTGTAAAACAACCTGAATAAACAAATGAGTTGCCAAGCAGTTAAACAAATCAGTGAGTGAGTAACAGATTTAGTTTTTTCGCCATAAGGCTCATGTTCCTCAGGCCGTAACAATCCTCCATTCTCAAGGGGGCGATAGAGTTACCTATAAATGTCTGAGAAATTAAACCAGAAATAATTTGGGTAGCTAATATGTGATGCTGGACCACAAAATCAGTCTTAAAGAATACACTCCACATTTTTTGAAAATAGGCTCATTTTCCAACTCCCTAGAGTTAAGCAGTTGAGTTTTACTGTTTTTTAATCCATTCAGCTGATCTCCAGGTCTGGCGGTAGCACTTTTGCATAGCTTAGCATAGATCATTGAATCTGATTAGACCGTTAGCATCTCGCTCAAAAATGACCAAAGATTTTCTTTATTTTTCCTATTTAAAACTTGACTATTCTGTAGTTACATTGTGTACTAAGACCCACGGAAAATGAAAAGTTGAGATATCCTAGGCTGATATGGCTAGGAACTATACTCTCATTCCGGCGTAATAATAAAGGAAATTTTGCTGCCGTACCATGGGTGCAGCAGGCGCAATGATATTATGCAGCGCCTGAAAGTAGTGCCCGGCTATATCATAACTAGTTACCTAGCTGGGGACTACTTTCAGGTGCTGCGTAATATAATTGCACCTGCTGTAAAATAAAACAAAATACACCACTGACATTTAGCTATTTGTGTTGCACTGCAAATCAAAATTTTATAAGTTTCAGAATGCAAAACCACACAAACAAAATGTAATAACACATTTTAGAATGCAAAGATGCATTCACTTTTAAGAGTTTGAGGTTGAAAAGATTTTTGTGAATGTTTTACATTTTTTATGCATACCTATTGTGCATACCAAGGCTACATTATTTGTATTTTACACTCAGCAAAACAGTAATATTGTGAAATACAATTAATATACAATTAATAAACAAAATAACAGTTTTCTACTTTAATATATATATTTTTTTAAATACCTTTGATGTAAAGCTGAATTTTCAGCAACATTACTCCAGAATTCAGTATCGTATGATCCTTCAAAAAACATTCTAAGATACAGACTTGCCGTTATGCTAAAAACAGTTAGTTGTGTTGTTTAATATTTTGTTGAAACCATAATGCATTTTTTCAGGATTCAGAGAGGATTCAGGATTCAGAGAGTGTCAGAGAACATAATTTATTTGAAATAGAAATATTTTGTAACATTTTATTTAATGTGTTTAATTAGCGTGTCCTTGCTGATTGTTTTTCTTTTTTTTTAATACTGTCCCCAAAATGTTGAACTGTAGTGATCCTCTGTGGAAGAGTAGATTTCAGACCCGTGATGAGATTTAAAGGCAACCCTGATCCAGAATCCCACGAGCAAGCACTGCTCAATTTTACCTGACTGCTTCATCTGAATCGCTTACTTGCCTCCACCACACACACACAAACACACATACAGTGCACCTTGGGATGTAGCTCAGATGAAATGTGCCTCTGGGTCAGGATTCTACAATGGGAGGATAACTCAAACGGCACCATGTCATAATCTATTACAGAGCGTTATTGGCTGTGCAGTAAATTGCACAATAACAGCAGGTCCATCGAGTGACGCGAGGCAGTGATAGCGCAGGCCTGTGATGGACTCTCCAGTACGCAGGCACTGCATGCTCATTTTATTAAAGCAGATCTCATAATGGATCTCATGTTACTCACTGTTGCCAGATTCAACAGATCAGCACATTCAAACCAAAGCTGGGTATTGATTAATATAAAATCATTTCACCCCTCCAACTCATCTCACACATTCTATAGCCTTTGCTTGCACTACTGGAATCTATTTAGAAAAAAATTAACAAAATAAACACTTAGCAAGTCATTTTACAAAACAACGGCCTATTCAATTTTTTTCCTTGAAGTTCAACAATTGCACCTCCTCTTCCATTGGTAGAGCACCACTTTTCAGTAACCCTTGAAGTTCAACAGCTCACTTTTGTTTGGAATGACCCTCAGTATCCCAATTGCACATGTGCACTGCAGAAACGTCTATTTTATGAGCACATTTTCTCCTGAAAGATGTATTTTTTAGAGTGTTTGCTTATATGGTATGTGTCTATGAGACATTTCCTGGCAGATGTTAAATTGACATTTAGAAACTCTATTTAAGATGCTTATGATTTAGAGTATATGTAAAACTGACTTTTAAAGCCATTTATCAGATGTTTGAACGCAGCAGATGATTCACCCTGAGAAAACACACACACACACACGCACGCACGCACGCACAAAAGAGAATTCTGGACAGAGAAAAAATATTTAGTTAACTAAAGTTAACTTGCTTCTTTTTTTCAGAAGGACAAGAGGCAGAATTAAAAAGAAAGGGAGAGAAAGAAACGTTGACAGGAAATGAGCTAAAGTTAGCATGCATAGCCTAACATGACAGAACGACCACGGTTGAATGAGAGCAAGAAATTCAAAAATTAAACCTATTTCTGAGATTTTGCTTCTTGTAAAAGCAAAAACAGAGAACTAAAATAGAAAGGAGTGTGAGGGAGCGATCGAGAGAGAGAGGGGTGAGCATTTCTCATTAGCATGCTCAGTCAGGTACGGCTCTGGTCTGGCTAGCTCAGAGCACATCCAGCTGTAGTGGGGTCTGCCAGCTCCCCCAGCCCACAGACCTGGCCATAATTACCCGCTTTAAGAAGAGGGAAAACGGGAGCATTATGAACACTTCCCTCCGCCTCTATCTATCTCATCAATGCGTCTGTCGTCGTCTAATTAGCGGTCTAACTGATGAAAAATACCCTTGTCAAAATAGCTCAAATAATGACAAAAGTTAATGCAGCACCCCATTTACTGCAGCGCAGTCTCAAAGCACAAAAGCTGTCAGAGAAGAAAGTTCACCGATGTCAAACAAAAAACAGCAGGAAAACAATGGATTAGGTTTTTAGGCAATTCTATATTTACATTTAGTTATTTTGCACCAGTTAGCAGATAATCTAGAGATGTTGACCGATTGGAAATCAGTTGTAAGATGAAAAACAAGCCGTTTCTACTCAATAACAAATCAAAACATTTAGAATCTCTCATATTTAACATTTGAGGTTTGAAATGAAGAAAAAAATTAAACAAAATGTATATTTTTCCTGTATTCAAATATACTTCCCTACAATATAGTAGGTGACAGAATTCACAGTATTTAGAAGAAAACTAACCAGATGACATACAACTTCCTGAAGTGTGGATCTGAAGTGTGGATCTGACAAACACTTTACCATCCCTTGAGGCCACAGGAGAGGATTTGAGAATGGCAGTGAAGCATCACACCAATGAAGCAACAATGACACCATGGCAGATGCTGTATGTCTGGATTCCATTCATGCTACACACATATATATATACTACAAAGAGTATACGAGTATACTATACAATAGTCACAAAGTAAAATCTCAATCAAATGTAGTACCTACAAAGACAGTATGCGATTTCAGATGCAGCTTTTATGTTGTGCTGTTTTGGACTTTATTCTGCCACCTACTGATGTGGAGAAGGCATTACAAACTAATTTTCCATTTGTAAACCTAATTTACTAACATATTGGCCACACAGGATTAATTGTATTTCAAACAATAAGTTTTTTTCCAAAACAACAAGGTTTTGGCTGGTCATGTGATCTCAACATTGCCACCACCATTAAGGAATGACATGTATGCTAAACTGGCAACAAAAAGTACAAATAATATATTCAACAGTAATATTTCTATAGAGGGAATAAAATAGAACAAAATTCTTACATAACAGTACTATTTGCAGTTTGGATTCACACAAACACACACACCCCACAGGAAGTACTTTGTCTGTCTGATTAAGTGTAAATACCAAACATGAGGGTCGAACTGCTGTGCTCTGCACAACATCTGGAGCGGGTCAACATCTGTGTCCAGGTTGCCAACTTCACTAAACAAAAGCTGGCAGCCTTGAGCACAGAGCTAATAGAGAATGATAGGAAGGGGGTAGATGATGATGACGAAGGCCTGCGGAGAGCTGAACAGAAGATCTGGGAGACTCACAAGATGCTTGTGCCTGTTAACAAACAGGAGGTTTGACTACGACTGATACATGAAAAAATATGATAATTTGAAGGTATATTCAACAGTTTTCATCAATAATGCAATTATATCCCATTGACTTTCATCGATTGGACAAAATATAATTTTATCAGAAACTTTTTTGTGTGTTTATTAGAATAAAGAATTGGGCGAGTAAATATACTTTTTTTGCACACTGTGCCTTTAAGAGTCATTTTACTGTTCAGTTGAAACGAAAAATGTATGGACTCCACTAATGCAAGCAAATCATGAGACGTGAAAGCATTTATCAAGTGATGGCTTTTTAACAATCAGAAGTGCAGCAAAGGCAACATATCAAATTCCATCTTCAAACCGCTTTATATAGAGCTTCACAGTGGCTGCGAGCTGATCATTCAAAGGTGGCATCTGGGGATGAAATTACCTTATGTGGGTTGTCATGAAAAGAATGAAGCAGTATTTTCCGTCCTTTAAATTAAAACCTATTAATGGAAGCGCTGCCGAGAACACAAAGGATTTCAAATTGATATCCACTGAATAGGCTGAGGTTTGCATGCAGTTATCATAAGGCTACCGCAGTTCTGCGTTATGGAGTTGATAAGTGTCTGTCAAGAATGGTCAAATGGAAAATGTATTTCGAGGTGTGGCATTTGGGGCAAGATGCCTGATGGTTCCTGGAAGTAGCTATCGATCTAGTTTCACGGTTTTTGATACTGTGTTTAGCCAGAGAGCAGCTTCTCTACATTCATTAATCATTCAGAGATGCATGTTGTGTTTACAGTCCAAATCTAGCACATTTTGTGAGAGGCTTTTCAATTTAGATGCTTTAAAGATAATAGTGCCTCACTGCCAATATGCGACTGCCTCAGTGCTTTAAATTACTATGCCTAATGTATCTCGAAACAGCACTTGCATGGTATTTGGACTGGATTTCTACATCGCTCAATGCTGTGCTATTTGCGCGTCAAATAAATTAGAATTTGCCGGTTTGTGGGTACGTTTAACAGCATATTATGAGGCTATTGTTGACGGTGAGACTATTACACAATACTTCATTGTAAGAGTGTTTGGCAACGTATAATCAATAAAACTAGCTAAATAATAACATTTTCAAGCAATATGATGACTTTCACTATGTTTGATGTAGACACTAGACAAACAATGAAAACCCTTTCCTAAACCACATCCACAAAGGATGGACTACATACTGTACTACAATAACACTGCAGAAAATGTGCCTTGCAATTCCAATTCCAAATTGAAATATGTGAATAACTAACGATATTTAAGTGCAAACTGCCCGAGCTACATTTGGCCCAGTGGGCCGTAAGGAGCCCAGAGAAGTCGTAAGACAAGTTGTCAGGGGTTTTGTTTGATCAAGCATAATTTTTACGGCTCTTTAGGGAGCAATAAATAAACTGATAATTGAGCTTGATGCAAAAACGTTAAGGGCTTTGTAACTGGGCAAGCTAAGAATGATGGCTAACCGGAGGGTACGAGCATGGCAGCTTTGCAAGGCGCAAACAGAGTAAAGCCACTTGACAGGACAGCGAGCTGCTCTCAGAGTGAGGATCATCTGCAGAGTTCATTAAATTTGCCTGCAGGACAAAGTAATCTATGCTCGTCAACAGCATTCTGCTCACAAGAAGCGATTGGTGTTCAGGAACCAGATTAATTCAGAGCATATACATATAAATACACACGGGTATGGGAGAACATGTGCTTTATGATATCTTGCCATGCAATCGCAGTTTTAGAGGCTTAGCATACTCTAGGCCCCTTGATGTGCGTAAGAAACCCGAAGGCGGATTTGACTCAGGAACACACACTGACTGTGAATCAATGTCTACAGTTTTATTGATTTGTGTTTATAAAAAACATTGCCATTAGCAAAACAGGGATTAGTAAGATCGTCTGAACTAGGGATATCAAAAATGCCGATATGAAAAGTCGATATGAAAAACATTGAGATATACTGGTATTTATAGAGTATCCAGAGTACTGGCTCAATCCAGTAACCAAGGGCTTCCTGAATAACTCTTGAGTGCTAAATGTTAGTATTGACTGGAGTAATTTTGGTTTCGTGAGAACACTGACCTGAACTAAATGCTTGATGAATAGGTCAATGACGTAGATTGCTTATGATAAAGAAAAATATTTAAAGATCAAATGTTGGTATACACATTTGTCTACACATACTTATCATTATTTTCCAAAACATTTTTAAATGTGTTGTATGTTTTCCCCTTAAATCCTGAATTATTCATTTATACATATCATTAGGTTTTGGACTTACATGACACACTGACCTTGACATGATCATAGAGTCTTTTTAAAATCTTTCCATAAATAAAATTTGAATGCAGACCTTTGAAAAATGCTCATCATAGAAGAGGTGTATCCAAGTTAACTTACTATACATGCAAATTGCTCTTTAATACATTTTTGAATAAATTAAAAATAGAGTAGGTTTTTTCTGAAAGGCTAGCAATAGCAAGCTAGCTTTGAAAGCATAAGATCCCACCCTCCCTTCGAATCGCTCTCCAAAGCCACGAGTCCTCCAAAACAGACCAAACAGTCAGACTGGACAAACATTCTATGGTCCTATGCCTTGCACAGACGATATAAATACATTTAGATCATGTAACCCAGGGATTGTTACCAGAATGTAATCAACTATTTCAACATAAAAATGTTTTTGAACCCTGCCTTTAATCGATAAAGAAGAAAAAAATGAGCGGCACGTCATTGACTCGAAAGTCACTGTAGGGGGTTGTCGGTTTTTGTAGGGTAATAATTATTAATTGTTGTGTATTTATGAATGCTCTAGTTTCTTTATAATGTGGCATCATGTTCTCTTCTTTTCACCAGGTTACTGATTAAAACTTACTTGCTAATTAGCATGTACTAATTGCCTCTACTTGTGACAGACTTGGCTGCATTACCATCCACAACTGACTAAAAATAGCATGCTCCCTCTCCCTTCCTCTGCACAGGTTGGTGTCAAAGATTATTCGCTACACAGCGGGTAAACTACACAGCAACTTTGGGAGCAGCCACAGATGCCCCAGTGACCCACCCATCAAACCCCTGACCGAAGCACGCAAAGCATCTCCTGTTTCTGGACAGCAGGGGTTGATGGGAATAATGCAAAGCTTTTAACATAAGCCGAGAGTTACTAAGTACTAAGCAAGAAGGGAATATAAAAAGTAACCCTTTCAAAGACTGAATTGCTGGGCTACATGACACAAGCCAATTTTCTTCAAGATCTTCCTTTGGTCAGACAAACACATAGTTCATATTTTTTATACTTTTTTTTGTGTGTCACTTATTCATTTTTAGTAGCTAGCTTTTACGTAGCTGGCTCGACTGTAGTTTCACTATTTTACATAAGCATAGCAAGCTAGTTTCAAATTCTCTTCCCTGACACTGAGAAACAATTCCAACATTGACATCCCAACAAACGCACTAGAGAATGATGACATGTCAGCCTGCAGGAAGTATTCAAATGTTAGACTGTGTAATTATCACTTGAAAATAGACATATAAAACACTAAAACATCAAGATCCTTTGACTTAAGGCATCTTTGATGTGCTAATATATGCACACAGAGAGAGGTTGTGACTTCTAACGCTACAATCTTTGCAAGCTCTTTTCAGTAGGGAATTGAATATAGAGTATATAAGCATATTCTACACATAATGCCTAATATGAAAAGCCTTTACTACCGACACTACTCTGGCATTGAATGCATTGACGCTCCACAAAGAAATGCTCCTCTGAAAGATGCTTCAACAACTTAGTGGGACATTAAATGTTGGATAAAGTACAAGGAAGGCAGAACGATCACAGAAGTGCAGGCACCTGAGTGTTTGTTGTAGGCCAGATCTGTGCAAGGGGCCACCCGTCACGCTGGCAAACAAGAGAAAACCACGGCAGGGAGAAGGGGAAGCATTTAAATAAATAAAATAAAACCATTGGTAGCCGCAGGCTTGGTGGCACAGTTAAAGATTAATGCTATTCTTCTGCAAATATTGCTCAGAGGGACAACATGAGTCACTTTCTCAACAGTAAAGCACTCATGAAAGCAAAAGCCAGGGGAGACCCTAAGGCGAGGCCTCTGGGGGTGAGGTGGACAGCCCTGGATGAAAGACCAGCTGTCTATCAGAGGCAGTTCATGTGTTTTAGTGGTAGCAGAACACAATGGCGTTTGAAAGAGATACATTTAAATGTTTCTCTTCCGGAAGTGTCTCTATGTGTGTGCAAGTGTAGTTTGCTCACCTGAGTAGGCCCAGTAGGACTCTTCGGCCGCTCTGCGGTGCCTGTCACCGATTGGCCAGTCATAATGCTCCGCTTTGTTCCCTTCTGCCAATGCTGAAACAGAAAAATAATGATACACAATTTTAGATTATGTGCTGAGATAGTCATGTGGACAATGTGAACCTGCATCTGTCTTTCTGATCCCATTCCTAAATCTTCTGCTCATAATTGCATGTCCTATTTCCCAAAAACAGCATCCCCCTTTGACTGATTAATATAAGTCTTTGTTACACTTGGTTATATATCCGCCGAAAGAAGTTCTGTTAATTTATCTCTAAACATTTTTAACTAAATTGAGTAAATATTATCTAAAATGTTTTATTTCAGTGAATATCTTTAAATCAATTTTATTACCCTTACCTTGCTCTCTAGTTTTCTGTATTGGGATCAGCCATTGAAAATTTCATTTTCATATAGAGATCCACACAAGTACACAAACATACACGAATCACAAGGGTCAAACTCTAGCTCGAGGCACAAAAACAAATCATGAGATACAACCTCACACAGTAAAGCACCAGCCTGCGATCTCTGGCTGAACCAAGTCATTAAATCCTGTACAAACCAATCTGGCAAAAAAAAAAAACACTCCATTAGAGAGAAAAACAGCCCCCCACACAGCGGTATTTACAGCCTGTATGCTCTGGGATCAGTTTCCCCCTCCCTCATTAAACATGTATGAGGGGTTAAATAAATAAACAAGGCCTGATTGGCCGGTGAGAGGAAGGCTAAAGCGCCAAGTGCCGAGTCAAAGAGGCTGCGGACAGGGCGCTGGCAGCCAGAGACGGTGAGCTGTTCCACCACTCCATCAGAGACACCAAGACCAGCTGTATCCCACCGGTAGGCCAATCTAATCTACACTCAACCCAGCAGAAGTTCCAAACCCCTTCGCCTACTTGCTCAGGGCTCCAAGGCTCATTTTAGCTGTGAGAATACAACACCAGAGGATTGGGGAGCTTAGATTATCTTAAAGACCCAAACCTCTCGGTCGCCAAGGATGCCAGAGATGTTTCTGGGTTGAATGAGAATTTATTCCGACTTGCAGCATGGGCTGGAGGGGTTAGGAAGGATGGCACACATTCCAGCACCCTGTGGCCTCTGTGTGAGTTTATCAGAGGCGATCTCGACCCCTTGGCTCCTGACTGCGGGATGTAAGGGATGCACTGGAAAGTGAAGAGATGACGTGAGATCAGCCTCACAGCTGTCGTCCACGTCCAAACTCTCAAACACACTGTGGCAGGACTTGGGGGTGACTGCCATTTTTGATCTAGACTGACCCAAAAAAAGAGTCACTAGAAGGGAAGGAAGAGAATAGCTGAAGAAAGCACTAAGATGACTAAAACCATGGCAAGATGTTAATGAGAAATGGGGCACGTTGTTTCCGCAAGCCTGCCGATGTGCTGACCACACTACGGTAACAAGGACACACTGCCTAAAAGCCATCACTCAAAACATAATGCAATTTACAAGGCCCCTCTCTCTCTCCGAGCATGCTGGGTAAGTATATTCTGATATGAACAATGGGTGACTTTTTGTTTCAATGACAAACTGCCTTCTGCTCCTCGCTGCTCTAATTCTTCAGGATAGCGGCTCGGGTATGGCGGTGAATGCCAATCAGAGGGTATGCTATTGCTTCTCTATGAATTACATTATTGATTGCCGATACTCTTTGGACAGAAAATGTAATTATGCAATGTGGCATGCTCGGCTTAGCTGCTATCCTACCGATATGTCACTCATGTTCTTTCTCTTTCCCTCAATCCCTGCCTCCCTCCCTGTCCATCCATCAGTGAAGCTGTCTCCCTCTCTCCCACACTCCAAAACTTACTTCCTGGGAGTAACTCGGAGAAACCTGGGATGCTCCTTTGGCCGCTCTGAGGAGTCAATACATCAGCAGCTGAGTTGACCTCTTCTAGAGGCTTGCTTTCTTCCTTTCTGCCTTTCATTTATCTCTCCCAAACCTGTCTACCTTCCCATACCCAGTTCTGGCTGTTTACTCACATGGTCACTTGTTTTTAAGAAGAGCCAATGTTTATTTTTGGCCTTTTTTTTGGCCAATACCAGCTCCTACATCACTCCACAAACACCTGCACCTACAAATCACTGTACCCCACGCCTTCTTTTCTCTCCTCCAGATGTCTTCAGCAATGGAGCATAAATGCTTTAAACAGCCAAATAATTGGGCAACAGCACCTTGACTGAATGTGACTCAACATTCAAACAAAGAGAAGCACCGTGTTCCAACCCAACAGTGTGTAGATACATTCTAGCAAGATAAATGGATAGATTAGAGAATGGATGGGAAAATGTCATATTCACAATTTGGACAAACATAACCTAACCCAAAATTCTTGGTATGGCCAATCAAGCCTCTTCCTCTGAGCTACCAATTAACCAAGCTTTAGAAGCTGTAATGGCTTTTAAAAGCTTTTCCCTTAGGACAGGCCATGCTCTCAAACCGGCTGACTGGTTACTGCTCTTTTCACTGTTCTTTACTGATCCAGGATTCAATTATGTGGTTGCACTTTATTTTATCCGTTGTTGTGCTGATACAACAGAGTTGGAATGTACATGACCAGTCATGAGTTACTAGCAATTCCATCAGCATGGTTTTGCTGTCCTGAGTGTGGTTAGGTAACTGTGCTGAGACCTACATCCATATAGTGGTTTGTAAACGCACCATACTGAAAATACTGGAAATGCTACTGTGCTCTAGACCATTTTGAAAAATGCTTTAAGTGACACTTCACAGATTACTTATTTTCTTGTGTGGGACATGTTTTCAGATGCGCAGTGCGCACACATGTAAATCAAGCTATTTAGGGACATACCATAGATACAGCCCGAAACCCTAAAGTTAGCATATGAAGGGTAACGATTCTAAGAATGTTACTATAGGCCTTCAACACTATGTTTTTAAATATATATATAATGATAAAATCAGTCTCTTCTCATTTTGTAGTAATAGGATTTAGTCTGCAATTCACAACTATGTTTCGACAAGTTAATGACAATCAGGGTTTGTTAAACCTAACTTGCATGCAAAGTTATAGTTTGAGTTCAACAGATTTGGGCAACACTGACACTGGTTAAATGCTTTTACCCTACCTCTAAAAAACTGATTTAAATTTTTAGACTTAAAAACATTATTTACATTTATGCTTATGAACTATTTTCCTTTTGAGGATCCCAAATGATTTCACTCAACGAGGCCTTCAAGAGGCATTTTCCAGCAATTTCATCCTGACAGTATGGTTTAGAAACACATTCAGAGATGAAGACACTTACAAGAAAGGAAACGTGTCCAGTGAAGTGCATACACTGACAAGTATGACAGAGCTTAGTCCCACACACACATTTTGATTGATTCATTTCTGTGGTATATGGGGCAAGCTAAAAAAAAAAACAGTTTGACATCCTCTGCCCCTGCTTTGGGTACTAATATGGAGAAAACTCCATATCTTGCCCTGGTTTAGAGGGGAACAGAGAGAGAGAGAGAGAGAGAGTACGTTACCAAGAGATACAAAGAACGACCAACCACCACTGGAAAAACAAAAACTCATAGCCAGGTTACAAACATACACCACGCCAAGCACAGATGTCAACACACACACACACACACACACACACACACACAATCCTCTATCCCCCAGACCCTGTCGAAATCAATCAGCATCAATTCAACCCAATATGCACAAAGAGCCTTTGTACACAGAGTCACACACATGATCAAGAGAACGCACGAGGCTGGACTGACATCACACACACACACACAAAAGAATGTCATATTGTTCAAAAACAAGCAACATCGGCTTAAAGCACAATCTTTCAAAATCTAGAATCAACTGCGTATCGATGCCAGAGTACGCTTGCCTTCTGTGATCAAATCTCCGGCGCCAGGGGTTCCATCTAGCCCAGCTCTTCTAAATGAATTCTGACGTAATTGATTTACATCCCTCTATTAGAGCTGCAGAATTTTATGAGGAAGATATTGTGAGTTGTCATTTGTCTCGTCTTGTCTCCACAGAAACAGCAACAGAACGAAGAGAGTTATGAGGGCTTCGTTTTTAGATGCAAATTCCGGAACTCTCAATGAGACAAGTCTCGGAGGAGCCATGCGATGTCATCTAACTGCCACTCTGAGATTGCTTTTGCCAAGGATGGGCCAATCATCGCTTAATGAAAGTGTGTCAAATAAGCTTATTTTGAATGAAACCTAAGGAGCTCTCTATGCTAACTGCCATTGGTGATCAATAAAATGTGTGCAGATAATTCATACATATTTAAACTTGAGATCTAGCAGAAGTTCACCCAAAAATAGTCTGTCATTTACTTTCAGTTAAACTCATGAATGTTATTGAACACAAAGGAATTTATTTTGAAGAAAGTTTGTAACCAGGCTGTTTTGGGGCACCATTGACTTCCAAAGTAGGAAAAAAAAATTACTATGGAAGTCAATGATGCCCCAGAACTGCTCTGGTTCCTATATTCTTCAGAATATCTTCCTTTGTGCTCAGCAGAACAAAGACATGCATACAGGTTTGGAACTACTTGAGGGTGAGTAAATGATGACATAATTTTCATTTTTGGGTGAACTATCCCTCTAAAGGAAAGTAAGATGCACATGCTGTGGGCCATAGTTTAAAATATGTATTAATCACATAGTGTAGAAAGAAATGGCTACCATAGGCACGCTATTTGTCAATTAATTTAGGCTACGCAGAGGCTAGTATGTTAGAAAACTGAATAATCACACTGGCGATTGCAATATAAATCCTTGGAAAACTGACTAGATAATGAAACATTAATAAAGTCCCAGACAATGTACCAGATTTAATAGTTATAGCATAGATTTTGTTTGTGAAAGTTTGCTAGCTTTTAAGCTAAAACATGTAATCACTTGTAGAACACCTGTAGGCTTCTAAATCCAAAAACAAATGCGAAAAACTAATTCCGATTCTAAAATACTCTCAATATTCTCAGAGGTGCTCAAAATCAAACTTTGCTTTGCTTACTCTGCTTGACTGTTAAGTATATATGAGGAAAGACTCAGAGATGTATTGGACAGGTTAGTTTGCACTTACAAGGAGTCTGACTTACTCTAAAGATTGACATACAATACTAGATACTAGACAATACAAAAATGTACTGTAGTGGTATCATGGTACAATTATTGCATCAGACAATAATTGTAACTTTGATATATATAACAACATGATACCAAATGGTAGCAAGAATATAATTATGATTGTGAAGGTTTTTGGGTTATTTTATTGATATTTTGGAATATTGATTAAATGGCCAAATTATTTTTGGCGCCATTGTGTGTAAAATTAAACAGAATAAATACAATATAATTAGGTAAAATATAAAACTGTAAAACTAGTATGTAGGAATTTTGTGTGCAAGGTTCTAGAAAAAAAAGTGCTGTAAGTGTCCACTATTCAATTCTGACTGGCATTCAGTTATTAATGTTCAGTTATTAATGGTGACTTCAGCCTAAGGGGAAAAGCTGTTCGCATGCTTAATTGTTTCAGTTAGATAGTTTTGAATTTCAAGTTTGTTCCAACTTCATTGAAATGCATATCAGGCATTCACATTCATGCACTTAACCTTGATTTTGCTTTTGTCTTTTTGGACAGGAGGGGTCAGCATGAGTATGTCTGTCCTAATGGACTCATTAATATTCTCCTCCGGTCTCTCCTGAAGGGCGTTCACCCTGTGGGCATATCCAGGACACATATATACCCCACCGTCCCATGCGAAGATGCACATGCTTTTACACACATGGAGCCACATCTGTCGCCTAAATCTTTCCAGAAATCTGAGAGGGCAGCAAACACAGCGAGAACATGTTAGGGAAGATGGAAGAAACACAGATTAGGGCAAATTGAGAGCATTAGAAAAACATAATGGTTTCAACCCCTTTACCCATGCTCCACTTACATGCCAGTCAGGAAAAGCTTGACCATACAGTACATGGATTGATGTTAAACAAAAACATGGCACTTGTTAGAAGAACTGACTCAAAATTGTATAGTTGTGAGATTAATCCGCGACAACCAGTATAACACTGATGTACAGTATAGATTTAAAATCTATACTGTCAACATTAATCCTCTTGTGACTTCATCCAAATATTTGGCTTCATTTGGATGCAAATTACAACTATGAAAAATTGATAATGTACAACCTCTGGAACTGAGAAGTCAAACTCCTTTTAGCAAAATTTATTTAAAAGCACACAATGTACATTTAGTGTGGAATTAGTGCAATATTTGAGACCTGATCAGCTTTCTTTAATGTAATTGACTTGAGGATAGTATCAGCTGAGTGCTGGGATCTCTATTACGCCGTTTAACCAAAATGGCACCACTCTCAAAGAACCTCACGTTTTCACCGGTTTGAGAACCAAACAATGAGGTAACTGACCTTTGTCATTAAAAAAGGAAGGATACATATATTTTTACTTTACTAGATATCTACTAAGGACCTTACCAGAGACTATCATTACACGAGTTGGGACAACTGGCATGATGTTGGTGGTTCCTGACTCAAATAAATATATTTAATAGGAACAGCACCCCCTTTTCAGTTAAGAAACACTTTTTTTCTTGGGCCAGATAGGGCTCAGCACCATCACGGTGTAGGTTGGAAGACTTTTATCTCTGTTGAGACAGACGGAGAAAAGAAAGGAAGGCAAGGAAGTGAAATAAAGAACAAGTCCTTTATTTCTCTTCAAGAGAGGCTTGAAGGTCAAGGCACATGAGAAGAAATATCCGTAACAGATGCCACATAGCATGGCCAACAGCCGACAGTGGACAGCTGCTTCAGCCTGCCGTGGTTCAACTCCCACAGCTTTGAAGAGAGGTGACGCGTATGCATCAAGTGTGCGAAACTCTCCTGTGTCTTGTACACATTTCAATATCAATGCCTGTAGACTCGTCAAGCGCTGGTAAGGGAATTTGTGTCCCATCCATAGTGTGATTAAAAACATGCCACACTGTGAATCTAACAGGACAAAGGCTTTGAGGTCTCGAGACATCAGCCTTTGTAGCGTTTGTTATGTCTACATCAGAGTCCTGTGGCTAAGCAGCTATCTTAATGACTTCAAGGACAAGACAGGAGGTCTATTGTTTATGGAGCACTGAGTCCAAAAGAGAGAGAAAGAAGGAGACTGAGAGAAACGGACTGTTATTAAATCGGAAGGCGCCTAAGCAGCTGACAAGCAGTGTGTGACTGTGTGTGTCAAATAGGGAATGAGAGAATGAGAAAGGGGGAGAGACAGTGAGAGGGAGAAAGAAAAATGGTGCTGGCAGCGCCAGGCGACACTGTTAGACATAATAACATAATTTGAAGTAATGATGGTTACCCTTTAAGATAGTCCACGGGGAGAGAAAGAGAGTTGAACTAGACTGTCTTTGGTCTCCAAAAGCAGCATCCAGCCATACTGATGGCAAAAGCCATTTATAACAAAAGCGAAGTGTACTGTCACTCCTTGACCAATTAGGTTAAGAACACGACATGAATGATTGGAACGCATTAGAAACACACAGTTATTGGGACAGTAAAAATTAAGCCTATGATACATGGAGAAAGCCAGCTGTTAGCATTCCCATACATCACAAATGGCAGTTGACCCCCTTAAGAAGGATCCAACATTTCTGTCATTGCTGACAAGATCTAACAAATTTGCTTAGGGTATATCTGACACAATAAGGAACAACGAGAGTCCATTGGAACAACTTGCCTGTGCTTTTGTATATGGGCCTAAATAAAATTCACTGCAGCTTCCAGTTGAAATGAACACTAGTGGTAATAAAATACCAACAACTTGTAATCCTTTCCGAACAAATTATGATTACAAGGGAAAAATATCGCTTAGCTTTTTTAAATCAATTTATTTTTACAATATTATGTTTACAACCTAAAAACACTTACATGTACGTACATGATTTACGAATACATTTGAACACAAATACATTTTGATGTTTGCATCACATAACAAGCTTCATATGTATGGCTTTTTTAATATAGTAAACTTGCTCGGTAGCACACCTGGTACAGCATTTTACTTGTGATGTGGAGCACTCTGATGCCAGAACTGTGAAACACAAGTCACAGTAAAAGGGCTCAAATACCTGTAGATGAAATCTAAAATGTCATGGTTGGTTCATCAAATGCATTTTTGATAAAAGCATCTGCTAAATGCATAAATGTAAATGTAATCCAGTTTGGGAGTTCTCCCAAAAATAATTGTCTCTGGCAGAACTATTATAATGGAATATCTGTGATTCATGTATTGCATTTTTTATTCTGTCAGAACACTGACTGGACACTGAATGGACTGACCAGTTTATGCTAAAGCTAGCTATTACAATGCTTACAATGCATATGTATGTGGTATATGTGGTATATGAAGTATGCCTGAGTGTTCTAACACTAACACACTATGTAATGTAATGACAATCTTGCATTGCTTTTCATGTCTGCAGACTGAAATTATAGCACAAGAAAGTTTATTTACAAAAACAGTGCAATGTTTTGACAAGTCAAGTCTTCATCAGGCACAGTACCATCTATCTTTTCTCGTCATTCTTGTTTTGCTATCCTGCCCCTGAGCCCAATTTAGGTTTTGAATGTGCCATCCATATGTATGATATATATATATTTTGTATTTTTAGGGTAATTTCGTGTCTTATTCCTGTAGTTGTCACAGCTAAAATACACATCCAAAACCTACTTAACTGATACATGGGGGTCATAAGCATATGTGTGCAAATCAGAGCAAGCAGGAAAAGAGAAGCAGGAAAGGAGGTGCTTAATAATTTTTGCACCTGTTTGTGATTAACAAACCCTCACACTCATAGCGGGGTGTTAAGAATGCTAAAGATGCCGGCGGGGCGAACTGCAAGAGCCTCGCTTAGACAGCAGTCAGTCACCGTGTGGAGAGAGAATGAGAAAACTGCTTCCCATGGCTGTGATTGGGAGGAGATGCTGGCGCCGCTCCAGTGGACGTGTGTTTGTGTTCGGAGTGTGTGGAAAAGGGGGCGCCTTGGGGCAGGATGTTCGGGCATGGAACTCGGGCCCACAGGAAACGAGAGAGAAAAAGATGAGACCTCGAAATAGCACTCTACTTCCCCTCACTTCTATTTGCATACAAAAGCTAGAACTGGCCATGGAGTTCAGTCCCTCGAGGTTCCTACCGAATGCCAGGAAAGCTCTCGGTACCTCTTACTCTCTCGCTCTCTATCTATCTTTCTCTCGTAGTTTGCCCAGAACTCCTTGGAGTCTATCAGGCACTGTATTATGCTTTCTGCTGGCTTCATTAGTCCTGTATGCTGCACCGGAGAATTTCATTACAAACACACGCAGCCAAAGTTCACTAAAAAACAACAGTCCCTGGGCTACACGAGTTTCCTTTGTGATCTGATTACCCAGAGAGAGTGAGAAAGATAGCATTTCTGAATATAAGAATTGGTGTGAGCAAAAAAACAACAATGGAATAGATCCACACCCAATGAGAATTGTGTTGTCGTTTGAAACAAAACTCATAATGCGAACAGCGCTTTCACAGAAGGGCTGGATCCCAACCAGGCCGCCATGTGTTCTGTGAAGCTGCGAATGTTCTTTGCCCTCTGCAATATGCTTCACAGATCTTCTGTATGAATAAATCACGACGGTAGATACCGCATTTCCTGCGTCAAATTCTCATTCATGTCATTTGTCTCACTTGGGATCTTTCTCTGTCTCATTTACATTTTTTAAACAATTAGTCATCACCAACCTGTTTCGTTTGACAGAGATGAGTTTAATTTTGCCACAGACATGTCTCTGTTGACAGAGGTGCGATGTTCTAGTGTTTTTTAAATGTGTGAATATTTCATATTGTAGTTTTAAGTGGAAATCATTGTGCTAATGTCAAGAAACATTGACAAACACGCATTTTACAGCTCTCGTTTTGTGCATAGGTGACTGCATGTGTTTTGTAACCTCATCTGGAAAGAGAAAAGGCAATGTGTTTAGCCTCAACTGGTTGCGATGACACCACACACGCCACCGCCATCCGGCTAATGATTTTGAATCGATACGGAGACCCGTGGTGCTCCTTCATGCAAAAGGGGTCACCTCGCAGGTCACGGCTAATCTATTACTGCTCAAACACCAATACGGCCTTGGACACAGAAAATGTCAGCACAAAAGTAAATAGAGAGAAGAATGTAAAATTGCATAACAGATACAGGGAGGAAATGTGCACACATTTCAAAAGGTGAAGTATGCAACTTTTTTTGTAGATAAAGACATTTTTCTCCTATCCTGATTTTATCTAAAGAGACACATCTATCACCATGAAAAAATATTTTCACACATTCGATATAAAAGCTATATATATATAGCTATTAAAGCTAAAATATTAGCATCTGTGTTACGGTTTCTTGATGTTTCTTGACCAACACTCTGTAAAATCTGTAAAAATAGGGAACAAAATCTGTAAAAGTAGGGCACAATATACTGCATCATTTGAAGGAATTTTTCCGTATTTATTCTTTACAGGTGTTTTACCAGTATTTTGAATTTTACACTTCATTGCATTGTGTTTTATAGTTAACTGAAATTTCCGTAACATGTATGGATAATGTTGTGTGCAATGAGCTGTCAGTACTTTTCTGTTATTTTACAGATTTATTTTTTAAAGAGAATATAAATCTAATTTAAAATACATGTACTTGGAAATATTTGACACTATTTTCAACTAAAGTTAAAATCTACAAATCTCATATAAGCAAGTAAAAATGGTGTAAGCATGCAAAAAGTTACAACATATCCTACACCTTGAATACATATGTGAGAGCACAGATCGTAATAGCTATTCTCAAAAGGTTCTTCTATACATATACAGAACTATACATTCCTACATACCGAATCATTACATTTATGGTGCATTAACTTATTTTATATTTAACAAGAGACTTATTGGCCTTGACATGCAGTCTTGTCTAAATTGTTCCTATCTATGATAGATATGATACAGAATGGATATAATTTCCTGTTTAATGGTTTTCTTTCTGCTTGTTGGTTTGGCAGAGGGTTACTGATTCCTTTCAAGATTGTAGAGCAAATAGTATGTGGACTAAGTTATCAAAATTACAATTTCTCACCTCTGTTCTTATGTCGTTGTTTATTAGCTAATATAGCCAATAACTCACCCCAGCTTTATAGAATTTGGGTTTGGCAAACACACCTGGAAACTCAATTGAAGAGCACAGACAAGATTAAGACGGCCATGCATATTAAATTATTGTTTGTAGTGTGGAAAACAAGAGCAAACGCTTTGAATGGGGAGGCTAGTCAACGTCAAGATGTCCACAGTGTAATCTCACCACAGCTGGACGCGGCAAAGTGTTGGACATGAAATTCGTGAATGTGGAAATTCGATTAACACCCACATGAGGTGATGAGACCCCTTTTCTATAAACACAGACACACACACACACACACACACACACACACACACACACACACACACACAGAGAGAGCCACACACAACTCAGCGCTGGCCCAATGCAAACAACGAGCTCTTCCCCCCTGCCAGTGGCTAATGACAGACCCACTGCTTCATTGCAGGAAAACCATCTGGTGGCCGCAAAGCTTTTAAACCAAACAAAACACTGCCAACCAGAACAAACTGTGTGATCGACCATGACTACACACACATACACAATAGCAGGCATCATTCATGTCATCAGGTTGTCATGGACGTGGTGTGGGTTCATTCAACTTTGCTTTAGGCTTCTTTGCGAACTTGTAATTTGTTTTCATCACTTTTTGTGCACGTGTGTGTATGCAGACACATATTCGATATGATAAATACAGCAAACGCTGCATGTGGCACCGAGGTCCTGCGGATTGCAGCCTCAGTAGATTACACACATACATTCATCACATGCACTTTCTGAATCATGCTTATTTAGCTGTGTGGAACTGCTTCATAATCACTCAGTATGGCACGTCCAAATATAACATTCACTACACTTTTACTTTGTGCTGAAATCATGGAGACACATGAAATGGGCTGAAATGTGAAAGGGGGGAGAAATCTTCCTGTGTGTCCCATTACGATAAAGATAAATACATAGGAGGACAAAAAAGCTTTTAATCGCTTTTGCTCACAAGGGCTCCATTTATGTGATTTAAAATACAGCAGAAGCAGTACAATTATGCAATATTATCACAATTTTAAAATAACTGTTAATATATTTTTTAATATAATTTATTCCTGTGATGGTAAAGCTGAATTTCCATCAGCCATTACCACAGTTTTCAGTTTCACATGATTTTAAATATATTGTAAATTATTTAAATACAAATTTAATATAATATATATATATATATATATATATATATATATATATATATATATATATTGCGGAAAAAGGCTTCCATAGTGTGCAAATGTACATACGTAAAGTTGTTTTTAAAGAGGTTTTTGTTTCAGTTATGATTTCATGTTGACTTTCCATTTAAAGAGCATTAAAAAAAACACTTGGTTCCCTAAAGAGAGAGAGAAAAAAGGCTTTTAACCAACCACATCTGTTTCACAAAGTTCGAGCTTTACACTATCAGCCACCCTGTGGATTATGATTGCGAAGAAAATGAGGCCAATTAGTGAGTCAGATTTTCAGGTTTTCATTAAAATGGTCTTCAGCGGTACCTGCAGTTTCTCAATCTGCAAGTGAAATTCATCCTGGCTTTAAGGAGTAATGCTAAAAGAGGACACTCCATAAAATCCCCCATTGATTCAAAGATAACTGATCAGAAACATCCAGATACCAAAATCCGATTAATTTCAGATAAAACAAATGTGCATGGGGCAGATATTAAAATTGCAATTTGTGCAAATATCACAGGGACGTATAAAGATGTGCCTCACTCATAGCGTAGCTTAGCATAACACTAAACATAACGACTTGGCCGCAATGGCAGCCCTGCAAAGTCAAAAATAAAAATAAATTCCTTCAATTAGACATTTGTAAGTAAAATGCCTGGTGTTAGCGACTCAAAGCAATTTCCTTTAAGACGTCAGTGTGCTGAAGTGAATCCAACTAATAAATGAGGAGAACTGGTGAAACGTATTTTCAGCTGATAAAACATACCTATGAAATGTATTTCTCATTGGACTACCACATCTAATTATACACCTGTGAAATGGGGGTAGAGGCGGTAAAGCTCGGAAAGCATCAGTGGTAAAGCTCCCATTAAAAATACACTTAAACCACTTTGGAAGGAAGGAGAAAGAGGAGGTGAAAGCAATCCCTGTTCTTAGCTCGCTCGCTCTCGGTTAATGAGTATGTTTTCTTATGTGGCACTTCATATTATTCTGTGCATATGAAATAACGGTGGCATTTGGAGTGACAAATTTGAACTGATTGAAAGAGTATAAACAATGCATCAACAATTCAGAGGTGTAAAGGAGTGTGTGTGTGTTTGAATGCATTTGAGTGTGTGTGTGTGTGTGTGTGTGTGTGTGTGTGTGTGTGTGTGTGTGTCATTTTATGTTCAGAGAGAGGGAGGGAGAGGTTTTTTTCCTCCTCATGCGCTGCTCCGTAAAATTCAATTTGAAATCCTGAGACGACAGCCGAGCTCATGGCAACACGCAAAAACTGTGCTTCCCAGAGACATCAAAGACAGGAAGTGATGTATTAAAGAGACACAAGGAGAGCTGTGTGGATCGGTGACAGGATGGAACTGATGCTATGTGTATGCGGCGTAATCGCAAAAAAGTACTGTGATACAGAGATTTTAGATGCTAATACCATTTTTCTCTGATACATATACCATAGTACTGATTTCCATATTAATATACAATGAGATGTCCATGTAGCATGGTACTGCTAGGGTAACAAATAGCACAGTATTACTGCGCTACATGTAAATATCATTGTATATTAAATATATCATGTAATTATTTGAACTACCATGTAAATACTGTAGTATATCTGAATAAAATATAATACAATTATTGTAATGTTACAATAATTGTATTTTATTATATTTTTATTCAGATATACTACGGTCAGAATCTGAATTAGATGTAAAGAAGAATTTATGTAATGAATGTGTGTATGTATATATATATATATATAATTTTGCATTATATAACATAATATTAAAATATAAAAATTCATAAACATGTTAATTTACAGATACAATTCAATTGAATATTTTATTATCTAATACATTTTTTTATTTTTATGACATGAGTGTTCAAAAGTGTCCAATAACTGTACATTTTTGGTGGCATAGGAGATGGTTTATTGGCTCTTGCAAATTTTGCTTACCACTAAGATCCATAAACGTATACATTTATTCTGTTGGTTCAGCTTTTCAAGCCTACATTTCTGAATCTATTCATTTATATTCATTCTTTCATTTTAAGTGGCCCAGCAACGCCCTAAAAATCATTTGATTTATGTCGGTCCACTAAATGACAGGGAGAAGTAGAGACATCTCATTTCAATTCAAATAGACTGACGCACAACCATATTTCATTCAAGCTGTACACACATTCTTGAGAAAGCTATTAGACAATGGCAAAAAGAAGGGAATTATGAATTTACTGCCCTGATGGAGGGCAGTGTGTTCCCTGGATTCTCTTTCCATCACCGATGACCAAACAGAAATATTACAGTAAACCCTCCCTCATGTAAAGAGGCCTAATGGACCTTTCCAATAAACCAGCGTTCAGATACCCAATGTGCACTGACTCTATTATGAAGGGCAGAGTTATTCCTTTATAATGGGCTTGTGCAATCTGAAAGTTAAATTCAAGCTAGAATCGATTGTGAGAAGTTTAATTGGCATTGTGTAAATGATATACTTTACCTTGGTGCTTTCATTCAACGGCATCAGAGCAGCAAAAACATTTCAGAGAAATCAATAGAAGGCAAGTCATCACAGATTAAGCTCGGTATAGTTTAATTTCTCCCTGTGGAACAAAAAAAGGCAGCGTACATGTTCCAGTGACCAAGGCTCAAGCTTATAAACAAAATATGGATCGCAATCCACAGCTGTGGTCTAATATAAAACAATAAATATTTATTGGAAAGAAAACACCAGGTTGAGAGGAGCACTAATCTTTACAGAAAACAAGACGATGTGCTTCATTAAAGTCATATTGGGTGAATTGTTTTTCCATTTAAATTAATAAGAAGAACCATCTGTAGGGAAAACCTTTTAATTAAATTTCAGTGAAAGTGCTCTATATTATGTTTTTTTCTTTCTGTTTTCTGTTTATTATTTATTTATATATCAAAAGTATTTATTTATTTTCCTGGCTGCTGTTTTGTTCTATCATAAAGTATTTTCTGTGGTGGTTGTTTTATTATAGAACGTTCCTGTGGCTCAGTGGTAGAGCATTGCGTTAGCAGCACAAAAGGTTGTGGGTTCAATTCCCAGTGAACACACATACTGACAAAAATGTATAACCTGAATTCACTGTAAGTCGCTTTGGATAAAAGTGTCTGCTAAATGTAAACGTATATTTTGGGGATTTTGCATTTGTAAGTCAATAAAATGAAAAGAACTTACATTTAATTTATTAATGTTTAATTAATGAATTAATATTAATTAATATTATTTCATTTATTAATGTATAACTTACATTAATACATAACTTACATTTCTCTCTCTCTCTGTCTGTGTGTGTGTGTGTGTATTATATAGGGCTACTATAGTAAATAAAACAAATTAAACTAATACAATTGTTACTTGAAATAAACTTTAAATAAAATAAAGATTAACTGAAATGAAATACAATAAGCTAAAATAAAATATAACAAAACAAAGCAACATTTCTATTAACTAAACAAAAACTGGAATACAAAAAACTAATAAAATTACAAAAGCAAACAACACAATTACTAACTTTATCAAACTAAAATAAAAAAGAACAAATTAAAAATATATAGTATAGTATCTCAAAGTATGACACAATAAAAATAAATAAATAAACAAATAAACAAACAGCTTCATAAGCATTAGGAGATTTGCATTGACACATGTTGCAGGCCACACTCGAAAGCCCATCACCCATTTGAGCACCAGGACTCAAAGTGTTGAGCATTTGCAGTAACAGTGTGCCAGCGCACTGAGTAATTTGCTGTGATCTGGAGTGCTTATCTTGCCCCCACTGCACCTTCAGTCTTTTTATCTGGGCTCAGTGTAGCTCTAAGGTCATTTGAAGTATTTCCTGCTCCAAGCATCGCTTTCAGGGCGCTCACTAACTGCACCTACCAAGTCACACGGGACACCCAATTTATGGCAGCACACGGTGAGCGAACATCACCGCATTCTGCCTGCCTCTGGTACTAAACGGCTTGCAAACAGCATGGCGTTGGCCTCGAAGTCCCTCGAACCCTCACCGTGTCAATTAGCTGAGAGAGCAGGGTTAGATGTGAGGGGAAAGATGTGGAAGGGAAGGAACGAGAGACAGAGGTGAAGAAGTGCCGTAGGGGTGCTGAACAATCATGAAGCCTTTACCAGAAATAACAACAAAGCAAAAGAGGCAAGATGAATACATAGGAATGGAAAATAGAGCGGTGAAGGAGAATGAAGGAAGAGGAAGGAGGAAGGGGAAAGAAAAAAGTTGTTAAGTCAATGGAGGATAAAGAGGGGAGGGGAAAACAGATGAGCGGCATATTGCTCTAATGAAGTGAACCCCTGCGGTGCTTATTGAGCATTAGAGAAGTAATAATTAGTGTTTGTTAGCTTAATACAAGGTAAACAAAACATGGTTGCAAACTCCATCACTGGGTTCAAGGAAACTCCAGTTCAAGGACATGACAAATTTCTAGAGTCAAGATATTTTTCTGAAACCAAAATAATGCAAAATATTTTAAATCCCTAACCCAACTAATAATTATCCGATAACGGATGCAAACTTGCATCACCCGCTTGAGCAAAACAAAATATTTTTTGTTTCAGAACCTTTATCCAACTCAAGATTTCCATTCCGATTTTTTAATGTTCAACTAGTCGACTTAAAAACATAACTACAACATTATTCAAGGAACATTCAAGTGGTTAAAGAAAAACAATGTTCTGTCATGAAACTCTAGAAAGGTTCTATCTCTATTTTAAGTAATCACATAATTATTCGCATGATGCAGCTTGATTAGTTACTTTTCAAATCAGCAGTCAATGAGCATGCTGATTAACATTCAAACACTTTGCTAGTGTTTGCTGCAGCAGTTACAATGCGCTTCAGAAACCCTCCACCTTCCCCAGCTCCACTTTATTTTGTATATGCTATATGTGCCGCAGCAGTCTCTGGATGTATTGGTTGTAGCAAGTGTCAACAGCAGGCGTAGAAGATCAATTCCACCAAGACCAAACACATCAACGGCGCGCATTCAGAACCAAGTCTGTGAAGTTTAATAATAATAACAATTAGCTGAGAGCATACCATGGCTGTCTAACATTTACAGATGGAGAATATACCTGTGAAATGTAAGTTATGCATTTAGGAAAAGAGCCCATAGCTCAAACAGCATGTCTCTGTTAGGGCACACGCAGCCTTTCCGTCAGAGCCGCTTTAAACTCAAAGATTCATCATTGCTGATACACGTAATTTATTAACATTTAATCAGATGATCGCAAGGTTCATGTTTACGCTGTTATTATGCATGTTCGCTAGCAAGCTTATTTCTTAATCTAGTAATTACATGTTTTTTAAAAGTTGAACTTGCATTAATTTGACATGGCTTTGGGCTCTTTTGTGTGAGACGCGAGTGCAACGATGATATGTATAGTGGCCTATAATATTTGAATATTTGAAATTCTAATTTGTTTTGACAGCCCTAGTAGGCTATTATCAACGGTACATATTTTGCAAAAACAAATAAAATAATAGCACCTTTCACCAACATGCAAACATAAAATATGAAACATATAATAAAGAATATACATTTAAAAATGTCTATTTTCTAATATTTTTATTCAAAACCGTGATTCCTCATTTTTAAACAATCATTAACATTGCATTACATTTGAATTAATCGATAAAATCTGAAAAGTCGTCCAGCCCTTGCAGCAAGGTTCAAAATGCCTAGAGCACATGTGCCAAAGAGTCTTCTGATTTGAAAAGATATGTGTTGGTATTGAAATGCTACAGTATGCCAACAAATTTAAAAAGAGTTTGCAAGCAACACAAAGTGGCGAATTGTTATTATAGTAGAAACAGTTGGAAACAGCACTCCAGTAGAAATGTAACCAACACAATCTATTATTTACCTTTCCTAGCTTCTTTTCTTGGCATTCAATTCTATATATTTATTAGCCTTGTGTTCATCTGGACCACCAACCTGACAATTTCCACCACCCATCCATTCTCATCCCACCATACTCTATTCCTCAAGGCACCCTCTGGAGTCTCTTTCTTGATCTCTTCCAATCTGTGTTCTCCATTCCCTGCATCCACATGCCTCTTACACAGCCTGATCTCCAGAGAAGCCCAGAGCTCCCGGCCCACCTGAGCGCAGCGCTGAAGACACACATGGCGAGCGTCGTTCAGAAAGCACAGCTGCAGGCGGTCCTGTTGAGCACCACCACTGACAACGACTAACAAGTAGAGCAGATCACAAACAGCACAGGGACTTATTACAGAAAACAGGCTCGAGCTTCAACGCTATGCTCGCAGAACGGGACTCTGGGAATTTCCAGCTTCTTTTCCCCTCTCACACTCTCACCCATATGCATTCCATCTTTATCCACTCATACCGTTATTAAGTCTCTAAATAACTTTTTCAGCTCTATGCAACAAAGGTCAAACTCTTGTCCTACTTTTCTCAGAAAAGCATATGTATAGTCTTAATTTCTAAGTATTGATTGAACATGCTCAAATGATACTTGGATAAAGTTGCATTAATGCATAAGCACAATGAATTGCGTAAACTGTTTGTAAATTATGCTAACATAATTATTTTTGTAATCCACAAGCACAACAATTTCTGTGTAAACAGCTAATATTGTAAAACCACACAAAGTAAATTGTTGTATCAAAACCTGAGTAGAGCAAATTTGCACAACCATTTTCAAGAACCAACTAAATTACCAAAATCAATGCAGAGCAAAACTATTTTTTTTGCATAAACCACATTTACAGTCGGCGATGATAGCCTTGAGCAGTGCGTCGAGATACAGCACTATTGTGCTATGGACATCCCGAGTTCGAACCCCAACTCGAGGACCTTTCCTGATCCCACCCCTTATTTCTCTCCCACATTGCTTCCTGTCAGTTCTGCTCTGTCCTATCATAATAAAGGCAAAAATGCCCCCCAAAACATCTTTAAACCATCCTTAAGCACATTGATGCATCAATGCATTGGCAAAAAGAATTTACGTACCATTCAACATGATACATTAATACAAGAGCAGAGCGAATTTCAGTGTAAACTGCTAAATTATTCTTGTATAAAGTGTTGCATAAATACAATCAAAGTAAATTTGTGTAAACTGTTCATAAAACAATACTAACATAAGTACTAAAAATAAATACGCAGTGTATACAGTGCATAAACAGGTTTACTTTGTAGATTTAGAGTATTTTTCTGCAATGTGGTAACATGCTATCTGCATTTTCTTATGCTAGCTAGATGTGTAATGGCATTTTTTAAGCTTCAATAGCTTTTCAAAAGCCACGGTGCATTTGCTGATCCAGCACACATATTTCAGAGATGGATCATCCTTCCATTTAACAGTGCACTCTTTTGATGCCCTAACAAAGAAAAACTTTTTTTGGGACACGGTACCTTGTTAAAACCATGTTCTTTTTTAAAAGTCTTTGAAGTATCTTTTGATACCATCATCACTATGATGTGCTAATCCCCCTGACATATTTACTATGCCTTACAACTTCTGTAGCATCTATACGTTTCTAAGTTTAAACCCATGTTTGAATGCAGTCGATGTTACACTTAGAATTGAGTTAATTATAACTAATCTTATTTACATTTAGTCTCAACATTATTTAGGCTTGTTTAATCCAATAGCCGTGATTCATTTAAACACAGATCTGCTACCTTGAGCAGAGATCATTTTGAGTCAGCTTATTATACCATCAAAGACACATGTCTGCATTTACTTTATACTTCTATCCTTTCTGAACCAACACTTGCATTTTTAAGCAGTGCACAGTGCAGAGGCTCACAATGTTTTAACAGTAATTTACATGGGAGGTGAGCAAAAGTTGAAGTGAATGGGCAGGTTTCTGGATACCCCTGAACATTGTTCATACATTTGAAGGACATAATGTAATTTCTATGTACGTTTCACAAACTTAAACAGTATGTGGGGACTATTACGGTCAAGTAGATGAGGGAGAAAAAAAAATCTCGCCCTTTCACACCATGCAACTGTGTTTCCACTTAAGTTGAGTACCTGCTTCAGACCTTTCCATAATTAGAGCAATAAAAGGTAATTTCACAGCCAAAGTGTTTAAAGTCAACGTGGATTTGTAAACCATTTTAGCTCCTTAAATGTGAAACAGGATATTCAATAAGAAATATCAGGGAGGACTTGATGCTATCCATCAGGAATTGACTGGATTTTAAGATTTACTTCTACCAGAATGAGTTCACTAAAACAGTGCTTAAATAGCGATTTGGCTATATGTTAACATTGTCCAATGTGGCCTAATGTTTGTGTGTCCAAGTGAAAAATGGATGAATGAATGAATGAATAGCCAATGGATCGCTTAGTTTAAGACAATGAACATGCATTCACCTCTGAAACAAATGTCAGTCTCAATAGAGAGAATGTTGTCGTGATTTGAATAGAAAACAGAAATATTGTCTTTCTAACACCCTGACAGAAACCTGTCGTAATCTAATTTACCATTCCAATCCACGGTTTGGGAATTTGACTTTTTTTACCCCTTCAATTTATTCTTTAAACAGCACTGCCACCAAGACAACAGCAATAACAACAACAACAACAAACAATTTACCACAAGACTTTGGCAAAGCCTGTCTTTTGACCCTACGGAAAATAAGCTCTATCCATCAAACACAGAGCCGTCTTTCCTTAGGTAGGTTAATCGAATCCAGTAAATAAAGATATGTTTTCAGCTGGTATTATCATCTGTAAGCAGTGCCACAACCATGACAGGTCCTTCCTCTCGACTCTAGGTTTAAATGAATAATTTGCATGTTGCTGTTCAATGCCGTGGATTAAATTGGAGTGCACTTTCTGAAAACCTCCTTATTTACTTCAACAATTATCGCATTGCAAGCATGCAGTATAAATCATATAAATCTACTAGAAACTTATATTAATGGAATACTGAGTGCCATCCTTTCCTGTCCTACATAGATATAATTTTTAAATGGTGAGAAGCTATGTTATTTTGGCTCAAATCTAAGACTAAATATATCCTCCAGACACACCACTTTCAGAATGTAAGATGGCCAGTAAGTGAACTGACTTGCCTAGACACATATACATAGATGCCTCATTAGTGGCTGTTTTTATAGGCCACTATACATATGCCATATTGGAACGGTCAAAGCCGGTCTGTGAACACTCAAGGGCAATTTAACTGTGTGTCTGCAACTGTAATTGTATGCGTATGAAAATATGTATCTGATTTCAGACTTCAGCAGATGATTTTGCTAAACTAACACAATATAAGACAAAGTCGTTACAATATCAACAATCTACCATATATTTAAAAACCTGTGATATTGAGTTAAAGGAGGATAATTGAGGATAGTTCACCAAAAATTAAAAGTACCCCACGAATTACACATAAATAACTTTCTTTTTTCTTTTTTCAGACGAATACTATCAGAGTTATATATATATATAAAAAAAAATTACAATCAAATTTTCTTCCAAGCTTTATAATGGCAATGAATGGTTATCAAGATTTTGAAGCAAAATAAACTGAATAAATTGGTGCATTTATGTAAGAAAATTATACATATTTAAAACTACATTTTTTACTGTGAGACACGCTGACTGTTCAAGGATGGCAGGATCATCAATGTTTCTGGATCAGTAGAATGTGGAATCTACCTATACATTTCTATATCTTAAAAGGACTTGCCCTAAAAGGATTTTGGTATTGCATCATTAACTTAACAGCGTGCTAACATCAAACTCTACTGGAATCAACTGGGATCGAGTTTCCTTTGCTATTTGAATGGCATGAAGACTTGCTGCCCACGTGGTTCCAGATCAGTCACTCCATTTCAATTAATATGCTGCCTTAGCAGGATGCTGCCTATGTAGGTGATGTAGAGGTGGTGTACCCCACATAAACACACACACACACACACACACACACACACACACACACACACACACACACACACACAATCAAGACTGAGCCCATTTCAATAACAAGAAGTCTGGGGATTTCAATTATCCCATGAGGTGTTTCAACTAAATTAATTTAATTGAATAAACATTACAGCAGAAGTGCTCTATGTAATCTCTTATTCACATTTATATGCAAATCAGCAAAAATAAAGAGGCACCTAGTGACAAATTCTGGCATTGTGCGAACAGTAGGTGCTGAGAGAGACACAAATTCACATGAACAAAAAGCACGCTCCCATCAATCCCACAGTGCAGTATTTAACATTTCGGCTGAGATCGGGGTAGATGGGAATGCTGTAATAATGGACTAAAACGGAAGCGGATAGGCCCAGAACAGCCAGACAGGGTTTTGACAGCCGGCGTCTGGTTGAAAGACTTGGAAAAACAAAAGCACACAAACAACGACAAGCAATCAGTTCTCGACACCTTGCCCCTGGCACAAACCTTCATGTATTACAGTGAGGAAGAAAAGACATGGAAACACGACAGCGGCGTAGGGAAAGAGTGATAGTTATTGGATATGTCTGGCTTTGCTTTCTTCTATTTTTTTCCAGGGCATGAGACATGCTGGAGGACACTTGACACATTTGCGTCCTTGCGAGAGCGGGTCAACATGAGGCCACGTTAACGGCCGGCCCTGTGATCCAAGGTGCGAGATTGGTCACAATAAACCGGTGTTTATCTGTACGTCTGTTTGTGTGTCTCGGAAATAAGCCAATTTATTTTTAGCTGCACTTTAGTTCCACCGTTTTGAAACGCCGCATTCTAACACATCAAATCTCAGATGCAGGGAGTCTTGCAGGCAAAATATGCAGCTTATTTTTAGATTTTAGCAGTCATCCTAGGAAAGGTGCCTGAGGAAATCAACCTAATTTAAAACCCACATGCACATGTACTTGTTTGTGGAAACATGTTATGTTCAGGTGATGGAAAAACAAATTGTTACATACTTTATACTTCAGCAAGAAAAGTGTTGTGTTTGTTTTTAAAGAAAATGTTTTCCATGCTTTCCTTGGTTATATACTGTATATATATATATATATATATGTTTATATTTTTTTAATAGGTCAAGTGCATATCGGTTTTGTTATCACATTACGAGAGGGCAAACTCCCGCCATGTGGCAAGTGCTCTAAAATGAAGATAATTTTACTTAATGACAGACCACCTCTAGAACATCTCACCGACAGCCAATCAGAGTGCGGTAATGAAGGAAGCCTGATGCAACTTGATTTGCATAATGGCAGAGAGGCTTGTGGGTATTGATTACGGGTACATAGCGGCTCCAAAAATCAATTAAATTAATTGAGCAAACAACCGGAGATTATGTAGATTGGATGAAAAGAGGGGAACAGGCAGAAAGAAAGAATAAAAAGTGGAAAGCAGCAGCTGTTTTGGGGGGAGTAATGGAGCAGAACAAGGAAGCACTGATTAGGAGAGGACACAAATATCTCTCCCGCAACAGCTCTCCATTTTCCCACCGTTCCATTTCCATCCTCCAATTCCAAATTTTTGGGCAAATGCAGACTGCAAGGGAAGAGCACTTGCTAATGTAGGGCTAATGAGCAACAGTAGATACGTGTCAACCAGTAGAGATTTTGCTATGCCACTATTATTTTATTATTTAAATCAATATATTTTTGAATGAATAAAAATATATATTTTTAATCAAATGTATCATTGTTGAAAAAATAGTATAGTACTAATATTAAATATTTAACTTTTAAAACAAAATCTATTAATTTAAAAATATCTAATAATTCAATATTTAAGTAAGAAGTATTTTAAACCATCTAATTTGAATTTTAGAATCAAAATCAGTTCAGCTAAAGTTTGAAGGGTTTTGTTTTTAACTTAAGTGCTAAATAATAAGAAGCTGTGAATGTTTGCCCTGATGCCAGTTTTATTATTAATTTTGTGAATACTCTTATCTTTTCGTTGCATCATGTTCCAAATAAAGAGAAAATAAATGATTAAGAAGTATCTTTCATTTGTATTCACTATTATTCAAAAGCATGCATAACCGCATGGGTAGTAAAACTAGCTTTTTCATTAGATTTTCAGCAAAAATTGTGACATATACTGATGATATAAAATGACTCATAACATGATAATATTTTTGGCTGTACCACCCACCCCTACTACAGTATGTAGTAATTCAAACCCTAATTTTACAGTAATAACTGGAGCACTTCAAGGTGACCACCAGCTACTGGCCCATGACACAACAAACACTCTGTAAAGATGTGATGACGTGATACGGAAGGAGCAAAGGGAATGAGAGATGGAGTAATCTGTCCTGTGGTGAGACCGGAGGGTGGCAGCTCCTCTTTGACATGTGTTAGGAAACTGGCGCAGCGGGAACAAGCCTCAAATGCACAGAGGAGGGCGAGAGGGCACAGAGGCAAGAGAAAGACAGAAAGGAGGTACGCCAGATGGCATCCGAGAACTTTCTCAAACACTTTTTCTTGCCAAGGGGAGTGGGCTTCTGATGTGAAACGTGCCACAGGGCACAGACCATGTCCGCAACAACACAGGAGCCGCAATGCAAGCCAGGCACTGCTGGAATCCACAGGAGTGCAAGTGTGAGTGTGCGTGTGAGAAACACACCATATGGAAGCGTGCACCTGCAGATCATCATTACTACAGCCCGGATAACATGCATGATCAAGAGAGCCAGCACACCTGCACTCGGCCACGACCTGAATGTCACATCAGTGCTTCCTACTGATTTTTTTTTTCTAACTTCAATAAATCACTCAGAATACCAGAGCAATCTATTGGAGATAACATAGCAAAAACATTACAAAATATATTTATAACATAAATAAAAACAATTTATGCATTACAAAAAAAAAAAAAATATATATATATATATATTAGTTTTTTTTATTACTTCAAACTGAAAAAGATATATATATTTCAAGCTTTAAAACGAACCTTTAACTTCCAAGCTTTTTACACTACTACTAACTTTCTGTTTCTAAGCCAACATCAAAGTTATTTTTTATTAAATAAATATTTTTTATTAAATTCATGTTATTATGTTTTGTGTATGTTTTTTCATCAGGGAGTAATTAGATACAGAATGATAACTGATGTTATACTGTAAATTATTTTGTAAAAAGGCCCGTTAACACCAAGATCGATAACTATCAAGATACACCAGAGAAATTTAAATTCTTGAGCTCCTTATAGCAGGATGGATTCTGATTGGACGCCAATGTTTTTATCGTTCTGAAAGTGATTTTTTAGAACTTTATCTTTATAGTTATCGTGCTTGGTCTGAACGGGGCTTAAGACTGCATTTGTCATACCGTATACAGTCAGTAAAAATAATGCAAGCGAAAACATGTTGTCTATTTACTGGGCCTCGTTCATGAAACACAAGAACAGCAAATATCTGTAAATCTGCCAAATATTCAACAAATGTGTCATGAATGAAGCCTTTTACCTTTGTTTTGTACTGTTCAGCACTGTTAGCACATCATTTCCACTGTAAGTTCTCAATGTGCTCTCTAAACATTTACCAAAGTGCGCCCATGATTTGGGTCGGAGAACATCTTATGAAGTTTTATAGTGACAGAAAGCCTCTTGTTGAAGAATGTGTGTGTGCGTCTGTGAGAGAAAGAGAGAGAGGGAGATGACAAAAGACACCGCACAGAACAGAGGACAACATCAGAGCAATAAAGCGCTGGAGTCATGGTCAGGGTTAAGGGCGGAGAGAGGAAAGGAGAGAGTGAGGTGGAAAAGGAAGAGGTGGTTTAACAAGGCAGCATGTCGCATTAGCGGGCTTCATGCAGGGCCATAAAACACAAGAGCCAGAGACAATCCTACTGTTTATAACCAAAGATACACTCACACACACACAAACACACTATATACTGTATACACAACATAAACTATATGACTGTTGGACATTTTAACAACTGTAACTAGAATCCAGAATGTCCATGCAAGATTTGAGCTAAAGAAGCTACATCTATAAAACCACTGTTATCAGATACATATCACTGCTGTTTTGGCTTTTTAACATAATCTTTGGAGATTTCTTCATTTTATCATTTTATCAACTAGAAACTAACAACTAGCACTGGTATGACTATGGGTGTTATTCATTATTTAATTGCACTCAAATATATGTGTCACAATATTGAAGTTGAAGTCGCAACTTCCCAATCACACGTGTAAGGCACGTTAACAACATGAATGATAGTCATAACGAATGATAGTCATGGCCTCAATATTGAGAAACAATAAAATTTTATTAGTGTGCACTGCAGTTTTCATCTGCTGCTTTAAATGCTTTAATGTCAGTGGATTCTGATTGGCTATCAGTGTTTTGTCATTCATGTCATAATCATTATAGCTGTGGTGTGAATGTCGCAAGAACAATTGTTAAATTCTTAGTTATAGTTGTTGTCCTTAATGCGATCAGGCCTTCAACGCAACTATCAATGGCAGCCATGTTGTTTTGAGAAATTAGAGTAATGATAGTACTTGTAGTAATAAAACAAATAATCAACCAAATCCAACCTAAGCCCTTAGCCTCATCAGTCTGACCGATTGGCTGGTTTTAGAGGGGTTTGGGGCTAAACATCAGCTTGACCAAGAAGCCCCCTATGAAACATTAACTATTGTTTTATTATAGTCAAACTGTAGAAACCATGGGTTTTTGACAGATTGATTACCATTTGTATAACCACAGTTTTACTATACTCTAAAAAAATGCTGGGTTAAATACAACCCAGTGCTGGGTAAATATTGGACAGAACAAATGCTGGGTTGTTTTCAACCAACAGTTGGGTTAAATGTTTAACCCAACCTTCTGGGCAGTAACCCAACCGCTGGGTTTAAACAACCCAATCGCTGGGTTTGTCCATATTTTACCCAGCGCTGGGTTGTTTTTAACCCAGCATTTTTTTTGAGTGTACAGATACCATTGTTAAACTATGGTCAGTATAGCAAAACCATTGTTAATTTGTGATTACCATGGTTTAACTACAATAACCATGTTTTTTTTTATTATTATTGTAGTAAAACCATGGTTAATTGAGACTAAATAAACCATCTTAAACAAGACCATATATCATCCAAAATTCCACCATAACTATTAACAAATTAAATATGAATTATTTCTCAATTCAGAGTACACTACAATCACCCAATCCTCACAAATTTTGTTAAATAATTCTTCCCCAGAATCATTCATTGTAGGAAGCAGACTGAAAAGAAACCATGCAGCCAGACACTAGAAATTGCCAGCAGTTTTTGTAAAATGTCTGCTATAATTGTAAACAATACATATCAGACTGATGTCATCTGAGGCTAAGACCAGGTCTAATTGTGTTTCAACATGCTGATATATGGTGGAGTTTGATATTCAAATGGTGTTTTGCGGTTTGTCAGATCTGTCAGAATGATCCCAGTGTTTGATCTGAGAGTCTATACAAACAGTCTCATATAAACCTCCAAAATAAGCTACAAAGGAAAACTAACCAGATGGACAGGATCAGTATCATCATCATGATGATTATTATTATTTTTGGTTCCTTTTTCTTGTCTTCTATCTATCCACCATTGCCACGTCTGGCTAAACACCTGAAATGAGCTAAACAAACAGCATGGCCAGCCAGTTAACCTTCCCAGAGGAACTGACAGCGCGTACACACACACACACACACACCTATCCTCGTTCCCCAGCTCCATGAATTTAGGGAGAAAAGCTAGGGAGGATGGAGAGAAGGAAGGAGAGGATGAAAAAATCTATAGTGGTACCTATTTGCTAAGTGATACAATCTTTGCTCACTTCCCCTTGAAATGAGGGTGCTTCTGGAAAAGGGATCTAATTTTCTCTCAGCCAATCGGCTTGCGAGCATACAGGTAATGTGTGGGATCTCTGCGGGACAGACCCACGCCCACAATGCACACACACACACAGACACACACTAACTGGTCTGGATTCACGTCATAAATCTATGAGGACACCTGGGAATATAGGATGTAAGCCTGGAATTAAACGCAATTGGCTTCAGGAACTTTGGCTTCGGGAGAATCGTTGAGTGACAACTGCATACCCCTACAATGTCCGACGGTCGACTCTGGCAAAAGCTGATATGAGAATTGATGGGGTAAAATGAAATATCCTCACACTCGACCACAGGGGAAGAACTTATGATGGTTTGGTTAAGACCGTTGAGACCTAGGGGAAAGAAAAAATGCTGATGTGAACCCTACACTAGCACATACACTATTTTCGTCCTTCTAGTCATAATAATTAGTACAGAATGTTTACAATATTTCACCGCTGTGTTGGTGTTGATATTAAAAATAAATACAATGTTTTTTCATGTCTGGCCTTTGTTCACAAACTATTTGAATAGTGTTTCTAATTTAAACTACAATTGATAAGACTATAATAGGGACATTTGATTAATTTGGATAAATCACTTTCAATCTCAGTTTTTCTATTTTTGTAATCTATATAAAAAAGATTCAGTATCACCCTGTTCACCTGAGGAAAATGTGTTTAGCTGATGCATTACAGTTTTTTTAAACTGCTTACACACAAAATCTGTACATGTCACAAAATTTCTGAAACCTGAAACTCAAACACCAAATCTGCAAAACCATACACTAAATCTCGGCCTTTGATTCAGTTTTCAATTTCATTCAAAACTTTTGCAAAACACAACACACAATTCTCTATGCAACACACAAAAACCTAGCAGGAATTCATATTATGGCAAAGGTTTTTGTAAATGTTTGCTTTTGAGATGTTTTTATGATATTTGTAATGCAGTATTTCATGAGCAAGAGATATTTTGCATTTTGTGTGTGCAATTCTTGCATTTGTGTGTGAAGTTTTGAAAATGTGTGTAAGCAGTTGAAAAAAAGAGTAAATGTTTTAAATCTATTTGGGAATATTTGTAATAAATAAATACATAAACATTTATATTATTTGTTTATTTATTTTGCATTACATGCATTGTCCAACCATATAATAAGAAATGTTTTTTGTTTGTTAGCGGGTTTTTTTTGCTAGATTTTTAACAAGTAAATGCATGTTCACTGAGGAGGTCATTGATGCTGAAGACCCTGATGAGAGCAAATCATTGGGCCGCAAATGTCGATATGCTAAACACAAGCTGCCGCTGGCCTTTGCTCTGAACCGATAACCTAAGCAGAGCTGCTTCAAAGACCCTTCAAACAACCTCTTTCTCAAAGCAGAGGAAGTAACACACATACCCTGACACCCATCACTCATGTGAAGGAAAGGCCCAATCAGTCCTGCACATCCAGAGTCTAATCTCACATATTACTTTATCTGAGATGATCAGAACAGAACAGAACGTGTGTGTCAGAGAAAAGAGTGTAAATAAGGTAAAGAAAGAAAAAAATAATAATAGTTATAAACTTTAGTAAAAATATCATAATCCACACAGCAAAAGAAGAAATCAATCAATCAATCAATCAATCAATGATGATTCATTTTGAGAACCTCTGAAACCAATTCAGTCTGATGAATCATTCAAACACATTTCATAGCGATTCAATGACTCACGAGAAGGAATTCTTATCAGTGGTGTATTATTTTTACAAGGCCATAAATACAAAGAAAAGGCAATGGAAATATGAATCAGCAAACGTCATCTTGTAGTCTGCTCACACAGGTGACACTTTCATATATCATCAGTTTGCATTTGTTTCAACAGCACAGGTTAAACAGCACTGGGATGACCAGACTGCTAAAATCCCCCCCAGGGACCCTCATCTAACAGATCAACTCCCAAATCCCTCAGCAGTCCACCAGCACTGCACACACACATGCTTTCTCTCTCAGTCCCTCTCTAGGCACTCAATCCCTCAGAGATTAACCTGTTAAAGTGGAATCTGTGTCCTTCAGGGATCCACATCAAGTAGCACAAATTAACAGTGGCTAGAAGGGATACAGCAATGGCCGGAAACAAACAATACATTATTTTTTTCTGCCTATTAGATTGTGTTTTATTAACGTCTACACCAACCCCAACCCTAAACCTACTCCTTACAGTAATGCAAATACAGTAATTATCGTTGTTCAGCATGAGAAAAATGACGTAATATTGATGTGCACATGCCGAGTAAGCCCTGGTAGGACAATCTGACAGGATAAACTGTCAGGACACCGGCCATTTAGCGTAAGACTCTAAAGGGTTTTATTTTATGATAATGACTGGTTAAATATATATTATTCCACATCTGCTTATCAGAAATATAAATGTACATGAAATATTAATGATATTAAATATTAAAATATTAAAACGGTACGATCGCAATTCCGTAACAGTTCGATAAACGAGAAGTTAAAACTGATTAACTTACATTTTAGACAAAATATTGCCAATATCTTTGTTTGTTATTGCTTCACCAGCTAAATTATTTTCAAACAAACCAGCCAGAAAAACAAAACAAAACAAAAAATGCTTCAGAGCAAAACACAGTAGGCGGTGTTTTATTTCTGAATTGATCGTTTCTGAACGAATCGGTTAAATAAATGACTCAACAAGTCACTCATTAAGACTTATTTTTGCCATCTGCTGGCATACCAATGTATGTATGTATGTATGTATGTATGTGTGTATGTGTGTGTGTGTGTGTGTGTGTGTATGTATGTGTGTGTGTGTGTGTGTGTGTGTGTGTGTGTGTGTGTGTGTGTGTGTGTGTGTGTGTGTGTGTGTGTGTGTGTGTATGTATGTATGTATGTATGTATGTATGTGTGTGTGTGTGTGTATGTATGTATGTATGTATGTATGTGTGTATGTATGTATGTATGTGTGTATGCATGTTTGTTTGTTTTGTTAGCTAGCTACCATTCAAAAGTTTGGGGTTGGTCGGATTGTTTTAGGTTTTTGAAAGAAAACTCTTATGCTCACCAAGGCTGCATTTATTTGGGTAAAAAATTAATAAATAACAAATAAAACATCAGATAAGCAGCAACAGTGAAATATTTAACATTTTAAAATGTTTACTATTTTTACATATCTTCATATGTAATTTATTCTTGTGATAGCCATACGGTCTTCAGCGTCACATGATCCTTCAGAAAATAATCGAATATGCTGATTTACTGCTTCTTCGTCTTCTAAGTTGAAAAAAGTTATGCTGATTAATATTTTAGTTATTTGATAAATACATTTTTAAAGCCTTTATTTGAAATTAGATAGATAGATAGATAGATAGATAGATAGATAGATAGATAGATAGATAGATAGATAGATAGATAGATAGATAGATAGATAGATAGATAGATAGATAGATAGATACAAATATTTGGATCTAATGTAGATACTATGCAAATGTATTTTACCTTATCTTCTCACTTAGCGTGTACACCTCACACATTTACATGTATTTACTTCAGTGCTTTATGCGTTTACATTACCAGCTACACCATAATTTCTCCATAAATGTAAAAAAAAAAAGTTATGAAGGACCGAAGCCTATACACATACACACACAGGTAGGCAGACACACAGGTAATTGACAATTTCTGGGCTAAAGCTGCCATTAACAACTTTCTCTGGATTCCACAGATGCGGAGGCCGAGGGCAGCTGACTCCTCGACCTCAATCACTGCTGACCTCCTAACCTCGGTCTCCACGACACTAGAATCCCCTCAAAGCACCCCCGAATGACCCAGATTTCACTGCAGCTGAAGACCAGACTCGTTTTCTTCACCTGCTTTAACACAAACTCCTCTGTCTCTGTTTTTCTCTTCACATTATACTTACAGACTCCCTTAAGAGCAATCCAATCAAAGAGCTCATGGTTGTAGATACATCAGCCAACGCTCTTGGTGAGAAAACCACATGCACATTAGCATTAAAACTTAGCCAAGCATGAACAGAAATTCTGAGATAATGCTGGTAATAAAATACTCTTTTTTAAGTCGCGCTTTTCTTTTTAACTGAGGTATACGTTTGAAATGACAAATATGGGCTGGAGGTTTTATTCAAATTGAAATACAAACATTAACATTTCCATAACGTCCTACTGGTTTGTTTTTAAAGCCACAGGGACAGGAGCATGGTGTCATTTGGATATTCTTAGTCAAAAAACCCAACTGCCAGGTGTGCAATGCAAACGTCTGACTGAGCAATTAAAACTCGTGTTAAAAGCACACAGGTAATCCAGTGACAACAAGCCAAACACAAACAAAAATCCCCCAAAAACAACATGTGTCTACAGACAGCAGTAACTATTGCATGATAATTACATATAATATTCCATCCAACCCGATCTCACGAAAAATCTTACATATTTTACGAGGTGACTAATTCGTACAAATTCATATGACCGCACTCGTACAAATTCATATGATTTTTGCCAAATCGTACTTATTTTACGAGTTTCACAAATCCATATGTATTCGTCCGAATGACTTACACCTAACCTCGCCCCTAAACCTACCCGTCACTGGGGTTTAGACAAATCGTACAAAGTCGTATGAGTGAGGTCATACAAATTCCTACGAATTAGCCACTTTGTAAAATACGTACGGATTGGTCGTGAGATAGTCTTGGGTTAATCAGTTAAATTAGCATCAGATACTATTTTCAATTAAAATGTGAAAATGTTATTTCAATAAAAAATTTAATTCGGATTGTCATTGTTTGAGATAATCTTGCCTACGTGGTTGCTAAGGAGTTTTAGCACATTTGTATGTAGTTGTTTGTTTCTTTTATGGTTCCCAAGGGGTTGATATGCAGATTCAGTGTTCTAAATGATTTTCAGTATGTATTTTATTTATTTATTAATTAATTAATTTTATTTTAATATTTTATTTTACTCACCCATGTAATTTGTGGGTGAACTATTCATTTATAATTCACAGACGACACTTAAATTGACATAGCTGTGTATTATACGCTCACACAGCAAGCTCAAATCCAACAGGACCTGCACCTACAGCGAGGCTTTTAACAGGACATAAAAAGACAACGTCCTCCCCCGATTGCTCAAATCACAGCTGAGCACACATGTGGCATAATTAAACCCTTGCTCGAACCTTTTTAAAACATTACCGGCCCTGAGCTGAAAAAAATGGCTTAACAGCTGGGGTTTTAGCATGGATGAATACTAGCGATTATGCTTGGAATTGCGGGGCTGGGTTATAAAAAAACAGAATAGCGAGTTGATTATAGGTTAGTTTAACCTTATTTTATAGTTGAGCATTCAGGCTGTTTTCAAACAATGAACACTGAGTCACAGAAAATATTCCAACTCATTTTGACCCAGTGTCACTCAATATTAATGTCACAATGAATCACGGTAATACAGCCTCCCCTTCGTTCTCATCTTTTATGTCTTTTTTTTCCACAGCTTGCTTTATCTGAGAGGCCAACCAGCAGTGAAGGCAAGAACTCCAGGCCGTGGCATTTTAAGAGCATTTAGACAAGCTACTGTGGAATGACTAACTAGTAAAACAAAATGTTCTCTCTGATAAAAGTCTCTTTTTTAATGCATTCAGGAAAAGTGTACTTACTAAGTTTAGTATTTAAAAAATACCAACAGGATTTCATATTTTAACTACTATTGTGTAGTATGTACTAGGGGTCGACCGATTATCGGCCTGGCCGATTATCGGCGCCGATATTAAGCATTTTACCGATTATCGATATCGGCCATTTTCAAAACATATTTGCCGATATATTTAAAAAAAAAAAATGTATAGAATTTTTTTTTTTTTTTATAATGCAAACAAACATACTATTTACAGGTGACATTATTTATTGGTGACTAAATAATACATGTGAAACTATTTAATGTTTAAATGCGCTATTTGGCTCGATGCAGCCTGTCTGGGCTCAACACTCTGTGAGAGTGAGGCGATCTCTCAATCTCTGAGAGCAATCTCCGCCCACCGCTCATCTGATATGTAGAGAGTCACGAGTCCGACCAATCAACGCGGAAAACTGAAGGCAGTCTCACACCGAAAGAACATGCTAACTGGAGCTGCCTCACGCCGCTTCACACTGCAAGCGTAAGCAGGGCGTAAGCAGCGCAGAAGCGGTGCGTATGCCAGGAGCAACAGCACGCCCATTGCCCTTTCACACCAGTAGCGTTTGCAGCGGTCTTCTGTACAGAATGGGCAAATTCGAATCTAATTTTAAATACAATTGGTCTTGATTTATTATTAGAATAGTTTATATTACTGTATTTGTTTTATTTACACTGTACATGTGCATCTGTGTTTATGTGCAGTACGTATTGTAGATAGAAGAAAGGTAATTGCGCTGTATTTGTTACTACGGAGATTACGAAGAAGGATACGACGTAGATTTTGGGTGCCCCCAGGCAACGGAACAGCACAAAACAATAACTGACCATAGCAGAAATGTTATAGTTATTTTATACATAGTGTTTATATTGAATATGGTCAATATTTTAAAGGTTTGTACTTGTAACCAGAAGTTTCTTTTTGCACATATATACTGTAAGCTGCTGTTCTTTATGTTTGTTTGTATTGATTTTTATTTACAGATTGTAAAAAGTTGTACTGATTGGACAGATTGGACTTTTTGTCTTTAAAAAAAAAAACATAAAAAATGACGTGCCAACGCAAAATGACTAGTCCTTTGTAAAAAAAAAAAACACATGAATTATAGGAGAATGACATGCCTTTGAAGTTTTGGTCAAAAGATTACATCTACAATGTTGACATATTTTGCATCTTTATTCAACATTTAACATTTATTAGCAAACCTCTTCATAATGCCTGCTGCTGACGAACGCTTCTTTAATAATGAAGCAATATCTGATAAACATACTCATAAACAGCAGATTTACAAGCAATCTCCATGCTAACATCTTCAACATGCATCGTAAATGTCTTTATTAACACTGTGTAAACGTTAATAGGGATATTAGCAAACACACGAAAAACACACTTTCAAACAAGTCACCCACATAATAGACGTATTTGGTGTAGCTACATGTGTAATATTTATGTGACGTATTTGAATATGTATTTATTCGTTTGTCACTTCGTGTATTATCAAATGATCAATCCACTGCATCCCATGCCTTTTCTTTGGCTTGTAAGTCCTTATACATAAAATTTTTTGGGTCATAAATAACTTTTGTTTTTCCACTTCTACGATGAGACAGTGTGCGTCCATTATGTCATCTTCCAGGTGTACTCTGAAGACCCCGTCTGGCTACACCGGCGCTGTCACGTGCGTTTGTTGATGATGCCTGTTGCCAGCATGACATCTGCTTCTATGCCAACATATAGGCCTATAAACTACACAATATATATTACAACTTGCTACGAAATTGTTGAACTTCATGGTTAACTGTTTAAAATACATTACATCTCATTTGCAAACTTTATATATGTTTTTTGTTTGAGTGTCGATCATAAATAATGTCCTGTCACTTTAATTGAGCGTAAGCAGCGCAGCAAAAATAGACTCGGCGCGAACGATCGCGGCACTGCCGCTCCTGCTCTGCTCCTGCTACGGCGGCGCGCCGCCCCTGCGTGCTGTGTGAACGCTCTCATCCGTTAACATGGCGCCGAAAAAATCTGGCGCTGCTTACGCCCTGCTTACGCTTGCAGTGTGAAACCGCGTCAGTGATCACACATCAGTTGTCTCTCAAAGGTAAAGCAGCAGCAGGCGTTGCTGAAGTTGCAAAACACCTCAATATAACCCATGATGTCCGCGATACGGAAAATGCGGGCGGAATCATGAATGCAGTCATATAATGGAATTTACCGTATAACGCGGAATATCGCGGAATGTGTCGAAGTTTGGATGAATTAATCAAAAGTAGGTCAGTACAGACTCGTCGACTCGCTATATCTATAAATATTAAGCCGCAAAACACTTTAAATATGAATCCTGCATGTTCTGCATCTCTGTTAATGAATGACACAGGCGGCGGTTTCATTTACTGCACACATACATACTGAAGCGCGTGCTGCTCGCGGTGACTTCAGCGTCTGCCGTCTCACTAAATGAGGATATAAATACATGGACAACATCCCCAGAACTGCTCCGAGAGTCACTTCATGAGCATTTGACCGTTTCATTTGAGTAAAACGATCGTCATATCATATATACATAGGCTACAGAAACTTAAAAGGTCCTCATGGCAACCTGTCAAAATATAAGTTCGGTTTAGCCGAATATATTACTGTATACGTAATACAACTACAACAATTACAACTTTTGTTGAGAATAATAACACAATACGCTATTTCTTCCATGTTTTAATTTTAATAGTAAACTCATTTGTTTGCCAAAAATAAAGTCTAACTCTCATTTGATTAAAAGATAAATTAAATTAATGTTTTATGCCTCCATTTGCACTGTACTGTAAATTAAAATCAACGGAAATGTTGTTGTTATTAACAGTTTTCAGAATTAAAGACATGTTTAAAAGCATTTAAAGAACGTTTTTTGTCAGAGCTCTTGTTATTATTAATTTTGCCATTAATTTTCATTTTTACACCAGACACGTATATCGGTTCGAAATATCGGTTATCGGTCTACTTGAGCTGTAATAATTGGTATCGGTATCGGCCCTGAAAAACACATATCGGTCGACCCCTAGTATGTACATTTCCGTTTCCTTGTTCGGTGTGTGTGAAGTCGGGGTACATCTGTATTTACAGAGACTGTGCTGAGACTGTTTCGTGGCCTTTGCTTCTGTCAGCATGAGGTCACTTCCTCAGGATAGCTCCACACATTTGTCACTTGTAAGATTTGGTCGGCCTTTAAAGTCAACATGAAATCAAAATGTCCTTGTTTACATTCTTAAAGCTTTTGGTTCACCCCAAAATGAAAAGTCTGTCATTATCTCATCCTCATGTCCACCTAGGTAAATAAGTACATTTCACTGCTGGTTATATTCTGTATAATGGTGTATGTGACAAATAACATCTTGAATCTTAAATGTGTATGACTCCCGGCTAACAACTTTCACATTTTTTTTTAAGTTATATACATATTAGAACAAAACATTATAATGTTATAATGTTGATTATAATGTAATATGTGACATTGCTGGTTGTGAATTCTGTTTTGTGTCGGAGTGATTAATGAGAAACACGGAATAATAATCAGTGGCTCTGAAAACAAACAGATCTGCGGAGGGAGCTAAAGGTCAGGAACTGTGAGTAAATTATGCAAACAAACACACACACAAGCACAAGACCCGATACATCTTTGAAAGTAAGACTCAAAAACGTAAAAGATATAAGTATTGCGACATTCAGAGAGACCTCAAAGCATTGAGAAACCTGTAAACAAGAACAAAACATGGAGGCTAAAAGAACTAGCGAGCATCAAAAGCCAACATCTAGCAAATGCATTTTCTCAGGAATGTCTATTCTCCTGCCAGTCCTTAACAGCAAACGCCCCTCAAAACACACACACACACACACACACACACACACACACACACACACACACACACACACACACACACACACACACACACACACTCTTATCAGCTCCATTGACTCACACTCTTCATCTCCCGCCTCGCTCCATCCACTTCTAAAGTAGCTTTGAAGTTATTTTAGAATCAATACTTCATGGAAGCCAGCGAATGACTATCAGGATACAGAAGGGAAGAGTGAACTAGATTTAAGGAGTCGTTTGGTAAAGAGGGCCAGACCGACCCTGTCAGAAAGCCAAAGTTACGCTCTCAGACAGACGCAGAGCTGGAACGGCTGGGATTCCACAGCTTGTGAGAAAACAACTATTTTACAACCAGTAGTTTAGGTGAACATAGTTCTCTCATCACAGCTCTTTCATAATATATATTATTATTTGTATCAAACTAGCCACTACCTTCATAAATAAAAAAATCCATGATGGCTCATATCAGCGCAGTTTCTCTCATAATATCAGAATTCCACTAAAAACCTCCACCTGGACCAGTTTATCCTTTAAAAGGATCTTAACTGCTTTGTAAATGTGCAACATGCAACATGAAAGTGCCAAGAACCTGACATATGGTAACCAGCAATGATTTTAACTGAACAAATTAAAAAAAAAACATAAATAATAATAATAATTATTATTATTATTTGTTTATTTAAAGCTCACAAACAAAGCAATACCTGACTGGCACATATACTGTAGATGTTTGCTCATTATGTTGATTTTCTGGTGGCTTTTTTAGTGTGCACAGCTTGAACACTTTTTGGTGTTGACGGTTTTGAAGTTATTTTATTTATTTCTCATATCTATCTATCAATCAATCAATCAATCAATCAATCAATCAATCAATCTATCTATCTATCTATCTATCTATCTATATATATATATATTCTTTTTGTACATATCTTAATCTTTAAATCTTCTTCTATCTTTATATATTTCAGTATTATGTTATATGCACCAAAATAAACAAATAAATATTAATAAAACACTACAACTACTACTTTTTATTTATTTAGTATGAATGAATGAGTGAAAAGCTCATAAAGCAAAACCTGACTGGCACACATACTGTAGATGTTTGCTCAGTACTGTAGAGGGCTTTTTTATTTATTTCTAATTCTTATTCTTTTATCCAATTATCTTAATAAGCTTATTTTTTTACAAACATAAACACTCACAATGTGACCATACAAAGGCTTATTTAAAATTGTTTACTTACATTTATAATTATACCTTTACAAGCAGTTAGTATTGAAATGGCATCAGAGTTTAATTTAACAACAGGACACAAAGTCTTGCCGGTATTTGTCTGATCGGCTCATTTTGCCAGAGAAATCTAAAGGCTAGTCAATAATGGCAGACGCTGCTCTTGAGAAGATCACTCGCCTGCTCTCACAGCGCTCGTGGACTAGCATTCACGAGAACACGTGTCTGATGAATGCTAATTAAATAGATTGCAACAGTGGTACGACTGACTCGCGGTGATAAAGGAGGTGACCTACTACTAATGTTCTCCGCCCATTCTATTTAATCCAATTGAAATTCTTTCTGCTCGCCTCTTTGTTCCAGCTCAACCTGCCACTCAAATGATCATTGTATTCCTGTTCACTTTTTCACTCCACAAAGCGTTACGTAAATCCAGCATGGATGCAGAGGCTATTCAGCGTACCGACAAAGAGCTGCATTGTCTTATTGTGTGTCTCTCAAAGTTTAGCATTTAAAGGCAAATAAACAGATGAAATGATCTGATAGTGAGATAAACACCCAATCCAAGCAGCAAGACAGCAACAAAATGAACCTTTTCTGAGATTCTCTTGGAAGAACAACAACACACATTCTTTAAGGAGACAGCCGTGTAATCTGAAATTGGGTTTAAAGGGGTCATTACACAACCCAGTAAGAATACATAACATATGTGAAGGAACATTTCGTTGTATATTATCATATTTTATATGCGGGTACTATGGAAGCCTGTTTGTGTCTCAGAGCAGTGTTGTTTTAGAATCAATAACATACTATATTCTTTTTTATCAAATGTTCAGTTATTTTTGTTCTTTCTTATATGTCTACAGTACATAGTTAGTATATTTTATTCAATTTAAGTTAACATTTAGTTTTATTTGAAGTATATTTTTATGGTTTTAGTTTTACTTAACTACATTAACCCTCAAATAACCTTGTAAAAAAGTACAAATGAAAAATACATTTAAAATAAAAGTTACACTGCAAGATATAAAATCGTAATCTGAGAAGTAGTGACATTGTGAGATATAAAGTTAAAGTTGTGAGAAATAAAGTTGAACTTGTGAGATATGAAGTTGAAATAAGATATATAGTAACACAATCACACATAGGTCAATGTGATTTTAAATCAAATTGAGAGAACTAACGTAATAATATGAAATAAAGTTGCAATTGCAAGATATATAGTTGAAAAAAAGTCTTCGTCTTTGTGAGATATTAAGCCACACAGTGAGATATAAAGTCATATGTGTGACAGTTATAATCACATTTGATATAAAGTCTCTTTGTGAAATAAAGCCATTTTGTGAGATATTTTGTCCGAATAGTGAAAAATGTCATAATTTTGAGAATTAAAGATACAATGCAAGAAATACAATAAAGTGTCATTGTGAGATATAAGATATAAAGTGACAGCTGTCATAATCTTGCATTTGCAAGAAATAAAGTGTGACTAAAAAAGAGTGACTATTCTAATGAAAAACATTTTTGTTCCCCCAATGGATAATGTTGTTGCACTATGATAATGTAAACAGTAAGCTGATCATTTGTAGTGCAAAGCTCCAGTACAATTAAGACAAATTACAATAAAGGCCAGTAAAAGACAGAAGAATATTAAAATATTATCAAATCACGACCTGGATATCATTAAAATATTCTCTCAATGTAATATATCCCCATGCTGATTCCCGCTCGTATTATCTGTGATTCCATACTGAATATTTGAGCAGTATCTCATCTCATCTTTTCACTCATCCCTCCCTTGCTCTTCACCCATCTCATCCATTTATTCAGAATAAACCTTCATCACATGGGGTCTCTTAAGCCCCACACCCGCACACAGGAAATCTACTCCCCTTGCCAACGTACACAGTTGCTAAGCGCCCCTCCAGCTCTTCTAGATCTAATGAGGGCTTTTTTTACAGCTGACAGTGGCCAAACATTCTTTCTTTCTTTTTTGCGCCAACAGAAAACACAAACTCCAGATGATAAGGTGGCCCATCCAAACTAAGCCAGTAAGCTGCATTTCATTTCAAATGGCGACCGTCTTATGCCCAACCTGAGGTAAATTGCCCAGTGATACACCATTTAACTCAAACTCTCATTTCCTCCAGATATCTATCTGAGATAAGCAGGCAATGTGGCTTAAGGACTCATATCTGCTCAGCTTTCAGTGTCTTCGCTGGCCTTGCAAGCTTTTTCTGCGGTCGACCGTCCCACTCGATGGCCGGCAGGAAGAGATAATGAAAATCAGAGATAAAGATGATAAGGCTGAAATGGCGGCAGTCGTTTTTGAACGGAGAGCTCAATCCAGCGCAGACAAGCAGATTAGGAATGACATTTGTCTGCTTGGATTGATAACTACATCTATGGCAGTGAGGCTTACAGAAAGGGGCTGGGCAGATTATGTCAGCATCCAAAGGCATATCATGTTGGCGGAGAAAAGGATCAACAAAGCGTGTCTATCAAAAAACCCATCCAGAACCAGAATTGAACACAAAATTGAATTGAGGCGGATGCGATAGTGGTTCGAGAAATTTTGGCGAGTACCTGCATTTCGCAGGTGTGTACAGTAGAGCATGACTCATCTCTCAGATATGCTAAATATACACAGCCTATGCATTTACTCCACAAGCACGCTGGATCTGATGCTGCGACGATGGACGGGGTTCGTATCACAACAACAATAGTGGCTGCTTTTAGATAGCCACAAGACATAAGTCAACATGCCCTTCATGCCGACCCCTAGTAGAAGTACTGTGGGAGTACCAGCGACACTATCAGACTATAATACCTTCATGCAGCATGGAATTTTATTACAGAAAATACTAGTCCAAAAAAAAAAAGCACATGAAATATGTCCAACAGATTCCAATGGAAAGTCAGGGTAATAATATGTATGAGACGGCAAATTTGTAAGCTCAAAATCCAAAAGTTTAAACTTTTGCATGTTTAGGTTTGGGGGTTGGGATTTAGGTTGGGTTGTAATTTTTCCAAATGTTATGTATTATTTTGCCATAGAGTACAAAATATTATGACTTCTTATGAAGAAATAATTTTTTCATTGACTTGGCTTTTTGGTACTTTCTGTGTTATTGAAAGATATATTCAGGCTTAGATGGCTGCAGACTATGGAAAGCTTGTTGATATGAACATGTAAAGTGGTTTTTTGAGGGTTTGGAAAAAGTATGACATCAAGTCAGAATACAACAAGTAGGATTTCCAAACCCGGCTTCCCTAAATCGCATTGTTGCAATGAAAATCCTGCTAACACTTTATTTTTCAGTGTTACACAAGTTACATGTACTTACTATAGTAACAACTATAAATTATGCTTTATTACATGCAGTTGACTCTAAATCAAACTCATCCTAACCATATACTAATTACATGTTGTTAATTAATATTACTCAGTACTTCAGTGTATAATTACACTTAGACGTGGACATAGTCGAGTATTTTTATCCTGCTGTAAAAGTACTTTTCGAGTGTCAGTACTTTATCGGAGTGTTTTTCTTTAGAAACCTTTACTTCACAATATTCCAAAGCATAATATTGTACTTTTTACTGCACTACATTTCATATCAAAATATAATTTATATTAAATCAGAGAGCTCTCGAAATGCAACAAAAATATCTTAATTTGTGTTCTGAAGATGATCGAAGGTCTTACAGGTTTGGAACGACATGAAGTGCACTTAAATATTTAGCTGGTCTAAGTTGGTCATTTGCTAGTAAAAATAAGTCCTTTTCTGGTTCAAGCTGGTCCAATCCATGCATGTCATTAGCTGTAGCTGGTTGACTGGCTGCCAAGTTCTAAAACCCAGCTTGACCACCGTATGCTGATATGAGCAGCTGCTAGCTAGTTTGTTGGTCCAAGATGGCCTACTAAATTATGAATAACCAGCTTGGACCAATTAAATACCAGCTCAGACTATCTATAAACCAGCTAGCATGTTCCATGACACAGCTACGATATTCCAGTAGGGAATGGATCTGCAGCCTTCTCAGACACAGAGTAAACTCTGGTGTGTGGGCGAACTTAGCTGAACGCTTTGCATCTATTAAAATATTTAAGGCTTAAAAAAAAAGTATTGCTTGAAATTTAAAACACAGGAAAAAATGTTGTGACAGCAGAACTGGGGTAAAAATGAAAGGAGCGACATCAATACACAGAGTCCAAAAATGACAGCATAACCCCTCTAGCACACTACAGCACTACAGGTGAAAAACACACACACACACACACACAACAACAGCGGTACACTATCGGCACATCAAACTCTCCTTTAAAGCCCTATTGAGTGTTGCATGCTGTGATGGATGGAAAAACAACAAGATGAAATCTGGCAGGCCAATGTAGCCAGATGATGGTGTGTTTCTGATGACCTCAGCCCATGTGCCACTGCTAACACAGGTATCAACAGATGAGGTGACTTCTCCAACTCTTCATCCCACTCACAGAAAACAATTCCATCCCAGGGGTCCAGCAAGAGTTTTCTCAGCTTTCATGAGAGCAAGGGTGAGAAATGAACAAATGATTTATTTCAACAGGCTAAGCTGACCTATGCTTGACTTCAGGATGAAAATGCAGCGTTTCCTTTTTATTCCTACTATAATCTAGTTACAGATGATACCACTTTTTTTTCTTTTTTCTGGCATTTTTTTGTATCAGTCATATCATACATTTACTTTCTCCCCCCTTACGTCCACTTATAGTTAGAACATTAGTAATGCTTTTTGCACCAAAATATATCATACAAAAGTTTCTCCATGACTATTTTCACCCCAGAAGAAGAACAAGATTGCATGCAATAAATTAATTAATATTGTATCATTCTGATATTATTATATGTCCTATGTAGGCTCGTGAGATATAACATTTTAGATTAGATTAGATTGCATTAGATTACATTAATTGCATTAGATTAGATTATAGATCATGTGTTCTTATTTTATACTAAATATTACAGGATCATTTGTGAAACACCATGAGTACATGCAATAAATGTATATTATATCATTGCAATATATATATATTCTAATAATATCATGTAATATGATAATATTATAATAATAAAATATTTGACTAAATAAATAATCAAATAAACACATTTTATCAGGTTTTATTATTATATTATATTATCCATCTACTTTATCTATCCAGAACACATTGATTTTCCTATGTAGGGTCATGGGATATTACATTATGTTATGTTTTCTAATTTTATACCAATTAGAATAACATAGATTGGAGCAGAATCTAATGTCTTCCTTATTTTTTCTCTGTTTACATTTATTTTTCAAATCCCCAAATTGGCTATTTCAGAGATTAATTTTATTTTAGATCCTCAATCTGTAAGATATTTCTTATGAATCGTATTACAATATGTACAGCAGGAAATAATAACAAGCAGCAGAAAGTTAAATATATGCTCAGGTGAAAAATAAATATGCTGAGGTGATTGGAGATGAAGGTGTAGCGTATGCACACACACTTGACAAAAATTCCCCCTCACCATATATAATTCTGTTCTCTGCACTCTGTGTGTTTTCCCTGCTCTGTATTCCCAGGTAATAGGGTCAGAGAATCTCATTGCTGCTGGAGTTGCAGACTTCTATATTATCATTTGGCTGCCAGCACAGCCTCGGAGCACAAATGTAATGATATTTTGTTACCCACCATCTGCCACACGGCCCAAAACACTTCCCATGCAATACAAAACCCCTCTCGGCGCAAGGCCGGCCACGGCCATGTATGACAGGCAATCCTCCCACCACAACGCACACACAAACAGACGGCTACTGTGATAAGGTCACGTAATCTGACGAAAGGCTAGCATAACGCTAGCTAAGCTATACACAGATTCAGCCCACAGGGAGAGTGGAAGATGAACCAAAACACTTAACCCAAACTCGAAACCCTCGAAACAGTTCACCTCATGAGAATATTGTCCTTTACTCACCGCCGCATCATTCCAATCCTTTTCTGCCTTCCATTAAATTAGATGTTAGGCAGAATGTTAGAGCTTCCTTTGCAACAAAAGTGCATAGTTATTCATGCTTAGCAGGGTACTTATTGTAACCAACATTTTGTAACCATGATTTTTTGGTAACTGAAATAAAGCTTAAATAAAATAAAATATCAATATTAGATTTAAAAATAAACTAAATAAAAATTTGACATCTTGAAGCACTAAAATGACTAACTGGAAATAAATTAAACTAAAAGCAAAATAAAACTGAAATAAAATTTGAAACCTAAGTAGCATTACGAAATTAAATTAAATTACTCAAATTAAATTGAAGCTTAAATAAAAAAAGCTAATCCAATATACAAGTATCAATAATAAAAAACTATAATAGTATATAAATAACACAAAAATAACGCTGCTGTTCCAAAAATGCCAGGAAGCAGTCAAAAAAGTACCAGAAACGTGCTTTTTTTCTTCTTCTCAACTTTCTCTGACAGAAACAGGCAAAGTTTAAGTTGTTAAAATAATTTTGGCCATTTTTTTTATTTAAGCCTATATGTAGAGTTTATTCAGTAAAGTATAATTAGCTTAAACAAAATAAATAGTGAATGTAAGGTAAAAACTTAAATCCTGGTAACAGGCATAAAATACAGTTGAAGCACTATCATTACTCATAAATAAATATCTAAAAGTAAAAAATAAATAAAATAATCTAAGACTGCTGATTGGCTTCATCACTCTGTCTCCTCTCCACCAGTAAGCTGGTGTGTGGTCGCACTATGGCTGCCGTCGCATCATCCAGGTGGATGCTGCACACTGGTGTGGATGAGCAGACACCCCCTGACAATGTAGAGCGCTTTGAGTGCCTAGAAAAGCAGAAAAGCTCTATATAAATGTAATGAATTAATATTATTATTATTATTAAAACTGAAATATAAATGCAACCGAAACAGTAATACTGTATAATAAAAATAAAAAAAAATAAAAAAATATTAATAAACACTAAAGTAGGTAGTTTTATAACACTAAAATAACACTACTGCCAATTTCCAAAACTGACAAAAAATTAAGTACCATAGAAGTACTCACGTGTACTCACTGGACAGGAAGAGACAAGATTTAACCCTCTGGGGTCTAAAGGTGTTTTGGGGGTCTGGAGAAGTTTTGACATGCCCTGACATTTGTGCTGTTAAAGTTATTTTTGGGGAAGTAATTTCCTCAAGTAAAGTCAGTACAGAAATGCAGATCTCAAGCAAAACGTGGTTAGCATTTGCATTGTGGTTCATGCTAACAAAGTATCTGCACGTCCAGACAAGAATGGTGAAACGTGCCTCTGACTCCATGAGAAGAGCGGAGGAGAAAGTGTGTCGACGGTGTGTGAAAGAATGCTTGTGGCAAGGACCAAGCCAGTGTGACCACTAAAAGCCCAGGATCGGGAGAACTGTCGCTATCAGTTTCTGTTCATTTCTGCTAATAGGCCCTGCAGTCATCCGCTAGCCGGAACTTTGGCCGTGTATAATGGTAATTAGATTTTCTTTTTGGAACGTTCGCCGAACGCTTGTCAACATCCTGTCACATCCTCGAAAATCCTCATAGTGACACAGCCTAAAAGCCATTTTTTTGGCTGGGCACCAAAGCACCGCTAGGCACCAAGCATCTGGCAAATAAAATAACACAAACTAAAACTAAAGAAGAAACAAAAGCGGCATTCAGGAAGAAATGTCTGACTGAAAACCCTCGTTATTCTGTTGGCCTGATCCGATCCGACAAACATGAAAAATTCTCCTTGCTTTTGCTAGCGGCTAGTTTTATTTAGCAATTAGTCATTCCCTGATCACATTCCAGAGCCTATCAATGATTAACAAAATGTTGAAGCATAATGGATGGATTTGCCTCAGGGGTCAGAACTTTAAATAATTCAAACCGTTGTTCCAGGGTAAATACAGAAGCATTATTTATGTATTTATTCATAAAATACAGAAATAAATGCTAATCAAGTGGTCTCATTCTAAAAAGACAGCATCTGTGTTTTCTTTAACAAGAGTTGATCTGCATCCATTTATGAACAATCCTCAAGGAAATGAGATCTGGTACATCGATTCTGCCTCAGGTTGCCTTTGACTCTGAAACAAACACATGCTTTGGTGTCCAGAGGCGTTTGTTTTGATGAAAACATATTTAAAAAGCCTAAAATAGTGTGTGGGAAGTTCTAGCCATGAAGTATTCAGTCGTTTATGAAAAAAGTAATGATATAGTAATAAAAGTAATACATTTGTCAATTTTTTTATTTTTGGGATAGGCAATATATCCACTTGACCAATTAACAGAAGTGTTAACAGTACTTAACAGTTAACTGTATTAACAGTGTTTTTTATTATGTTTTTTTTATATATAGCCATTATATCGTAGTCAATACCTATAACAGCCAAAGCTGTGTTGAACACAGTCACAGTATATATCACATTTTAAAATATATTTTTTTGTATATATAACTAAATAAATATGAATACAAATGTATATTTGCAATTTAGTGCAATTTAATGCAATTTAGTACTTCCATAAAACAAATAAGTACAATGTACTTATTGTGTTCATATTTAACTGCAAAACACTTTTGTATGGGTCGGTTTAAGGGTGGATTAAAGTGTAAGGGATGGGTCAACAGTGTAATTAAAATGTAATTACAGAAATTAATTACAGATGTAATTAAATTACATGTAGGCATAAGTACAATTTCAAAACATGTATGTACATAATAAGTGCATTGTATCAAATTATTAATTTAAATGTAAGTAAATAGTAGTTAAGGCCACCTAATATATAGTGGGACCAATAAATTCAATAATTACTCAATTTATCACAACAAAAGATTATATATTTAAATTTAATATAACAGAAATAATATAACTTAATAAATACATATATAATAAATAGCATAAATATTATAACTTAAATAATAAATATATAATACATAGTAGTAAACTGTTAGTAAATGTTAAATATATATATATATATATATATATATTATTTTTTTGTATTATTTTTTTCAGTCAATGGCTGGTTACCAACATTCTTCAAAATATACGTATATAACAAATAGCATAAATATTATTACTTAAAAAATAAATATATATATATATATATATACAAAATGAAAAATGACTAACAATTTACTACTACATATTATATATTTATTTATTATTTAAGTCAATGGCTACTGTTTGGTTACTAACATTCTTCAAAATATCTTCTTTTGTGTTTCCAATCATTGTATTAGTACCCTGATTCTCGAGATATTGCTTATCAGCCATTAAAACCCCAGTTGAGCACTATTAAGAACTCCATGCAAACACACAGCGCTGATTGTTTAAGGCCTCGGTGGGACCTTGGGTCACTGATGGTGATTTAAGACACTTGTTCCACGCGGCGTCATCTGCCCTAAATGTTGAGGTGTGGGATATTTCAAAGCAAAATGTGTGTGTGGATGCGTGTTAAGGTGGTTATCATCTTCTTTATTCTCCTCTCCTATACTGACTGTCTCCTCATCTCCTCTGTCACGCCTGGCCACTCTCCATTCCATTTCCCCAATGGCTCATCCATCGCCCCCTCCGGTGAGTGGTGAGCGAAGCCCGGGGTGATTAACGCAAGAACGATGGCAGGACTGGCAGCGTAAATCCAAAGAGGTTTCAGGAGGTACACAGCCGCTTGTCTCCACATGAGGAATGGAGAACCGACCGGGCCAAAACCCTTCCTGGAAGCATCCTATCCCACGCTGCTCTCTTCGTGCCATTTGAAAACTGAAGGACAGGCGGTATACGGAGAAAGAATTTCATGAAAAAGTATGGAAAATTCACAGCACACCCAAGGGCATGAGAGTAGAAGCCCATCTGTCGGACATCTGGTCGGAGGAGCCCTTTTGAAAACAAAGTTTTTTATTTTTGGAAGAACTGAATATTCTTTTAAAGTATGATATTTATGTTGCAACTATTCTTTTTAAACAAATTTAAAATTTATCACAATGGAGTAAAAGACCATCAAAATGCTGGTCAGGAAATCTTGGAGCTAAAGGTATAGTTCACCCAAAGAATTCTGTCATCTTTTTTTTCTCTGCTGTAAAACACAAAAGCAGAAATTCCGAAGACTGTTTTCCATGGAATTATGATCAATGAGCACTGAAGCGTTCAAGCTTCAAAAAGACGCAAAGCACAGCGGAAGCATCTTAACAGCAGTCCATAAGTCTTGCCTTCTGAAGTCATACTACGGCTTTGAGTGACAAGCAGATTGAAATTAAGTCAAACAGACCACTGCTAATGACATTTTATGGTGCTTTTGAGTCTTTTTGAGGCTTGAAAGCTTCAGTCCCTGTTTATTTTAATCGCATGGAGAAGAGCAGGGAAAACAAAATGTCTCCTTTTGTGCTGTGCTCAAGAAAGAGAGTCATATGAGTTTGTAGTGACTTAAGAGAGTGTCAACTGATGGAATTTACATTTTTGAGTGGACTTACAAGCATCAATGCAACATCATCGGCTGCGACCCAGTGCAGGAGAAGGTTACAAGATGTCAAAAACAGCCAATCCAATCAGTAGTCATGCTGCTAACCCATCAACACTAGTCAAGGTAGAGTGAACCATCAAAGACACAGCCCAGCCAGAAGAGGCAATCACAGCTGAAAAAGTGTTTCTACTTTTGGGTTTGATTTCATGCTTGTGCTTTGAACTGCCACTCGGCTGCTGTTTGAGCTTAACGTCAGGCACATTTACAGCTCTTTACGATGCTGATTGTTTTTAATACCACCACACAGAAAAATAAAATGTAAGGAAGAAAAATGGAAAGCAGGGAAGACACTGCCTTTAAGTGAGATGTCAAAAAGGGTTTTTAGAGGTGGAAAATTATACATTTTCTTTTTTCTCATCTGCAATGCATGTTAATCAAAGCTATCATCATATGATCATGGTGATTACACTACTGAATAGCATATTAAAATGAAGCAGAATGCCTTCAGAATCATTTCCAAAAGAGATGATTTAGTATTCCTGATTAGAAATGATAGAAAATTGCTTCACGTGTATCTATCCTTAATCATGAAAATGTTAATGTCTTTTAAGTCACTTATCATATTATATTACAAAAGCTAAAAACTGTCAAATTAGCCATTTCCCTTTCCTTATATTATTTGTTAGCATTTGGATAACATATTAGCCTACTAGCTTAACACACAGTGGTGCTAATTCATGAAGAATAGCAGTTTCATTTTTTGCTAGAACAAGATTTCATGCAATATTTTTGACACTGGCGTACATAGTATTTATTAATCAATAAACTCAATGATAGACAAACAGACTTTTACAAAATAAATTATATTAAATGATCACTGACTTTACACTATGTTTGCAAAGTCTCTTCTTAGCCAAATTGATAATCTTGAAATAGCTAAATTCTAAAACTCTGTTTATTAATTGGCTTGATGCATTGTGTAGTGTAGAGCTAAACTGTAAAGATGCTGACTTTGAACACCAGAATTCAGCTAATTTACAATGGCTGCTGCAAACAATTACCCAATGAGATAACATAGCATTAGCTGTCTACTATATAAAAAGAGAAAAAGGTTGATAAAGGTGATTGGTATTTGTGCAATTTACATTTACAACATCAGCATAAATCTATAGATGCCAGTTTCTGACACTGAATAAAAAAACTGACACTGTTTTATCTCACAATTCTGATGTTTTTATCGCAATTGCAAGTTTACATCTCACAATTCTAACTTTTCTCCTCAGAACTGTAAGATATCAACTTGCAATTGTAAGTTATAAAGTCAAAACTTTGTGATATAAGGTCAGAATTGCAAGATAGAAACTCACAACTCTGAGAAAAAGTGTCTTAAGTGTGAGATGTAAACACTCAAGTCTGACTTCATAACAAGCGACTGTAATTAGTATAATGTCAGAACTATAAACTATCAATAGCGAGAAAATGCCAGAAATGAAACCAAAACATAACATTGTGAGAAAAAAGAATTGTGAAATAAAACTCAAGAGGGTGTGATGTGTGGACGTGAATATCTGCAAGACTGACCAATGACAGATAAGGGGCGTGTCCAAGAAATCTGTTTGAACCAGTCTCTGCAAAGGAAATTACACACTCACCTTTAAAACATCTTTAAGAGTTTTTTTGATGCACAAAATGCAACATTCGCATGCTAGTCCAATTTCAGCCAAGATCACATGCTTTGAAGGTCCTTACTAGTTCAGAGACCCACTGATTCAATATCAGGGTGCCGAAACCGGAAGGTAAGTAACATCAGGTTATTCCGAGAGGAATAGGGTCATATAGGAAAATGCGTATGCATAGCCGCGGAAACGTATTTTGAGCAGGGGAGGCTGAGAAATAAAACAATGGGTTGTTGGTCACATGAAAAGAGTGCAAGAGTGATACGAGACACTATGATCCAAAAGCGCAATTTTTGTAAATAAATGGTTCATTTATTTGTTTAATATAAGTGAGCTTGTCTTTATTGTTGCTGTTTTTATAAAAAAAACAATGTACCAAAAGGCATTTGTTTTAAAAGAGAGAAAAGACCTTATACAACATAAGTAAGCTATATATGTCTTATTCATTTTGTTAATAAAAGTTAGATGTTTAATATAGGCCTATGCGAATTTGCCATTGTACTATTTTATGGCTGATGTGTTTTAATTAATAGGCTAATAATGAACCCCAAACTACGATCGTTTTAAAGAAAGGAGAAATCCAAAGACTGTTTATTTATTTGTGTGTTACAATGCGGGTAAAACATATTTCCCTTATATTGTTAATACAATTTCAAAGTTTAATATAGGCCTAAGTGAATTTGTCATTGTAGGCTATAGCCTTTTTATTATTAATAATAATAATAATAATAAACCAAACTAAGCATTCGTTTGAAGTAATGGGAAAATCAAAAAAACTTGTATTTATTTATTTGTTAGAACACGGTATCTCTTATTCAGTCAGTTAATAAAAGTTTTATGTTTAATATAAGCGGCTTGTACTGATGTTGCATGTGGGATTTTGTTTTCATTAAGAGTAATACTGAATCAATCTTAAACATTCATTTTGTTCCAAGAATAGGAAAGATCTAACGTTAAAGATCAGAATAAGCGCTGCAGATGCGAGAGCGCGAGATTGGTTGCTGCTGAGGTAAATAAACGCTCTCGATCTTTCTCTGCTGGATCTTGCAATGGCTGTAGAAATGGTCATTAATTCTTGATTTGGGCACGGTGCAGGTAATAATATCATAAAAAAGTAATGGCAACAAACGACTTCCTTAAAAGTCAGTTTAAGTTGAAACGTCTTTCACAATCAATTTGATTCAACTTAATTCATGTTCTACTGTTGCTTATTGTCATTGAAGGCTTAGGCTTCTTTTTTATTTACATTTTAATGAATATACAAATTAATAAAATGAGTTTTATTTATTTTCTGTTACAAAATTATAATTTATCATTTTTTTAACACCAGCCCCCCATTTTTTCTTGGGCTACACGCCAGGGGGGTGCTGCAGCACCCTCACCACCCCTGCTTCCCACGGTAATGTGCGTATGTATAATGTGCTCATCTAATTCACTATATGCACACCAAGTGACTGTTAAGAGTGGAATAAATCAGTACGGACGGACACTGATCACAAGCCATTTTCCGAGCACACTCAATACAGGTCTGACTGATGAAAGCACAGATATCTGGAGTGGCGGAAAGACAGCGGGAATCTCGTCAATTTGAGAAGAGAAGGGAAAAAAGAGAGAAAGCATTGTACTTTAAACAGCTTCCCTAGAAGTAAGACAAATTGGGCAGCGTGGTGCATTCCGCAGGCTGCGTCTCGACCCGCTCTCTCTCTCTCGATGGAAGAGGCCAGCATTCTCCCAAGCATTAAAGTGGAAAAACCAACTACACTGCAAAAAACTAATGAGAGGACTCGCAACTCCGGCCTAACACTGGCTCACTGACACAACGCTCCCTGGCATGTGGTTATTTTCCCCTTCTCGTCTTTTCTTTCCTCTTTTCGCTATGGAAGCAGAGGAAATATCAAGGGGCTGTAACCGGCCTGGCCCTTTCAGTCGTGGCCTAATGTAACACTAATGCATTGTGTCTGTGAAAATGGGCATTCTGAATACGTGACCGTGCTTCTCAGAAACGCCACGGCATTGCCTCATTTATACAGTCACTGAGAGACCACACACATCCAAGCACAAACAAATAATTTGGTGCGCAATTTCCGAGGCTGATGTGATATATGGAGGGTGTCTAATAGTTGGCCTCACTCCTTTTCAGCCTGTTTTTCCTGTTTTTTTTTCAAAAGGGGACAAATAGTGTGGGGAGAATTAGAGATACCAAAGGGAATGAACTGGCCTACAAAACCATTAGGCGACAATTCCCTGACTGACAACCACCCATCACGAGAACAACATCACCCTAAAGGCTGTATCATTACAACCACAGCTCCCAACCTCCAAATTAAGGTTATTTCTCTGTTGCAAGCAGGCCTGTTCATGACAGCCAGCCCATCAAGGGCTCTGGGACAAGATTGGCCTTTTACACTGATCCAGACTGGATTACGAAGTCTAAATCCCAGCCATTACCTTTCAAGAATGAATCGAAAAACTGGCATCAGATTACGAGGGGAGGGTTCTCTTTACAGGCCATTTAGAAGCAGGTAAAGTGGAAAGTGGATTTTGCAAAAGCAATTTTAAAGGGATAGTTCCAAAAATGAAGAATCACTCACCTTCATGTTGTTCTAAACATGTATAACTTCTGTGTATATGTTTTTACAATTTCTATACAATGAAAGTCAATGGGGTCCAGAAGAATCTAGAGTTTCAATGTATAGACAAAGCAGTTTTAGTTTTTTTCATACAGATTTGGAACCACATGAGTATATAAATTATGACAGTGTTAATGTTTGTGATTTTCTTTTCATATTTGATTTCCAGTTGTACTGAAAAAAAAAAGCTTCCTAAAGAGTGGTTGAAAGGAAACAAAATATTTCAGGAGTATTGTGTGGGCTGGTGCTATAGTAATAAATGAAGTTTAGCACTTAGCGCTAGAGCTTAGCATGCAACAAAAGCCTTGATTGATCGCCTTGACAAACAGCAGAATTAATGCTGCGGATAATCTACAGTGGAAGTCTGCACTGCGTAAAGTTAGCATGCATCTTTTAAACTGGAAAATGACGCAAAATAATCCCCCTAGTGGCCAAAACGTGAAAGGCTAAGTGTAAACAAATACTGTTATGTTGTTGCATCTCAACTGCATTACAACATCTGTCTGACTGTTAATATTGCAACACCCACTGCGGCTCATCAAATTGTAATTCATTTATCTCTAATTAATCCATCCATCTCTAGCTCGATACAAAGAAACATAAACATAATCCATTGTTTGGTTTCAGATCACATTCATTTCATATAATCTTTGCCTTTTTAGATGTGTGTTGGTCTTTACGGGATAGCCAGGGGTCTTCGTTGTGAGGAGGAAGAACTGGCATTTAAATTGGAGAGGCACAGCAGCCGTTATACGATATTAATGGAGACTTTTACATTTGTTACTCCATACTCTGCTAATTATGACCTTAGAGAGGGGGACGGGATAAGCAGGAGAACGAGGCGCTGGGGGGTTATGGGGTAGAGTTATGTGCAAGGAGAATTAGCGCTTAAGTCTCCCAGAGGCTCAAAGGTTTCTTTCGTCTCCTGGCAAACTGTTCCAACCCCTGTTCCAGCGCCAAATGAAAATCTTTTCAGAACCTCCAGTCTGGGTGAGGGAGAGAGTCAGAAATAGAGAAAGAGCGAGAAATAAAAGAGTGGCAAGAGCAAACATGAAGAAAAATCTGAGAGACAGTGAAGCCAAAGTACACAGCTTTGGTCTCCTGCCTACAACCACTACAACTTTCAATGAGGCGAATCGTTATCGCAACCAAATTCGTATCAGGCTAACATTTCAAAAAGTGGTGCACAACAAGAGTGGAGAGCTGTTGCTTTGCATCATGGTGATGCTGTAACAATCAATGCCAAAGACCATTTAGTAAAGCGGCACATAACAGAATGAACAAACAAGTAAACAAAATTAACTTGGACAAAACCAATGCAGCCGACCCATTTCTACAAAGCCAATATTTATCAAAATGCACAGGATTAGGAGCCCAACAACAAAACAATGTTATCACAATTAATATTTTGGCCAGATTTACCGCACCATCCTCATTTTCTTTGTCGCACTCTGTACTGTACTGTAATCAATTGAAAAACTTGTATGACTTTGTAATGTTTACAAAAGTTAAAGAGGCAAAACTCAATTCAATTATACAAGCACTAAAAACTATGCTCCCCAGTGTTATTTTAGTATCACTGAAATACTATTCTCATTTCTCATTTTTCATTTCAAAGCCGACTCATCACAATAGTTATTATTGTTTTTATTTTATTTTTTTAGTTTAGTTATTTTAGCACATTCATTTACACTAAATTAAAATACATTTCTTGCAACTAGTTCAAATGATGTCTAATTTTTTTACATTTTGTTGAAAATATAAATTTAATGAAACATGAAAGGAAAAATGTCATGCACAGACAACAATGTTAAAATTATCTCCATTCACACAGATCAGCGAAAACTACTAAACATGTAGTATGCATGCCAGGCCAGTAGGTGGCGATGTCATTGTAAAGAAACAATATGTGCCTGTGCACATACCTATAAACTTAACACGTTATACAAATGCAAATTTTCACAAATTTACGGAATCATTTTACAAAATGTGCAATTTTAAAACCCAAATGTTCTGGCCCCCAAAACACTGTTGTCATATAAATTGACAAAATTAATAAAACACTTTCCGCATTTAGTTGAAAATGGTGTCATTTAAATGCCCCTTAGTTAATTATAATAACCCTAATGCTCAAGGTTTTCTTTGAAGAATGTAATACAAAGTTCCCTATCCATCTGACATACTGGGTTGTGCATTTTACCACAGAAGCTCTGTGACCAGTTGAATTATGATTGTTTATTTCACTACTAAATTGACGTCACTTGCAGAGATTATAAAACGTAACATAAATACAGGTTAAAAATTAATTAAAAGGACCAAAGGTTTAGATAGACTATAATGGGTAAAGTATAACTTTTAACTTTCTGTCTCCATGGTAATAACATTATCCAAAAATATAACATTATACGACTGGTGTTAAAGTATAAGGACACATTTATTTCCAAGTAGAAAGTGTGATTCTTTGCATGCTGGGTTCATTATCTGCATTTATTTTTGTCTTTAAAATAGGATCTACCAGCATGCTTCATGAATGTCCACTTCATTTGGTGGTTGGCACATACTGTGAGCTGTGGTTGCCAGTGGAGATGAGGAGAAAATGTACCAGCATGAGAACAGAACAGACATATACGCTCTTTCACACACACAGACACGTCTGCCTTCACAAAGACTATTAAGGTAAACTTGGGATGAGTCCTTCACTCAAGAGCCCTAATACTCCTTGAGATCCATACATAACATCTAACACAACAACAGAAAGAGGTAGAAAGAAACGGTGTGACACAAATGTTAAATAAAAACAGCTGTTTACTTTTACTTAAACTGAATAATTCAAACAGCAAATTAAATGCAAGAAGTCAAGAATGAACACTTGTTATATAAATCAAACCATCCACAATAATCACAACTACAATATTACTTAAAAATGTCATTTTTTTCTGTGATGAGAAGCTGCATTTTCCACATACATTTTATAGAACCATGTGATTCTTCAGAAATCATTCTAATATAAATAACATTAATAAAAACAAACAAAAAATACTATCCATATAAATAATATAAATGCCAAATATTCCAATTATTATTTAAATACATTGATATTATTAAATAAATTAACCAGTTGCAAATGAAATTGGAAATATATTTGGGTATCATTTCCAACTGCATATTTGCTCAGAAATTAAACCACTGAGAAAGGTGGTACAGTAGATAGCATCCAAATTGAATCAGTCCTCTATTTTTTACCAGGTTACTGGTTCTAATCACACACAGCTTTTAGTCCAGATACCTATACAGCGCACACCGAGCACACGCGCTAACAAACTCTGACAGAGTAACCCCACGGCAGCCTGACATCACCCCACACGTTTAGCCGTCTGCACGGCCCTATCTTTTAATCAATCTATTAGAAGAGCCAGGCAACGATGACAGGCTTCGTGACTGATAAAGTGACCTGGCGAACATTACAGCAGTTTTGGTCACCCAGCTGGACAGATAACAGCCCGAGCGGAGAGAGATGATGATGATGATAATGTCGTTACAGGGGCCGCTAGTGCATCCAGTCCAGCCCAAATGTCAGCTCCAGCTATCTCACTCCTGAGACTCTACCCCTCATCTTAAGTGCCCGTCGTTTCCGAACAGACATTTAGCAAATTATCCTTTTCTATTAGACACAGAAATGGCTCCTCGCACACATAAAAGGAAATCGGAAAGGCAGGAAGTCTGATGCCTCTTAAGAGATTTGAATTATCATTGTGCTCTCCAGTGCGTGGCATGCTATTCGTCATGCGAGCGAAATAAGCGTCTTTTCCTTGATATCGCCGGCGGTTTCTACACCATTTGGGTGAATCCTTGGAATTCTGCATAGGTCAGAAAAATTGTGGCCAAAAAAAGATAATTTCTATTGCTTCCCTGATTTGATTTACATGTCATAGACTCAGGAACGGCTATTTTTAGCTAGTTTCACCACGTATCACTAGTTCAGCTTGATAGCTTTAAATTACCAGGTGGAAACCGCGCTAGAATTTGCTCTTCCGTACTAGTCATCCATCGCTCCAACGGCTACATCAACCGGACTGTAGAGAGATGAGCGTTGCCTGGGGCCAACAGACGCCCCGCCGAGAGATCCTTCCCTCCCTCTCACTTCCTCTCTTGCACCGTCAGCAAACTGGCCATTACTGGAGACTCAAGTGTGCAGACACTTGTTTCCCACCGGCATGACAGAAATAAATAAAGTAGCGCTGTTCTTCTTTTTCCAGCGCGTATGTCACTGCAGCGGCGGTGGATACAGAGCTCGCTTGTCTTTCCGCAGCAGTGGTTCTGCTAAGAACAGGTCTATCAGACACAGACAAGTGAACAAATGTCACTGAGCTTTAAAAGACCCGTGTCTGGGAAAAAAGCAGAGAGGGCAGGAGGAATGACAGGAAGCAAATGGAACGCATTAAAGTTGTCTTTTGTTCTACTGTAGCTTCATTTCTCCCCACTTCCGAAACTAGAATTGGAAGTGTGCACCTTTCTCTTGGAGAAATCGACGGAGACAGTACGATGGACGGAAACACATACTGCAACAGACACGAGAGAAAGAAGCGAAAACAGAAAAACAGACAGAAGAGATTGTCAATAATGTCCACAACCTTGAGTCAGGCATTTGCCTTTTGGTGACAATGTGTTATTCATGGAACATTCATCACAGGCCTGATGAAATCTCCCGGCTGTTTGAGATGCAGAAACTTAGACACTTTATCTCGCTGTCAGCGCTCAAGTGCTCGCTCCAGTGTCCACCGGGTCCCTGAGCACCCTGCTCTTGTAGCTTTGGATCACACAGAATGTGAGATGAAAACTAGTGGTAAAAGAAAACAATAGAAAAACCAGAGGACATTCTGACTGGTCCAGTATCTGAAGTGAATTTTCTGAGAAACCATAAAGTCTTGTGTAGAGCACGGGGCGGCGTTAATTAGTTTACTCCTGCAAAAGTGATTGACCGCAAACAAAGTAAAATTTTATTATACATGCAAAGCAATCACTATGACAAAACCATCAAGCTGCCCAGAAGTAGGTCAGCTATAGCGGAAATTTATGTTATGAGATGTATCCGATGGAAAGATAAGAGTTAAACACAATACGTTCTGGTATTTTAATGAGATTCCGAATACATGGTAGCTTTGCATGCACGCATGCACTTAAAAAATGCAATGCATTGCGCAGATGTAATATGCAAACCGTGTTATCTTTCATTTGTATGGAGTGGTAAGCTCTTAAGCTTTTCTTGTTTATGAATATGGCTTTCTTGTCACTTGTGTCACATGTGACTGCCTGTGTAGACGATGTAAATTGGTTAAAAGAGCAAAAACAGTCCCTGCACTGGTTGTGTTTCCATAAGGTCTAATTCGAAGACCTGAGAATGTCATACTCTCTGGAATTATACATTGGACTTGACGCCTCCAGCGTTACATAAAATCTCATGCAAATATGCAGAGCTTATCAGTCTCCTCATGGTTGAAATGGCTTGTGCATCTCAGACTCTCTTCCTTTTCTGGCTGCTGTCTATCATCACAGCAAACCTGAAGAGCCGGAGAAAAACTCACCTATCACTCAAACATGCTCAAGGTCATCCTAAACCAGATGTCGTCAAATACATGTGCATATGAGGCAATTTGAAAACCCGGACGAGCCCCCAAAAATATGATTCTTATGGTTTTCCGAAAAACAGTGTTAGTCTGCAGCGAGATATTGTAGTAATTCATATTCAAGGATTCATCCCTTCTCCCCTGATCCTACTGAACATCACATTTGAAACATCAATAAATAACCAAATTAATGACAATTTTTCTTAACTGACCCCAAAACTATGCTGCTCCTTAGCGCTACTGAGCGCCATATGTAGAACCACCAAAAATAAGACAGGTTATTTTTGTCCATTAAACTCAAATATGATTTTATTTATGACTTTAGACACAATAATGATAATAGTAAATCATGAGCCTACAATAAGAAAAGACATAATGAATATTAATAACAAAATACTTGTGGTTATTATACTTATTAATATTTTATTATAAATTCTATAATAATAACAATACATGTACTGGAAGCATTTTTTGACTATTTTTAACTATCAAGTTTGAAATGATATGCGTTGCTCAGTTAAGAACTAATGGATGTAAAAAAAAAGAAGGAATTATGCAAACAATAATTTCAAAAGTAAGTATTTTACTTGTAAACGGTTTATGTTTTTTGAACACTCTGTAGTGTATTGGCATTATTGAATGTTGTTCTTAAGAGACCCATCAAATGTTGCCACCCGATTTTAAAGAACCGATAACAAATGTAAATCTGTAAAAAATATTGGTCAAAGCCAATAATTAATATATCTGTAAAACAAAATATGCACATATATCTTAAAAAAATCTAAGACTGCCTTTCCCAAGAGAAAGTGCCTAAATCACGTAAAAAAAGTAAGGAATGAAATGCTGCTAAGTTATACTTAAACTAAAGATGACTTAACTCTATTGTGCATTAAATCTATTCAAACTGCTCAAATCAGTAACGTCTGCTTAAAGACATTGTCCAATGCCTTTCCAATAACGGATTTCAGTGTATTGTTTAGAAATAACGGGTCTGCGCGCTATAAATAAAAGCAGAGGGTCATCTGTAGAGATCTGTATTAACAGACATCATTATGAACGTTATGTGTTAGATCGTCCCTATTCCACGTTTTACAACTGGAAAAAAATGTATCCAATTTAAAAAGCCTCGCGTGGTTTCAACTGTGAACATGGGTTGCTTCCAACATTACGCAGCCAATGTAATAGGTCGTAATGATTGATGGAGCGATTTGAAACAATTATTATCCACCTCAAATCCAACTTACCGGGATGACAATGTGCCCAGCGGAGCACGAACGAGGAGAAAAGCAGAGGCGGAATCCACCAGCAGCAGCAGCGCGGTCGCAGTAGCCTCCGCATGTCACACTGTATACATGAAGATCTGGAATAAGGCAACTGTTGACAGAGTTATCCTCCTGGTGAAGAAAAACTCCCACAACCAAGCAATGCAAACGCACTGGACGCGCTTTAATGTATTTCGGCCGCCACCTTTAAGAAGTCCTTTGGATTTTTTAAGTTCGACCGAGCCAAAGGAAACTGTTTTTTATTTTCTCTTTCTCGCTCTTTCAGCTGGCTGAGCTTGTAGTCCAGACGAGAAACATATCAAGGGGACAGTGGATTAAGAGAGAGATGTTAGAGAAGCAGTAGTCCATGCATCAGGCTGAACACACAGAGACAAGAGTTTGAGCGGCTCTGGAAGCTTTCCATTCCGCCATCCAGGAAGTAGCGCATGAGCTGAAGTCTGGCAGAGACTTTAAAACAGGCTTGGAAGAGAGGGAGAGAGACGGAGAGAGGAGAGAGAGAGAGTGAGTGAGTGAGAGAGAGAGAGAGAGAGATCCGCCGGATCCTAGCGCCGAGCGTGTAACGGAGCTGCTGCCGCTGCTGTCAGTGTGTGATGGACGCACAAAGGCGCTCTCCTTCTCTCGCTCTCGCCTTTATCTGGGATAAAACCAAACGCTTCAGATAACATCAGTAATAAAATCACTGCATGCAAGCTCTGTGTCTGGAATCATCAGCGGGATCTTCTACATGGAGAAGAGTGAATGATTCAAAACGCATATAATTTCACAACAAAGAATATTTATATATATATATATATATATATATATTATTCCAGTCTTCAGTGTCACATGATCTTTCAGAAATCATCTAATATGCCGATTGTTACTCAATAAACATTTCTTATTATTATCAATGTTAAAAAAGCAGTGCTGCTTCAAATTTATGTAGATATCATGATGTAAAATCATTCAGATGTGTTTCAAAAATGCTTTTTATTCAGAAAATGCATTAAATTGATCAAGGGTGACTTTAAAAACCATTTTAATGTTACAAAAGATTCTATTCCAAACTATTTCTGTTCTTTTGAACTCTCAATTCATCAAAAAATCCTGAAAACAATATTAAGCAGCAAAACCTGTTTTTAACATTGATAATAATAAGAACCATTATTAATTAGCATATTAGAATGGTTTACAAAGGATCATGTAACACTGAAGACCGGAGTAATGTTGAAAACAGAATTAAATAATTATAATTAAAAAATTAATCATATATAAAATAGTTACACACACACACACACACACACACACACACACACACACACACACACACACACACACACACACACACACACACACACACACACACACACACACGTTCATCTATATATAAACTGTATAACTATTATAAATATACTAATATACTTTACATAAATACTTTATACATACCTTGGACATATATTTTGAATTTCACATGTACAACAATGTAGTGCAGTGATAAAAAGAAACATTAAGAGAAAATATCGCAACTTGGAGACAGTGAAAGATGAGTGTGTTGTATTTTTACACATGTATTACTCCAGTGAGTCGGTGAGGATGTTAAAGTGTCCAGTGCACATAGAGATAGAAGAGAACATTACCACAGGTGGAGGTTTGTGAGGCCTACTCATCCACCTACTACTGTAAGTGTGGCCTACTCGCAAACGTGTTACTGCACATAGGAGTTGCAAACCGTTTTTAAACAGGCCTTGGAGAACAATAGCAGCAAGAGGTTAGTGTGTGGTACAGTTGGGTGAGAGAGGGTTCGGATGGGGGTTTTAGAGGTTAGCATTTCTACATTTCATATTAATACAATACACGGTTATATAAAAAATGTTTTGTTTGTTTTTATTATTTGGAGTACATATGTGGAACATTTTTCAGTGTTATAAGTTGCCTTTGGCAATGAGAATAGACAATGTATTGCATGCTGTTGCCCACATTCAATAGATTATCTATCTTTTGTGAACAATACAAAAAAATATACTGTTTACAGATCATTCATAAGCTTAACCCTGTTCTTATTCTCAGAATTGCTTTTTTTAATTAGATTTTCTAAACAAAGACATAGAGCAACTGTCTATTTTATAGCATGTTTTTCCTGAAATACCATTCATGTGTGTTATATTTTGTGGTCATGTTTGTCCTTACTATTGTCCTCACTATATTTTATACTATTGTTACATCCTGTCCCATGCAACCCATCAATCAGTATACCACCTATTTTTCCATTGAAAAGGATAAATGAATCAGTAATACTGATAAAGGAGGACATGACATTAAAAAGCTCCTTCTTAAACTGAAGTGTGCTGTCAGTAAAGAACAGAGGAGATTTTTATTGGCTAGGACAGATTGGTCTTCTTAAGAACTCGACTTGGCAGCTCTTGACATTGGACAGACATTATATATGACTTTATATAAAAACAAGTACTCCGTAGTCTCCAACTAATTAATTACAAATACATACAAAGACATGCAATTACATTTTTACTTTCATCATTCTCTGTAAGCACATGGTAAAAAAAAAAAAAACTATTTTATACAACTATTATAATCTAAACAAACAAAGTGAAGCAATCATAAACCATATATGTGTATTTACATACAATGTTACACACGGCATCAATTCCTCCACAACAAACCATTTTGTTCAAAATCCTATATATTTGGTTACCAAGGAGACAACAGCGTCAAGTATGCTCGACATGAAATATGAGACATGTATGTGAGCAAAAAAAAAAAAAATCAAGGTGAATATCAAGTGAACCAAAAATCTGTGTGTCATTTTCAGTAATGCGATCACCGCTTAATCAGTCAAATTGGGTAAAAAGCGTGCAAGTATTTCACAAAATAAAATAAATGATTTGTGTCACCTTACAACTCATGCAGTGAAAAATAGATTGCGGAGCAAAGAGGAAACTGGCAACGCGCTGACAGGCAAGGCTGAGCAGGTTACGTTCGGTATGGAGTTAGTATGGTCATTTTTAAAAGAAATTCAAACAACAAATTAAATTTTAGGCTCTTTAAAGGTGTAGTTCACTTCTAGAATGAAAATATCCTGATAATTTATTCACTGCCAGAGTTCTGTCACTTTGGTCTAGTGCAGGGTTCCTCAAATCTTTCCCTGGAGGGCCAATCTGCTGCAGAGTTTAGCTCCACCCTGATCAAACTCACCTAATTGTGATTTTCTAATGATCTTGAAGACTCTCATTATTAGCATGCTCAGGTGTGTTTGATTAGAGTTAGAGCTAAACTCTGCAGGAGTGGGCCAGATTTGAGGATGGCTGGTCTAGTGTTATTCATGGGTTTGTGACAGAGTCCTGACACTCACGTCATGTCCTGTTTTTATGTGAGTGCGCGGCTTCGAGTGCCCTCTCTCGTCTGTGTGCCTTGTTTCGTGTTTGAGCGTGGTGATCGGATCCCAGTACTTATGTCTTGAGTTTGGGTTTTGTGACTGGGTTCGGACACTCGCGCTCCATGTTCTGTCTTGTTGTGTGAGTGTGCGGGCTTGAGTTCGCTCGGCCGCGCACTCTTCTGTCTATGTGTGTTGTGTTGTAATGTGTTGCACGCAGTTCATGTTTTTATCGACTGCATGCATTCATGTTGTGTCTTGTGCTGTGTGGCACACAGCTTGTGTATTTCTTTGGCTGCGTGCTTTTATGTTGTCATGGCTGTCATATTGTCATGTAATGACTTATGAGTTTTCTCATTGGCCTGGTGTTCGTGTCCTGTTCTGCACATGGCTGGTGATTTGTTTAGCTGGAGATGTGTTTTTGTTTTGTGTGAGCACATAGCTTTTGTCTTAGTTTTCTGTGTACCATGTGCTTTCATGTCATTTGTCTTGACCCCACCCATCTTGTTACCTGATTATTGGTTAATTTGCACCACCTTTCTTCCCTCGTTACCCTCCTTATTTGCTCCCTTTATAATAATCTCCTTGTGTTTGCAGTCCTGTGCCAGTTCATCCTCGTATGTTCCCCTGTTGTTTGCCTGCCCTGCCCTGCCAGCTGTCCTGTTTTTCCCCATGGGGTAGTTTTGTTTTGTTTTGTTTTATTTTTTGATTAATAAAGCCCATTACTCTGCAGTACTGAGTTCTCGCATCATCCCTTCACTACAACCCTGAGACTCACCCCCATGTAAATTTACCCCCATGTAAATAAAATAAATAATTTAGTTGAAAAGAAATTAAGGTGTTTGAGGAAAACATTTCAGGATTTTTCTCATAGATGGCTTCAATGGTGGCCAATGGGTTGAAGGTCCACACTGCAGTATCAATGCAGCTTCAAATGGCTCTACACGATCCCAGCCGAGGAATATGGGTCTTATCTAGAGAAACGATCTGCCATCTTTTTAAGAAAAATACAAATTTACTTTGTAACCACAAATGCTCGTTTTGCACTAGCAAGACCTCACGCATTCTGTAATCACACATGTGACATACCAACCAGTGTCAGACTTTGAAGTTGGAGGAGAAAATGAAATCGTGTTTTTCACCCTACCTTACCCTTTTGAACTGAAATACACAGATGAAGAACTAACCACGTGTGACTATTCCAATGTGATTTCGCAATGTTCGAAAACGCGCAGAGCTAGTTTCAAGATGAGAATTTGAAAAGGTAAACATTAGCAGTTTTATTTTTTTAATGACTAATAATTTCTCTAGATAAGTAGAGTAGATCATGTAGAGCCCTTTGAAGCTGTATTAAAACAATTTGAGCCTTCAAACCATTGGCCACCATTGAAGTCCATTATATGGAGAAAATTCCAGGAATGTTTTTCTCAAAAAATTTACTTTCTTTGAGATTGAAGAAAGAAAGACATGAACATCTTGTACGACATGGAGTTGAGTAAATTATCAGGACATTTTAATTCTGTAAGTGAACTACTATACTTTAATGTGTTGTGACAGATGGCTGTACTGATGTTAAATTACTATTCTGTCTGGTTTGTTTGTCGGACAGAATAGCAGATTCTGCATTATGACTGGTCAAATCGCCTGTCAATGAAAATAACCATAAAGAGTCCATTTGTATGATTTTGTATAATTGTTTGTATGTTTTGATATTTTAATTAAAATGTTGGGTTGGAGATCTACAACTCTTTTGCCTCTCTGTTTAAAATGATTATTTCCTTTTAAATTAGGGACTTTTTTTGCCAAGTCAAAAAATCATTAAATTGATTTATTGTCATAGGAAGAATGGCTTTAGCATCTATGGCTTTAGTGGCTTTAGCATCTGTTATTATTATTATATTAGTATTATTAGTATTATTACTACAGGGCTTCCAGGAATCCACATACACTCTGACATATATTAGCTGTCGGAGCCACTTGAATTAATATATACATTTTAAGAACGGCGAGCTAATGTCTGCTGGTAGGAGGGGAAATAACAGCTGCCAATGAGAGTGCAGCTTTATGATAAGTCATTCTGTCATTTCCAGATGTTGCCCCATTTATCCAACATCTGCATGACAGTAAATCAATATCCCACTCGATACGAAGCGAGCAACAGACAAACCCTAAATATGCCATTCATGCCATTTTTCACTGTAGACCAACTCTTAATGCCATACGTGGTGCAACAATAACTCTGTCCTTCGCTTTATTGAAGATGTATTACTCATAGCTATAAAAGGCCTCATAAACCTTGCAGCTGCCAGCACACTATCTTTGACTCTTTTTAGATTAGTACAAAATGTCTTTGGTGGCTAAGATTAACTAAGTGTTTAATTAATAGTCATGTAATGTTCCTTAGGGAGGTTCTCCCCCAGTTTTAAAGCTAAATCAGCTGTCCATTCTAATTAAGTCAGCTAATCAATTTCTCCACAATAATCAATCGGTTCACTGCATATGGGAAACCTAACGTCTTCTGGGATACTAGAAGTAGTCTATGGATGTCTAAGCTTGGTGTTTTTAGTGACAACCTAAAGGAAGTCAAGACCTGAGTTGTAACACCATTGGTTTAATCAATCAGAAATAAGACACGTGGACTTTCTGAATCATATAAACACCACCATCCTGAGGTAAACAAAATAAATGCATATAATAAATACATAAACATATCATAAACACATTTAGGTCCTACTCATTATGGTTTGACGTGAGATATGATCAGGCATCTAATGGCATTTTATTGTTACATTCCATTCTGTTTTAGTCTATTCAATTACAAAATATTTTTGTATGTATATAATACAGCGGCACTGAAACGTTATGTAAAACAAAGTACAAGAAGTTTCTGACTAATAACATGCTTCAAACATCCTGAATGTGGTTGACAGCGAAAACAAAATACTGGGAAATGTAGTTTTATGGCGCTTAGTTCCGCGCTCACGCGAGAGCCTAAAATACTACGCTTCCCACAATCCTCCACACAGTCAGCGTCTCCTCCTCGACACGGAAGGTGAGTGCATGTGTTCTGTGTGGACGGTGTGAGATGTCATTTGCGCGGTGTGATAACGGTCTCGTTAAATTCGCGTTTAATAATATGCATGTGGTGTTTATGTAAATGTCTTAAGGTGATAGATGGTTAATGTCACGAATTATGTCAGCGCGTCAGGCGAATGTAAACATATTACTCTTTATTTTGTGACAGACAGCGTCATGCAAATCAGTAGTTGCATGTGGTGCTCGGATAATGTCTTGCTCAGCAGTATGTGGGGCAGTTTAATGAAATTAATCTCTCAAATTCAGACACGCTAAGAGTGAATAACTTGGTTAAATATTGAAATGTGTGTTTATTATTTACTATTAAAATAAGGCATTTCTTGTGTATACTGTAGACAATATATTTTCTTATCAAACAATTATTCATAATAAATAGTTTTTACTTTATATTATAATAGGCCTATATTATTATTAGTATTAGTATTATTATTACTACTGTTAATATTGTTTTTATTTCATAGTATTAATAAAAAGCCCCAGTAACTTTTAATCACATTTGTTTGTTTAGTTTGACCCATTATTAAACAGTCACCCGAAATCCTTTTATGTTGTGCCTAAGACATCTCCATTTGCTAATACAATAACAAATTAAAGACACTTATTTATATTTTAAATATATAGGTTTATAGGTACTTGTAACTTGATTTGACTAAATAGGACAATGTTGCACAATTTTCCATTCAACCAAAATATTTTAAGGTCAAGTTTAGGCTTGGTGTTTGTTCCAACAGTTTTTGACCAATTCATTTCCATGATCCTCCTATATTTAATTACTCCATAATAGAATTCAAATGAATACAAATTTACTAAGGAATCATTTAGATGGATTTGTGAATCAGTCAGACTGTTTGCAACCAAGTTTTACTTTGCACCAGCAATATTTAGCAGATTACATATTTTACAGAAGAGCATGAAGATACAAATGGATTAATTACAGGAATTTCCATAAATTTCATCATGTTATGAATCATTCTCGTTCCAGTTGCAATAACTTTACCAGGTTTAAAAAACATAATTTAAAAATGTCCTGCTAAAAATAATCACCGTGCCTCATGAATATGATCAGATTTTAAACCAGGTGGTATATCATTAATTTGCTAATTGTTACTATACTTTTGATTGACTGTTAAATGCATGTATATTGTGAAGTGTGCTGTATCATGATGTACCCAGCCCTGCTTTATATGTAAAGCCAAAAAATAAGGTCTTATTGTGAGAGCAGTTTTCTGGTAAACGTGGCCTAAAGTTCAAGAGTTTAGGTGTGAAAGTGGGAGCAGAAGGAGAAACCGGGTGTCCAGCTGCATTTTTCATTAGAGTAACTTGATTAAATGTATTTTAATTACCTCTATCTCAGCGGTGCGGTTGAGAGATGTCACATGGCTCCTCCTTTTAATGTCTGCCATCTGTCTAGACGCCCTGAGAATATAAAGAGAGAAATGGACCCTAAAATCTCTGCCTTTCACCTCATCTAATACTCTCACGCCTACTCCTCCAGAAACCGTTTTTCCAATATTGAGTTTTCTTGCCACAACATGATCCGATCCTGTTGATATCAATCGAAAAATCTAGATATTTGCATCCTGTGGTAACTGTGGCCTTCTTATTTAATGGCCAAACTGAAACCCTTAGAGCCCCTTTTCAGCTGAAGATCAGTCTCCACGTCTGGCTCATGCCAATGCAAATGAGTAGATTAAGTGAATAAAGTGGTGAAATGTGGCCGCGGTGCTCTTTGACTCTCTCGGAAGCGGTATGTGGAGATTTGCAGACAAGATATGTATAATGCAGGAGAGCGGGCATCAATTATGCACCTTTCATTCATTCCACAGCAATACCTAATTGATTTGATTCTGTTTGCTTCATGTATAATTGAATAGCCAGCGATCCTCTGTGTGGCTTTCAGATGCTGCACTGTAAAAAAATGTAATTTTACAAAATAATTCTGCTGTTGTTGCCAGAATCATTTTGTAAAAACTGTCAAATTTACAAACAAGGAAATCTGATTGTAAACAACTAAATTCAACAACACACACCACTATTAAAATCTGTCTTTTTTTTACACACTGACAACACCATAATAATGCAGGTGGTAAAAGAGAAAGCCACGTGAAGAATCAAAGCTCATCACAAGTAGCTTCGCCACTAGAAGTATATACCAATATACAGAAGGTCATTCATGCAAACACAAAACACCATCATGATAACACACATGATATTTAAATAGTGCAATAAACTTTAATTAAACAACATATGTAACATAAAGCCCAAATGTAAATAACTGATAACAAAAACTATTAAAAAACATGATTGTTTAAACAAAATACATTCAAATGTTGAGTGTCACGCAGGGAATTCTGGGAATAGCAGTTTACAGTTTTTTACTGTAAATTATACATCGTTTTGTTATTTTTATAAAAACTGTCAAATTAACAGCAAAATTACATGAACTGTCTGATTAGATCTTGTACAGTTTTCTCCTGAATAATAGTTCAGGAACATACTGTTAACTTATTAACAGTTTTTGTCAGTAGCATTTTTACAAAATTTTACAGTTAAAATTACACTTATTTTTTACAGTGTGGATGTTGGTGACGGGTAGGCCTTGCGTGATGCAGCTTTGAGATGGGACAGATGGTTTTTCTTCTCTGTCATGATTGCGTTTGGTCTCTTAAAGGTCTAAGTCGAAAGAACCTAACCCAAGAGTCTATGGCCCACTTTACTCCTGGCAACTTATTGACTTATAATATATATTTTTCCCAAAACATCTGAAACTGTCACGTGTATTCAAGAGGTCAGGCAATATGTTTGAAGAACATAAGAACATGGCACATGTGTTTTAAACAATGCATTGATAACACATTACAAGTAACGCAAGCTACATTATCAGATTACTTTTTCAAGTAACTAGTAAAATAATGCATTTTAAAATTACAAGGAAATAACTGTTACTTTTGTTTAAAAAAGTATTGCAAGTATTTTTTTTGCCCATTTATTCACTGACACCTCTCTTGTCCAATTTTTTTTTTCTTACTTTTATTAAAAAACAAATAAGCAAGCCCAGCCCAGGTGACCAAACGTAACGTGAATCCCTTACTTGCATTACTTTCCATAAAGAGTAACCAAGTAACACAATTATTTACTTTTTAAGGAGTAGCGCAATATTGCAATGCATTACTTTTAAAAGTGACTTTCCCCGACACTGCTCACAGTGTCACTGTAACCTTCCTAACTCGCTGTTTTTGACACCGACTGTTTACAGAAGTGCACCAAAACAGCTTTGGGTTTCTTCTATTCACAGCTTTTCCCAAAGTCCCTGCATGTACCCTTGATTTCAGTTGATAGAGGCTTTCTATGCCCTGACCTTTAAAGGTGAAAGGCCCTGCACAGTCAGTCGTTCCCCTCTCGGTGGGAGATGCGAATGCTTTGAGGAAAGGAAAAAAGAGGAATGTGTATTATCGATGACAGAACATACACATCCTTGAAGCTCTGATTCTGTCACAGTGTTCTTGTCAGGGTGGCTTGAGGTTCAAGAGTGCTATTCAGGATCAGAACGGCTACTCTGACAGCGTGGCCCAGGCCAGAGGATTCATTTTCAGTACAGAGGTCAAAGGTCAGCTTTTCAGAGCAGCGGGGGGAGGGCCGCCAGGACTCCTACTGGAATATCAACTCCTCTTTGCTTCAGACTTTCCTTACATTTAAATGAAGGCGCATGACTTGGGGCATATTTCTGCATTTCAGGTTCAAAGAGAGTGTGACTGTTTTTTTTGGGTAGAATGAAAGAAGGTGAATGCAGAACGTCATATTGCAAATGAGTTTTGCCTTTGCTCTATAAGTTATCCAGTCATCTGGAACTGTTTTTTATTCATTAGGGGTGTCTGGTATGGCAAGAATCACTATTAATATTGCTCTTAATTAGGGTCACGGATTTGAGTCAGACTTTTTAAAAGCATTAACCACATTTGGAAGTGGTCTTGTAGGGATTTTGAACAGATTTGAAGACATGAATGCAAATTTCAACTACGTATTTAATATGTAACTAGGTTCTGGTGCAAATGGTCATTCCTGTTTCAGTTTAGCATTATTAAAAATGATTGGCTTTTTATTTTCCTTCTGCTCTCACGATATTAAAAAGACAATAGGACTGAAAAGTACAGATTTCTTGATTTTATTTGATTTTCATTGTATAGTTCACCCAAAAATGAAAATCACCTCATGATTTACTCACCCTCAAGTCCTCCTAAGTGTATAAGACTTTCTTCTTTCAGACGAATACAATTCGAGTTAAATTGAAAAATGATGGACTAGCTCTTCCAAGCTTTCTAATGGTAGTCAAGATTTTGAAGCAAAATAAATAGCATAAATTCATCATAAAAAGTGCTCCATGTGGTGCCGGTGGGGTTAATATAGGCCTTCTGAAGTGAATGTGCTTTTGAAAGGATCCATATTTTTCCATATTTAAAACTTTATCAACCGTAATCTTTGTGAGAGTGGTGTTCCAGTGGATGATATAGGCATAGCATAAGCAGAACCCTTTGTTTACAACAAAGGAAAACCAGTCTCCTCTTGGCTTATATCGAAATCCTATTAAACATTCATTATATTTTGATTTGTTCTTCAATATTTAATGCATGTTTGAATAAATCTGTCATGAAACAAGTTAATACATCCACTGTTTTAATATTTGTCTCTCAATAACAAACAGTAGTAGAAACACAGTTGTATAATTGAAAAGTTATTAAAATACATGTTTATTATATATCTTTTTATTATAAAAAATGTTTTTTGTGCTGTTTAAATGTATTTTTTTTACAAGGAATGTACCAACACCCTCTGGCTGGGTTTATTGTATAGTTTATAATATTAGCTTGGATATAATTTTTTTTTAAACAAGTTGAAATGTAGGCTACTGTACCTATATATTATTATATATAATCATGTTTTTTTTAGTAGAAAGTGTCTTGTAATTTATAGTGTTTCTTTTCCAGTGCTTGAGCTATTAATTACAAACTAACATTAAATCACTCACACTTAACCAACCCACATTTAATAACCCCTACAATAATGAATAGTAGAATATTATTAATAATCTGGAATTAATTGCGTTTTTCTCCCAGACAATGCATTTGTCTTGTTGTGCAAATTAGTTTCAAGCAAAGACTGAAATGTCAGTTATCAGCAAGGTGATTAAATGTACTATTAAAATATATTTATTTTATTTTGTGTGAGAGCACATGTTTTAGCACACTTTCTTTTTCAAATCAATCAACATGCACAACCAATTTTACTTTCATACTTTCAAGTTCTGTATTTATTCAAGTTCTGCATGGTATTCAATGAGAAAAACATGACGAATGGGACTTGATTTTAACCACCAAGAAATGATTGGATTATGGATATCTGTCTTGATATTACAATTCTGGCTTATTCTGATGAGCCCAGAATAATTGACATGCTATTTCAAAATGTTATACTATTTTGTCTGAAAAGATTAAAAAAATGAAATGCCAGGAATAGCAATATAACAATGTACAGTATGAAAAATCGATATACTTTTTTATTATTAGATTGACTAAATCTGCACAGTGTAATTAAAGTACAGCAAAATCAATTTAAATGTATATATAGGCAGAAATGAGCTTGCACAATCAAATATATAATATCCAATACAGATCAATTTAAAAAATGTCTGATTAAATCGTATAGCTTATATGGTAGACATTATGCATTCCTAGATTGTTGAATTTTGATGCAATATTTTGATGATTTATAAGCAAAATGGGTCATTTCTGATTTCATGTTCATGCCTCTAATGTACTGTTGTGTGCTGGTGCTCACTATCTGTCAATAGCTCTTTGTGCTTTTTGTTGGGATGCCAATCCCAGCATGAGGCTAAGTGGATGGCGGTGACTGTGGCAAAGCTACAAAGACATCCAGCTCCATCTTTGTTGAAGTGTTCCCGTAGATCTCCTTTAATCCTGCTAAATACAAAGAGCTCCCTTCCTAAATCATGTCAACACATGGACAACTCTGGTTTCCTCAAGTCAACAGCAGATATATGTGTTGCCGGTTATATGTTGGCAGAGAGAGAGGCAGATGAATAGTGTTGTCAATCTGATGGTCATGGTGAAAGGGATTACAGGGTCTTGAGGGACTAGTGGACTACTGGAAAATGATGGAAGTCCACAATCTTTGCTTGTCCTTTAGCCAGCGGACATGATGAAACCAGCCAATCTGTTAAACCGCACACAACTCCAGTGTATTTTCATACAACTTTTGAAATATCATTACATCTACAAATGTGTAACAACCGGGGTATATTTCTAGCGCTGTGACTTCCTGACCTCTTTCATTGTATCTGTTCATTGTATCATTTCTGTGTTGTCCCTCGAGTAGTGCCTGATCTTTGGGTTTCATCAGAATTTTTCATTATTAGACAAGTTATGTGACTCTAAGGGCAGTTTTGTTCTACATTTATTCACTGGTTTGTCTTTGTCCTCTATATAGCATAACTATTTTAGTCACTTGAAATGATTGCAGATATGACCTTGGTTGGGGAACAAAGACAAGACTTAAAATCTTAATGGAATTATGGGATAAAAGGAATATTTCTAAATTAGGAATAGGATACGCATTTATTTTCTTTGTTGCAGTTGCAGGGAAAGTTTTTAAACCCATGGATTTAGAAAATAAGTGCCCATAATAAAGGAATAAATAATGGTGACATTGGAACCAATTCTCAATAATATGTAGTTGCTTATATTCATGCCTGTTATTAACATATTGGCTGTTTATTAGTACTTATAAAGCACATATTCTGCATGACCATGTTCTACATCCCTTATACCTAAACTAACTACCTTATTAACTATTAATAAGCAGTACATTAGGAGTTTATTGTGGCAAAAGTCATAGTTAAATGGGTCATCGGATCCAAAATTCAATTTACAAGCTATTTTAATATAAATGTGTGTTTGAAGTGTGTGTACACATCCATACTGTAATGATACAAATCCACCCAGTGTTTTTTTTTTTTAAATCCCTGTTTTAAAATCCCCTTTCTCAAATCAGGCTGTTCTGAGATTCCTGTCAGAATGACGTAGTTCTGTGCAGGCCGCTCCCACGCTAATTGATTGACAAGGCAGTCTTACATTAGACCTGCCCTTAGTGAGCTGTCATGAGTCCGCCATTGTGTCGACTCAGGTGCAGGGGAAGACAACTAGGTATTTTGTTTTTGAATGTAATAATGAACATAGAAGTCGTTGCGGCTCAGATGTCGGGAGTAAATAACGACTTCTATGTTCATTATTTGCAGAGGATTACATTTACTTTTGTTTTGAAAGGAATGCGATAATCCCTGATCTGCCTAAATGCATTTATGTTCACGCAAATCATTCGTGATCCAGCTTCATCTACAGAAGAAGTGATTATAAGGGTTTTTAATGAATCTTTGCAAATTGCCTTTCCTAATAATGTGCTAGTTCGCCAGTTTCACGGCGGAAGTTTACAGTCTGCTTGTCACTCAACGAAAGAGAGGGGCGTGGTCACCAGGGCTCATTAGCATTTAAAGCAACATGGACTAGAATGGATTGCTGAAAACAGAGCTAATTTTGACAGGGACAATTTTTTTTTACAGGACCATTGAGCACTTTTAACCAAAGTATGTTATATACTTTTCATTAAGACCCTAAAGAATCATATCAACTTGTGGAAAATGGGCATCCAATGACTCCTTTAATGGTTTGATAATGGCATGAATTGGACCTTAAAATAAAGTGTGACCGAAATCTTATTCAAATCTGGTTTAAATTATGTTCCTTGGAAATGTAGGCCTACTCGTTAAATTCATGTTGGTTCATATGGTTTTGATCAACTTTAATACCATTTTGCAACCATTTAATACAACAAATGAAAGTAAATATATTTAATGGTAAAGAAAAGTTTTGTTTAAAGTTTTTTCACCCCCATTCGTTCATTCAAGGTTTGATCAGGACTTCAAACACAATGAACACCCAAACAATGACACCTTTTCTTGTTCTTATTGAACAGAGGGTGTAAAACATTTGAAGGGAGGTACATGGAGGAAAAAGTATTGAACTCTTGGATTTCATTACTGGTTGACCCTTCCTTGGCAGCAATAATTTCCTCCAAAGATTTCTCTTAAATCAAACCTGAACATCAGTCAGGAGGGACTTTGCAATATTTTATCAGTATTCTGTGAACTGCCCTCTTGTAGTCATGCCAACATTTCTCATTTAGGATGAGGTCAAGACTGGTCACCTCTAAAAGGTGTATTTTCTTCTTATGAAGCCGTTCTTAATGTTTTCCTGGGCTTTCTGTTCACCCAACGTCAGTTGAATCTCAAATAAAACCCTACATTCTCCTTCTGTGAAATGTCTGATAAACATGGAAAGTCATTTTTGGACCAATGATGCTAAACTTTCCAGTCCCTTAGATGGCAAAGCTGATCCCTAAACGCCTTAATCAAACCAGAATATCCAGGTTTTGCAGCAATATTTTTCTGTGGTTCCTTCCATGAATCTTGTCCTTTTTCAGTATTTTACATGTTGTAGACACAACAATAGAGCGCAACAACATTTATTTTCTCTATAGGTGGACTGATTTTTTATAATAACTGATAAACCTTGCTTGCTTTCAGGCCGTTTTGCAAAATTCGGATACTTGTGTAACATTTACAGATAAGGACATAACCATAAGAAGTAATGAAAAACGGAAGAAAACACATTTCAAATACAAGCACATGCACAGTAAATATATATATTTTTTTCACGGCAGCTTTTAAAGTAATCTGTATGAGCTGACATTTGCTATTTAATTGTTCAAGTATATCGATATCAAATTTACAAATATATTAATGCTGTATTCATTCAGTACATGTGTAGACCCAAAACTTGTCGGTACAAGTTCATGTCCCTTTATACCCACCAATTTACAATATATATTTATGACACAGTTGTGTGTTTATCGACTACATTACACAAACTTGGAACAGTGGCCATTCAAATAAGAGTTTAGATGTGAAATCGCTATTTCATGTTCTTTTTTCAGTATAAGCTTCCATTTCTCTCTCTTATGTCTATATTGAGACTAGTAGCAGACTTCATTGTCATATTTGTGCATTATTTCTTGAAGCTGGTGCCAGTGTCATGCCACAGTGAGCAATGACTGGAAGTATCAGCCCCAGTAAATGCCACTTTACTTTATCACATCAAGACTGCATGACCGCTGGCAATAAATGCAGTGCTTTCATAATTGCATTCCTTAACATGAATTCATTACTTATTTGATAATGGAAAAACACAATAATTATATTGATAATATATTAATTGAAATGTAATGCAAATATGATCTGACCAAATTAGGCCATAGGGTTGAGTAAATACCGCTGCTCTTAGTCTTCCGCCTGAGTGATTGAATAACTAATTTGGAGGGAACGTGGGCAGGGATTGTGTGTTGTGTTGATGCTGATAGGACAGGACTGCTCTCTCCATTAGAGGACCTGTATTTTCTCCCTACACCCCCCATGGACGGTTCCTGTCAGCTGCTAATAAGAGGAGCTGTTTTAAAGATTAGATTAGTTTGTGTTGCAGGTTTATGAGTCACCTTGGTTTTTATGTTTATTTTTTTACCTAGAGTGCGATTTAGAAACACAGCTCTAGGATTATGACACCAATGTGAGATCTCAATGTGAGATTTGGATAATAGTGCATAATCTAAATATGTTTGGTTTCAGTCTATGGATATTGTCTGCTGCATGTTATTTGGCATGGTTGTTTAATATTAACTTTAAAGGACTGGTCACCCAAAACATACAATTCTGTCATTATTTACTCACCCTCAAGTTGTTCCTAACTAGTATGAATTTCTTTCTTCTGCTGAACACAAAAGAATGTGGGTAACCGAATAGTTTTCACACTAACTTCTGTAGTATCTGTAGTATTTTCAACCCAAACTATGGAAATAAATGGGAATCAATAACGGTTCAGTTATCAATATCCTTGACAACATATTTTATGGCAGAAGTTTAACAAAAATATTATACCAATTCCTGCATCTCTTGACCATGAACCCCTTAGTGAAGGTTCAGGTTTGAAAATAAAAAGTTTTTAAAACGTACTCCGTCATGACCCACTGAATTTTTGTATTGCGATAACAAATCACAAGTGTGATTCTTTTCGTATTTCGTAGCCAGACTCTGCAACACGGCACATTAGCTACTCAATCTGTGGCTTAAAGTATATGATTGTTTGCAGTGTAATACGTACATTATTTGAATAGTAGAAATTCTGTGCACGTCAATGTGACAGTTGCTTTGTGAGCTTTTTTGGCTCTTGCTATTTTGTGCTATGTCTCTTTAAATTTCACATTTATTGTAGCATCTCCACTTGACTGGAAGCATGACTACCGTTAGTTACCTTTATTCCTATACAGATTGTGTCAAAGCAGCTTCAGATTCAGGCAGTTCAATGTTGGTTCAGTTCAAATCAATAAAAGTGTGAAATGTATAAAGTTTAATTTATCTATAAGCAGTTCTACAAAACACAGCAATGCCATTATTTAGTTTGAGTCAGTGTTACAATTCAGCTGTAGAGCAGCTTTATATAAGGCGATAGTGTTATCATCCAGCTTAATTCAGATCAGGTTTTATTCTCATCTGATGATCTGATGATAGAGATACATTACTAAAAGTTAAGTGACAAGGAACCCAAATTCTATCAAGTGACAGAAATGGAGGAAATACATCCTTGGGAGAAACTAGGCTCAGGTGAGGGAGTCTTCTGGCCTAGTTTTGATTTTTGTATTATAGGAACCCAAATTTGGCCACTGGCAAGGGTCACTGGGACTGTCACAATTACTTGATTCCATATTAAAGTGACTATATCAACAGCATCTTTGTATAATGCTTTAGAACTTTACATAAACTTATAGTGCCATCAAGAAAATCTGAAGACATTTTTTTATTGAATGGTGCATTGTAGGAATTTTAGGAGCAAATGTTTCAGTGCACCTGAATTATTGTTGGAATTTCTCTGCGATGCACTGACTAAAGATCTAGGGAGCAGTTTTATGCCCTAGGACAGCGTCAGAGGCTTAGCTGTGATCTGGGGCTTTTTCCACAGATTTAAAACATAAAAGGATGATGAGTTTCACTCTTGTGTTGGGCCCATAAGCCACAAGGCCAGCTCGAGGCTGGGCCGTTTTTAAACCATCTGTTTGTTACCTTGGGTATTAGCAATATTCTAATTAGACTTCTCTTGTAAACAGAGTTTTAAAATAATTCAGATAAAATTACATCCCAGGCATCATGGGGAAACAGTGTAGACGGGTTCACCACAGGTGCCTCCATGTAATGTATTAAAGTTTAATAATTATTTGGTAATGAAATATTTATCCACATATGTCATTCTGAGGTTGTTGCAGAGTGACTGATTTCTTGTTTGCTCTTGACAGCAATCTTTCTTTTATTTTATTCAAGAAAAGAGCTTGCTTTGAATCTTTTAAATCTATTCAAAATATTAAAACTTTTATCAGTACGAAAATCAATCTATTTATCTAATCTCTACCTTTAAGTGATTAAGATGTGTACACTGACATACTAGACAATGTTATCACTTTTCACTTGGTTACACCACATGATACTTTTAAACATTTGTTAAAAAATTATTTGATGTAATTGATCAAACCTTGAATCCAGAACAGTAATTCAAATTGAGTATATTTTGAGGAACTTGGCAAGTCTTGAACTAGATTTTTAAAGCGTTTCTCTTTATTTTTTAAAGCAAAAGCAATTTTTTTATTGTCCATACTTGGAAGATGACATATAAAAAAGAAAATGGTAATGCTAGCATTTGTTTAGCTGATAATAAAGAACAAATACATTTTATTTGCTTAGCTTTATTTGCTTGTCATGCACTCAAATATCTGTTAAATATACGTTTCCATGTTGAAAGCCTGTCTTTAAGTGGAATTATGTTGCTCTAAGTTGTGAATGTAGACTTTCTGATTTGAATAAAATGAAGAATAACCCCAATTTCTAGACATAAAAGAGAGGGAGATTACTGAATAGTTCACTTTAGTGTTGTTTCAAATATATTTTATTAAAACATATTTGAATGTGCAGATTAGGCATTAAGAATCGTTATATACTTGATCTATAGTTTTATATGCACAATGTTCAAAATCCTTGAACTAAATAATTCTTTATCTGTCAGGTACTAACTACATCCTCTTAAATAACTGTAGCGGAGGCAGACTGTGTGATAGCCAAAACCTCCACATTTCCCTTAAGCCCAGAGTTATTCATGAAACCGCTTCTGTCATCCACAGAGTCCTCTGTATATAACATAACTTATCTTATTCTTGCTGAAGTTTGATCAAGGTCAGTCGTCATCTTGTTGGAATGTTTTTGTTCTAATCAAGTTAGCCTCAGCTGAAGTTCTTTCAGAAGCTTCTGAGATGTGCGGTGGTGCCATTTCTGAGGTCATCTCTTTCTCTGTGTTCAATTTTATCTCAGTCTTTTAGTCTCTGTTCATATAAGCGCCAGCGCTTAGTACATCTGAAAGCTTACATTAGATAATAATATATCTTGAAACAGCGAAAGTCTCAAATCTGAACAAATTATGACAATTGATTTAACCAACCAACAATCTATGAGTTCAGATTGAGTCCTGAGTAGGCTCTTTTTAGATTTTGTTCATATTTAGCAATGTGTTATGTAATGATTATATTTTATTAATATGTAAATTGTAATTTAATCATCTATGCCAAAAATTAGCTTTTGAAGCAATAAAAAAAAAGCAATATCCTTTCCATAATGTGTTGCACGGAAGCCCTTTTGTTTTATTGGCTGCTAACAGAAGCACTGCTCACAATGAAGTTTTGTGGCTATACATTTCATACAGTGTGTATTTTATTGCTTATCCCAGTGCAATATTTGGATAAACGCATCTGCTAAATGCATACATGTATTTGGATTTTCAGTATAACTGAAAGATAAATTGGAGTGCATTTCAAAATGATTAACTTTTAACTAAAAACTTACTTGAACTTGTTCTATGTAACCCAAAAATATTCCTGCAAATCAAGGAAGGATGCTTTCCCTGTAGTGTCAAATCATATATTAATGCCATTTCCCCCTCCTTCCCAAGTTAGGCATGTTTTTACTTTGTGTTTAATGTATGTACATTTTAAAGCTCTTGGTTTTTGGGAACTTTTTGATGGTTGTGGTTCTGTGTCCTCAAGCTAAATCAGGGCTAAATTAAAACCTTGTCAGCAAAGGAAAGAAATCGGTGCTGGGTTGTTTTTAGTTTCGTTTCTACAGCTCAGTAGCAGAGGTTACATGCATTTTTTTTAGTTTAATAGCCTGTAGGCTTGGACTCTAAGACTACAAAAACCCACAGCAGAATCAATAGTCCTCTACTAAAGAGGGGTGTTAGTAATACTTACAAAATAACATTTGTTATTTTTAAGAAGTAAACTTCAAACAGCTTTTCAGCTGCTAGTGAAATCTGAGCACCTTAAATGTATCAGGTTCCTTTAAAAGTTCTCTGCTCTTAAAGCAATCGTTTACCTGCAAATTCTGTGACGCACATAAGGAGAACGTTTCGAAGAATGCATAAGCCAATCTTTTAGTAGTCTCGCGTAGCCAGACTGACTACTGAAGGTCTGGGAACTTCATCCACTTTGAATGGCTAAGACCCACCCAAGAAGCCATTTGACGTTTTGTTTAGTGGCGCGTCATATTTAGGGGCGTGGAAATGTCGCCACAATAACAGACCGGTTTGTAAAACACTTGGACATATTTTAAAGATTCTATGCCGCGAAATTTAAATACTTTTGAAAATCCAGAGTTTAGTTGATACTGATAAGTGCTCATTGTCACAGTTGTAAACATGACGGCTTTCTTCTTCGATTAGGGAGTTTGGCGTCATGGCATCTTTGTTTCCAGGCGGAACATAAAAGAACACGACACACGAGTCTCCCGGAAATTCTGTATAATTCAACCAATCCGATGATGACTTTGAAACTCCTGAAGTGTTTCCAGATAAGTGTGCCATATGCATTTAGCCAACGTTCCGCGGGCATGACGTCTGAGGCCCCGTTTACACTAGTGTGTTTTCATTTTAAAACACATAAATTTTGCTGCGGTTATGCCTGTCGTTTACACTACTCTGGCATTTTTCATTTTTAAAATGTTGCAAACCCCGTTTTAGTTTGAAAACCCTGGGGTTACGTTTCAGTGTAAACGGACCAAAACGGACACTTTTGAAAACGATGGCGTGGCTGTCCACATTCGCGCACTGCGTATACTTGACGTGTAAATAATAACATCATGTTCATTATTGTACCCATAGATGTGTATGGGTAGATTCCCCATTTGACCGCTCCAAGCACGCAGACGTGTCTGCCATCTAAATAATAGGGAATCGACCTATACATATCTATGGTTGTACCTGCATGAATGGTCACATAACATGCGTTTTTGGCTCTGTAGTGTAAATGGAGATCGTTTCTGAAACACAGTGTAAATGCCAGTGTAAACGTTGATAGTTTTCATTCTAAAACGCCATTTAAAATGAAAACGCACTAGTGTAAATGGGGCCTAAGACTGAGACTAATCTTTTAGTGGCCAGAGGCTGTCAAGCTTCAAATGACAGTCCTAATTAAAAGGGACTATATGACTTACAGTAAGTCTTCCAATACAATTATGGTACTTTCATAGTGCTATTTTGTTATTTTTTAATGGCCATCCAGTTTTGCTCACCATTTAGTTTCATTATTTGGAAAGAGCAGAGGGAACATCATCTCGTTTTTACAGAAGGAATATCATATGGATGTGAATTTGGAATGTGTTCGAGTGAATAATGATAACATCATTTTCTGGTGAATCATTCCTTTGGATTTTATGAAGGATTTAGACATGCTGTCAAAGTGAAAACAATCTGAATTGTCTCCTCATCTCTGCTAATATGACATAGATTATTTCCCGCTCTTTCAAAGTGTGAGTTATATATTGTGATTCCCAGCACTGCTGCCGCTACTGAACCTTGTTTTCCTCTATGCGTCCTCTTTCCGTCAGTTTAATCAACGATTTTAATTACAGACACTGTCGGTCGTCTTGTGTTCGTTTGGTTGTCACCTTTGGGAGATCCTGCCATGGATGGGAAAAAAAGGAGACCAAAAAAAGGTCCTTGTCTTCCCGCGGGTGTTGGAACAGGCTTGGTAATAACCAGCCTCTGCCAGTCAGTCAACTCTATTGCCAGCTCACATCTCTGCAGTCCCGCTGGGTTTTTCCAATGTTGTCTTGATAAATGGATTTTTGCCTTGACTCGAATGTGTCCTCTTAAGATGGGTGGGACGAGGACGTTTGGGCTTACATTCCATCAAGCCTTAGTCACATCATCAGGGTCACACGGACATATAGCCTAGATTCTCACAGGTTTTCTTGCAATGATGTATTATGCATTGCTAAGAGGTGAATTGCACCAAATCGGTTTCAAGATGTTTTTGGACGTGTTTTTGGCTACTTCTGTCATGTGACCAGTGTGTGATATTCAACCCAGTTATCATACACTGGCTTGTAATTATATATTTATTGTTTTATTGATTGATTTGGACTCCAGAAACTTCTTAAGATGATGATCAGTATTCAGATGATCAGGTTGAAGAAGCAGATTGTGCTTGTTCAACAAAGCGTGTGTTTTTAAAACATTATACATTTAAATAATTAATAAATAACGAATGGGTATTATCTAGACATTAATATATTTTTTCAATGTGTTTTATAACACTGTTAGGATGTCAAAAAGCAATACTAATAAAGGGAAAAATAATTCTTGATTAAAAGGATAGATTATTTTTAGAATCCCTTTGTCCTTCAGAAATGTATGCTTTTGATGTCTACAGCTGCCAATGGTTGACTTTGCTTTATAGTGTTCACCAAGTTGCCTGTGTAATAATAAAATGACTCATTAGAAGGCACAAAACACTTTTTACAGTTGTCTCTCCTTTTTACTTTTTTTCTGCTCAAGGACAGCATTTCTCAGCCCTGTCATGTTGTATTTGGATGGCTCTCATGTTGCTGAGAGCTAAGAAAGCATTAAGGTAGTCAACTCGTAAATATTTGATTTACTCAGCGCTGAAGATGGATTTAATTTTAATTGTTTAAGAAGCGGTGTTCTGCCTGCATTCAAAAATAACCAGTGTTAAGGTTCTGGAATGTGTAATTCATGATGATGCTTGAATGGACAATGGGTGTAATTATTGTGCATGGAAAACAAAACAGCTCTAATTTACCATAATAATCAGACATACAAAGCTACAAGAAACTAGCTACCAAGCATATCAATGATGTGTGATGTTTAAAAAATAAAATAAAACTACATGTTTACTCAAATCTGTTTTTTAGAGTGTAGGTAGCTTCAGGGCCGGTTCTAGACATTAGGAGGCCCTAGGCAAAATTCATGTTGGAGGCGCCCCACCCCTAATAAAAATCACTTGAAACAAATATAATTCTTAACCTTTTTTACACAACATTTAACATTCAATTTTGTATATTTTTACTTCTACAGTACAAAAAATAGGAAACGTGTTTTTGAAAGAAGTCTCTTATGCTCATCAAGCGTGGCTTTAGCATATTTGATCAAAAATACAGAAAAAAACTATAATATTGAAATGTGAAATATTATTACAACATAAAGGTTTACTATTTTACTATACTTTAAAACATAGGCTGATTTATGTGATGCAAAATGTAATTGTCTTCAGTCATTACTCCAGTCTTCAGTGCCACATGATCCTACATAAAACATTCTAATTTTCTTATTTATTAACAATAATAATAATAAAACGTTTTATTTATATAGTGTCTTTCCGACACCCAAGGTCACTTTACAAGTCAGACTTAAGGAACAGAGACAAATAGACATCAATACCAGATGACATAACATACCATGAGATGAGAGTAGTATACATAAACCACTTACAAGATTAGATTAGAGATACAGAGAGACTGAAGATAAACATCCATAATAGGGTACAATGAACCGAGAGTAATACTCAGAAAAAAAAAAAAAATGTAAGAGGTTTTTTGCATGATCGCTTACATGAACCTATTTTGTGATATCATACTCAAATTTGAAAAATAACTTCAGGACTTGGGACTTTGAGACCACTGTGGCATCTATATTTTCTGATGAAATAAAAATATACTTTTTACAAAATAAATATATTTTATTGACAATATTTCAATTACACTACTCTTGAACAATAACTTTTATGAGAGAAGGAAAGAGAGAATGAGCTTTATTGGCCAGGTATGTTTACACATTCAAGGAATTTGTTATAGTGACAGAAGCTCCATAGTGCAACAGAATATGACCGCAACAGGACACGGATAATAAAAGAACAATATACAATAGGCAATATAAAAAAAATCAAAAACATAATTTAGACAATTATGTATGTACAAGTCTGATATGTATACATTTGAAATGTTATCTTAATTCTTAACATTTGGACTTGGGACAGGATCATTCTACTCCGGATAATTCTACTTTAAAAAGTCAAAAATGTAGGAGCACTTTGTAATCAATAAAAAAAAATTCGGATAAAATATTAACCTTCCCATTATGAGGCGATATTTGGCTCCTTAAAGTGATTTATAGGGAATTTAGTTTTTACCATTCTAATGTAATTTTTGTAACTTTATTAAAAGTGTCATCTTTTGTCAAAAATAAAATAACATATATTTATCAGCTTTTTAACATTTCTAATTAAAACAATAGAATTCAATAAAGAAGAATAAGAGGTAGATTAAGAATAAATTACCAATAAAATGAGATCAGTATTTAAGAAATACATTTGTACTACAGATGTGGTACAGAAGAACACACAAATGCCTTGTAGGTGTATTTTCAGATGATTAAAGAGGCTCAGAGGTTTTTATTTATTTTAATATAGAAATATTAAATGATTTAAATAAACTAAAACTGCCAGTAGGTGGTGGCAAGTCACTCATTTTATCACTGAATCATTAATTCAATTGATTAATTCAGGAGCGAAGCAAGGGACTGTCTTTATGAATGGGTAATTGAATCATTGACTCAATAGATTCTTTTAAAAACGCAGTTCATTCATAAACGAAACACTGCTGTGTTTGAATGGAGATGTGCAGCGGCTCAGCTGTGACTGTGTCTGAAACTATTTTCGTTGACAAAATATAGCAAAATAAGGCCATAGTGTTGTAGTCAGACAACATTAATCACTTAATATTAACTTCTTGTTTAATTAACTGTTGTATTAAATCAATATCACATTTGCAAACCCCCCTAATCATTAAAAACTCATCTTAATTCATCGCGATTCTTACACTGCACAGTGCATCTCTAATTTAGGCTACACTCTGTCCACACTTTGTTTGTTATAACGAGAGGATATGTCTGATACATTACTCAATTGCAAAAGCAGGTACGTTAGAAGCCTTTGAAGCTCCCAGTCAGTGCAAACACAAATATGCTGCTTCGTCCTCTGCTTTTATCTGGGTTGCACTTTACCCCAGACCACCAAAGAGCAAAGAAGTGAGTGAATGAATGAATGAATGATGAGAGCAATGAGAAATTTGAAGCTCATGGAAGACGCGCCCAAGAGATGACTCGCCTTGTGATTGGCTGAATGTTAGTTCACTCAAATCTAAGTAACAAATCAGAGAAGGCGGATGGAAATTTTGGCGGTGGGGCAAAGAAATGCGGGGGACAGAATCACCAGTTTCTAAAAGTGCGGGGGACCCCCCCCAGTTGCTATGCCCCTGACAGCAACTCACACACCTGCATTAGGAGCTATACTTCTTTGCATGCCTGTTTAGCCTTTACCATCGCAGTGCCTGAAGGATGCGTTCGTTACGCAAATATACAGAAGGCGGGACCTGCTTTGAAACTGCAACATTAATTGGTTTAATTGCAGATGAGTGTTAATTCAGCTATATCCAATGATCAATGAGGCTAGTAATTCTATCCGTCTTGACTGGTGGACTGGCATATAGGGGATGTGTTACGGTTATGGAGGCTCCTCCTCAAAGTCCGAGGCCCTAGGCTCAATCGCATGCTCTGCCTATAGCTAGCGCCGGCCCTGGGTAGCTGTAGGCCTACTCAGGTTTACTGTCAGTTCTCCAGTTTTTTTTCCACAACAAAGCCATTTTTAATGAATTTGAGTTGTTTGCTTGTGCAAAACTCTCCATTTTGATGCTATAGGTTGCATTTCGGGAGGTTGTTTATTAGTTCATTCATTCATTCATACAGACAGACAGCAAATTAGCGTGTTAGTCAAATCAAAATGGTCTACCCGTATCTTTATTATTGTGACATTTAGAGATGGCATTTAGAGATATATACTTTAATTTAGATCCTATGAAAACAAAATTGGAGTTGCATCTTCGAGCAACACATATCAGTGGTGTTTTGTTTCTAAATGAATCAGTTTAATTAATCTGTTGGGTGAATAATTCAATGACTCACAAACACATTCCCTTGCTACCCACTAGCGTAACCATGTAACTTGCAGAAAGACTTACTGAAAAATCTCCAGCACTAATGACACAGGACATGTCAAAAATAAAGTGTGACCACAAATGAAGAATTTCCACAACTTGTGGCCACATTTTAGTCATTTATTCCTTTGTTTTAGGTAAAAATGTGCCCACGTTTTACACATTTTTTTTCTTGTTGGTGATTTTAACTAAGGTGGATGCATCAAACTATCAAAACGTTAAACCGTTTCTTAGTAAGTAGTAATTAGCATGCAACACAGTTAGTATTTTCTAACTTGTTTACCTTAACCAGACAAAATCCTTAATTCTGAAGCTTTGAGTACTTCTGTATGGAACATCCCATCAATATTGGTGACCATTAATATTCATCCCATTCAGAACACAGCAATAGTTGCCTTTTCAAACTCACTTTTATCCAGAAAATATTTGAAGTAAAGAAACATAACCTCACATCTGAATCCCCCTGCGTTCTCAATTAGCAGCCGCTAATCTGCAGCATTATTTCAGGTTCTAAAGGTGCCTTAATAATGAACATTGTTGTCCAGGTTTACTAGTACAAAACACAGTGTTGTTTCATCTCTCTCTCTCTCTCTCTCTCTCTCTCTCTCTCTCTCTCTCTCTCTCTCTGTTTCAGGCTTTCTTCTCTCATTAATTACAGAACTGGGTTCTAAAGGAAAGTTCACCGACTGAAGGTAAGTGTATTTATTGCATCGCTTTGACAATGAAATCAGCCAGGATCATTGATTTTTTTTCTCTCTCACACTTTTTATTTTATTTGGTAGACTTGTGAGCAAGTTGATTACAGATAAAAAAGTAGTAGAACTCGTGGTGCAATCTAGAAAAATGGTTTGTTAGAGGTGAAGGGTAATAAATTAACCCAGCAGATGTTTCTGGATGTTGGCAGTGGTTGTAGCATGCTTTGCTCATTTAGACTCTAGACATGCTAACTCTTCAGAGAGCAGCACATGTGACACTAATCCCAATAGACTCCAGAGATAAGGTAACATGATAATGTGATTGTTTCTTTCTGTTGTCTCATGTTTTAGTATAAAAACACTGGCTGCATTCCACTTTTTCATCCTTGTTTTTTTGAGCGTGATGGGCACGCTTAAATAAAAGTAGGGTAAAACGTGGCTGTCCCCTTGTGACCCTTTGGTTTCTTTTTCCAAAGCACTGCATGTTTACTGCCAGTTCTGTAGTTTACCTGAAACTAAATAAATAAGTGAAACAATTTTTTAAGAATATTATGTATGTGCTTGTGTGAAACTCTCCACTATGATGTTAGGTTATACTTGGGGCTGTCAAAGCCAGTCTTCTAATGTTTGGCTGTCGAAATAGACAGATTACCCCATGAAAATCATTTGATTTATTTTTTTAATTCTCCAATTATAATTTCATCTATTTGGAGTGTATCAAGCATGATTGATATTTTGAGTCAAATTTAGAGGAAATCTCACAGCGTATGATGCTCCGCACGTCCTGATTTTGCTGAGTTAGATGTGTTCCTCGGTCAACATATATTGTTGACCCTGGAACAAGATTTTAATCCAAAAATGTAATCTTGACCATTTCCCAACACTTAAACCTAGGAACATCAGGTTCTGCATGACGCTCCACTGTTTTGCGCATTTGATTTAATGCATTAAAATTAATATTTGGCTGCACAGTCTAAAAAAGTCTTATGGTTGTACTAAAACAATGACAAGGGTTGATTTATTTCATGTTTTAGCTGAAACTCTAATTTTTAGCTTTTTATGGAAATGTTTGTGCAAATGTATGTTTTGGTTTTTATCAATCCCACACTCAAAAAGATAGTTTTGTGCCACTGTTCGTTTTACTCTGATATATTTTTTTAAAACAACACAAATATATTTCATTTTGCGCCAAAACACTATTGTATTGTGTTTAATTAACTTAAACTGTTTAATGTTCCATTTTACTTAATTATTAATCGTTAAACTAACGTAAAGAGTTTACTTTCGCCATTAAAAAACCCGGATATGACGATTCGAACGCGTTTGATGAAGACGGCGTGAAGGAGCTGCATCATGGTGTCTATACCAGTCAGGTAAGAAAATCTAAAGTTTTCTTTGTGTTAATTTTATTTGATAAATTTTAATGATTTTATTTGGTTGGGAGATGTGAAAGCGCATGTATTTCTGTATCGTTTGGACCGTAACGTTAAGGCTGGAATAGACTTCACAACTTTTCAAATCTGAACAGATTTTTGAAACACTAGGCATCATACACTTACCGACTTTATAAATGGTGACAAAGGAAAACTGGACATCATACACTACCAGACTTTAAAGTTGTTCCGATCACAACAAACTCATGTAGAAACGTGTGCCTTGTTGCTAGGAGATGCATAACAAATGAAAAAAATATGTGTTCTAAAATCGGCTGAAAATATCAAACATGTTTGATATCCTCCGACTGGATAGAATCAAAAATCGAAGTCTGACCATAATACAATACAAGATTTTCTGTGGAATCTAACTGGCTCTGACTTTCCTCAACTAGCGCCAACTTGTTCAGACTGTAAAATCGGGGGAAAATCAGGGCAAAAATTGCGTAGTGTATTCCAGGCATAAGTGTAAGTTATATCATTATGTGTGCTTGTGGAACAGACGATGGGTCGAATATTTTTTTTAATTCAGATGGTTTTCCGTCTTATTAATGATATATGAGTAGTTAAATAAAACCTCCACATGCTCTTTCTTACGGTGGCCGAGAGAGCTCAACGCGCTGCAACTTCAAAAAACACATGCAGCGCGTTTCTTAACTTGCATGTGTTGTGAGGGTTTGCAGTGCGTTTCTTAACTTGCATGTGTTGTGAGGGTTTGCAGCGCGTTTCTTAACTTGCATGTGTTGTGAGGGTTTGCAGCGCGTTTCTTAACTTGCATGTGTTGTGAGGGTTTGCAGCGCGTTTCTTAACTTGCATGTGTTGTGAGGGTTTGCAGCGCGTTTCTTAACTTGCATCTGTTGTGAGGATTTGCAGCGCGTTTCTTAACTTGCATGTGTTGTGAGGGTTTGCAGCGCGTTTCTTAACTTGCATGTGTTGTGAGGGTTTGTAGCGTTCTTAATTTGCATGTGTTGTGAGGGTTTGCAGCGTAACTTCTTAACATGTGTTGTGAGGATTTGCAGCGTTTCTTAACATGTGTTGTGAGGATTTGCAGTGCGTTCTTAACTTGCATGTGTTGTGAGGGTTTGCAGCCGCGTTTCTTAACTTGCATGTGTTGTGAGGGTTTGCAGCGTTCTTAACTTGCATGTGTTGTGAGGGTTTGCAGCGTTTCTGTAATGTGAGGATTTGCAGCGCTTTCTTAATTTGCATGTGTTGTGAGGATTTGAAGATGTTCTTAATTTGCTGTGTTTTTTTGCTTTCTTAACTTGCATGTTGTTGTGAGGATTTGCAGCTCTTAATTGCTACTTTCTACCCTAATCAATTCACTGAAGCACGGAAGCATGTACAAATAATGCCACAATAGACTTCTGCATACATTTAATCTGCTATTCCTCTTTTTAACAGCATGCATTTGATCACTATTTCCTCACTTCATCGCTGCCTAATGAAGGAATGTCACTACTTTACTGACAGAGAAAACAGTTTTGGCAAAGGTAACGTAAAGTGAAGTGCATGCTGTACGAAGTAAGAAGGGTTTCCACAGGTCCTTAAAAAGGTCTCACAAGGTCTTAAATTGTACAAGAAAGTATTATGATTTCAAGAGGTCTTAAATATGGGGACAGAAATACAACAAGAATTGCCAGAAATGTTAATGTGACGATTTAACTTAAAAACTTATGGTTTGATTTTCATAAATATATGTGCGATGAGTTTCAAATTCAGATTTGCTGTGTTGTGTACCGTACGCTTAAAAACTTTATATTATGATGTATAGAAGCACCACCTGCTGGCAGAGACATAATTATTTGTCAGTTTGTGTTACAGCAATGTGAATACAAGCAGATTGACAAATATAATCAGTTTTATCTTTTGGATTCAACTTAGATTAATCACATTTTTTTATGAAACTGAATAAAAAAACAAATGACCTGTCTTAAAGAAGAAAATGGCCCCAGGTCTTACAAATCTCTTTATACGTTTTAAATTGGATTTTAAAAATCCTGCAGATACACAGTTATAATATTTTGTCGACTTTTGTTACAATCCATGGCTTAGCCTATTTTAAGTTATGTGTTGGAGGATTTGCAGCGTTCTTGACAGTACTCTGAGCTGTTCACATATTATGCTCAAGATATGTAATCACGTTCACCCTTTCATGACACTATTCATCACTCACACAAATAAATCATAGATTTGTTTTGATCATTGAATTTGTCCTTGCTGTTAAACTGTATTGGTTTTCTTGTAACAAATTGTACTTAATGTGTTTACAGATTTGTACAGAATTTGAGACGGACATAATTACGATAGGCCCATTAGTGTCAACAGTCTTTGCCAAAATAGATCCACACTGCAAAAATTATGAAGATGTTTGCAAATCGAAAAAGAGTCCTTGGACAAAGAATTAAACCCTCTTGGTGCCCACTACACGGGTAAGAACAACTGCACTCAACAAAACCTTGTATTAAAACATTATTATCTCACCGGCCACTGAGTTTTAGGGTTATGGTCATGGGTATTAACAAAAAAGACCGATATAATGAGATTAGGTTTATTAATACAATAAATTCAAAATCTGTGACAGATATTACAAATGCATTAACCTCCCAAAAACAATTTATTTTGAGGCAAGGCGGGCGTGTCCAAACCTGTTCTTGGAGAGCCAGTGTTCTGTGGAGTTTAGCTCTATAACACCTGCCTGGAACTTCTAGGAAGGCTTTGTTTTTGTTAGAAAATTACTGATTTGTTAGACATTACTGTTGAGATGTGCATGACAATATATCATGCATCCCTAGCTAGAAAACTCTCGGATTTCATCAAAAATATTTGTAATTGTGTTCTGAAGATGAATGAAGGTCTTGTGGGTTTGGAATGACATAAGGGTGAGTAATTAATGACAGAAGTAAAACTTTTGGCTGAGTTATCCCTTTAATTGGGAATATTGCTGAACTCTGCAATACAGTGGCTTTCTGCACTAATCTGGCCCAGTACTGTTATGGTTTCATTTTCCACTGAAATGTTTGTTAGAATTACATCTTGACTGCTTGCCTGTATTTCCTGTAAGGAAATGATCAGACAGAATAAAAATGTATAATTCTTATTTAAATGTAATGTCTAGAAAAATGAAAATAAATCTCATAAATGTCATTGCTGTTTGCATCTTTAGACTAATGACATCGAAGTACCAGATTGAAGACCCTAGCAGTCTTATTATGGAGTATGGGGAGTTGTTTATTTATTTAGAAGGATGATAAATGCTACAGTGATGTTAATACACATGTATTTGAGAATCTTTACTTTTAAATATCCTCTCTAGGATACAGATTTGTACAGCAATTTGAGACAGACATAATTTCATCAGATTTGAAGGTGCACACGTTGAAGACAGCCCAGCAGATGTTGGAGTGTTGGAAGATAAAGTTCTTCAGGACCCTAGCAGTATACCCTATGCTAAACCATGTTTCTGGGACTGATATATGGACTGAACTTGAGCAACCCTCCTGACCTCAGGTACACATTTGAAGTACTGCAGAAGTTATTTCTGGAGCCAGTTCTTGTTCCTGGAATAAGGGTTGGTTGGTTACCTTTAAATTCCAATTATAAAATGACAGTAGTTTGATATCTGCTATTTTGTGTAATTGTGTAATGTGGTATCAACTGTATTTAACTGTATGCAACTGTATGTTTTGCTCTTGTTTAACAAATTGATAATTTGTGACACATCTTGTCTTTTATGACTCATTACAAGACAATCGCACACACAAATGCTTTGTTGAAGGGAGTAACTTTAAATATAAATTATTTAATGTAACTAGAACTAATTGGATGGAACCACTGTCCATAATTATAATGAGTTTAACTCAAATGTTTTTGATATGTTGATAAAAAAAAAAAAAATGTTCACATTTATAAGACTATTCAAAACATGTTCACTAAACTTAACGTTGAGGGTTACAGGCTAGAAAGAAATTGAGTTGGTTGGACTTTACAATTTCACATATTTTTCCTCCTCAATTGTGTTCACACAACACAAATAGTTTGCATAGATTAAAAAAATTCCATTCATGTTAATAAAAAAACTATTTGGTTGTGTGGAGCCACTGTATTCTTGCAGTTGAAAATCTTGGTTGAACCACTAACATATTTGTATTTTTGATGTTTACAATTTTATTACATTTCAGTTGTGTATTTATTATGGTTGCAAAGGGGTGGAAAATGTCCGGTAAATTTCCTGAAACTTTCCAAAAATCCCCGGAAGATTCCAAAAATCCTGGACATTTTCCAACATTTCTGGATTGTTTCTGAAATATATTGTTTAATATAATTTTCCACATTTTTGCAACCCTAGTATTGATGTAGTAAGGCAAACATACATTTTGGCAAAATGGTTTTAATTAGTAAGAGTGAGAATATGTGTAATTAAAATGCTCAATATCAATAGAGAACGTGAGTGTGGAAGTGGATGTGTTGCGTTTTGGTTGGCACAGTAAAACTCTGGCCTTTGTTCAGGGTTTTAAAGCATTTGTCACTTCACACTGTTTGTTCATTACAACTATGAACTATATAACAGTAACTATTTACTTAACTATTTACATAAATACTGTGTATCTACATACAGTATGTGCTTCACTCTCTCTATTTCTCACACACACCTTGTTGAGAGAGAGAGTAAATGAATAATTCTTATTTAAATGTAAATAGTTAATTAAATATGATTGCACAAACAGTGAGAAGTGACAAATACTTTAAAACCCTGAAATAGTCATGAGGTTGTTCAAATCCTAACCCCTAAATAATACAGTATTAGCAATAGCAAGCACCACTAATAATATCAATGCAAATTAAACTCAGCATTTTTTTAAATTCAGCTTGTCTTTGTGACATTTTAAATGAGGTGTTTAGTAGAACTGTGAATGCATGTCAAAACAAATCTGCAAATAAAAAACACCCACTGATCTAGTGCTGTACAAGTCTGACCACCCCACGGCGAATACTTTTCTTAGTTATGGCATGTTAATTTTCTCCCAGTGGGAATACATGTCCTAGGCAACGTGTACCACCCCTGTGCTTTTCAGTTTGTATGAATTACTTTAATTTGCTGCTTTTCACAGTGACGCTAAGGCCTTGGTAACTAGATTTAATGCTAGATACTGTAGAATTAGAGATAAAAATAAACCCATTCACAGAAAGGGAGACTATGCGTGAGATTGAAAAACATGTAGACTAATTTGAATGATTCGAATGCATGCACCCATGACATTAATAACAACAAAATGGCATGTTCGGACAAGCCAGCACTGTTAGCTTCAAGATCTGATGTTGTACTGTTTATTAATAGCCTGCTGACTCTGGAGGTCCAGTGACTGGATTGCGTGCAGATTATAAAAATTCAATAAAACTGTCCAAAAAATCTCATGGATTTACAATGACGGAAGTACTTGATGTCACGTCACACGTAGGAGCAAGGAGACGAGGAACTTCTTAAATAAACTCAGATCTTTATTTACCAAACTCATTGGAAACACAGATGAATATGGAAATGACGATCAGACCAGACAGAGGCAGGGAAACACAGGGCTTAAGCACACTGGGAAAACTAGATAATTAATAACACAAGGCTGGGGACTAATAAACTAATGATGACATGAAAAGAGGACAGGAACAGAAAGACCAAATATGGGCATGAGAGGAGGGGAAATACAAGACACAGAGAGACAAAGTCTGACATCCGAGTTATTTACTGGAAACCAGAATTTTATAGAGACTTGAGTGTAATATTTTTAATGATTTTGTTTTAAGATATTATAAGATATGACAAAACAAATGCTTTTTGTTTTTAATTATTCAAACAGACATGAACATCATTTTAAAACGAGAGAAAGGAGAGAGTTCAAAGTTTTACAAACCTTTAGTAGACACAAATTGCTTCAATCACTGAAAGTACTGATAACTTGTTATTAATGTTGATTGAGTAACTGCTTTGTCTGATTATTTCAAACAAATGTTTCTGAGTCTTTATGAAGAATCAGCTCGTATGTGTTTGGTGTGTAAATCAGACGATACTGATCGTGTCTATACAATATATGGTAGCACTTTATTTTAGGTTCTCTTGCTTATTAGCATGCATATTACTAGAATATTAGCCATTTATTGGTACTAATTAAGCACATATCAATGCCTTGTTCTACATGACCTTATTCTACATCCGCAATCCTACCCAATACCTAAACTTAACTACCTTACTAAATATTAATAAGCAGCAAATTAGGAATGTATTGAGGGAAAAGTCGTTGTTAATAGTGAATAAGTGTTCCTATTCTAAAGTGTTACCCAATATATATGTTTGTTGTTTTGCATTCATCTAGTAATGACAGGATAACTCAATACAAATATATAATTTTATCTAATAGCATTCTATTCAGACTGCAAACTCCCATTCACACATTTCCGTGGTGCTGGAGATTCAATGCCACAGGCAACACCGACATGGCGTGATCAAATTGATACTCAGATTTGTACCGGTAAATTTCTACTGGTTCATCGCCCACCTGTATGCTTGTGCATGTCACTTACATATTAAAGGCATACAAGAATGTTTGATCTAAGACACATTTACTGGAAAGAAAAGTACTGTATGACATGTGAACCATGTTTTGAGTCCATATTAGCTTGTACTGATAATTTAATTTTGAAAAAAAAAAAATTCAGAGCCACATTTTTTATATATATATTTTAATAATTAACATAGTTTGAGATCATAAACCAGGCTTATGAGGTTCCTTTAGCTCAAATGGTAGAACTGGTAAGTTTCTGGGACAGCCATGGCCTAATGGATAGAGAGTCGGACTTGTGACCCAAAAGGTCGCTGGTTTGAGTCTCCGGTCTGGCAGGGAATGTAGGTGGGGGGAGTGAATGTCCAGCGCTCTCTCTCCACCCTCAATACCTCGACTGAGGTGAGACCCTTGAGCAAGGCACCGAACTCCCAACTGATCCCCGGGTGCCGCAGCATAAAATGGCTGCCCACTGCTCCCAGGTGTGTGTTCACGTTGTTTGTGTGTTTGTTCACTACTCACTGCTGTGTGTGTGCACTTGGATGGGGTAATTGCAGAGCACAGATTCCGAGTATGGGTCACCATACTTGGCTAGAATGGCCACATGTCACGTTCTTTCCCTTTCCTTTCCCTTTCTGGGTTTAACTGTAATATTGCTAAAATAATATAGTTTGAATGAGCTGTAAACTCTAATCCAACATCAAATAAAATCTACCCAATCTACTGTGCTATAGAAACAAACAGGCTTCATGAATCTGAGTTTGATTTGAACTGATTTGAAAAAACAAACAAAAACCAAATGAAAACAAACATATACAGGCGTAAGCCAAATAACCAAATGCTTAATGCAAATGTCACTGTGTGGTTATAGTCATCCTGAGGCGGCAGGAAGCAGTGTGGTTTGTTTGACCTGAACTGACTGTAAAGCGGGGTTAAACTCCGTATAATGACTCAGCAGAGAGTCATGAATGATGTGTTATGTGATACAGTGATGTCCGATGATGAGTCTGTCAGTGTGACCAGGCTATTACAATCACACTATGTGGACAAAATAATAAAGTACAGACAAAAAGAGATGTAGCCACTTTTTTTTATTCATGGCCAAAATGTTGGGCTCTATTTTAACGATCTAAGCGCATGGTGCAGGTGCACTTAGGGCGTGTCCGAATACATTTTTGCCAGTTTAACAACAAAAAGAGTCTACTTGTTAGGCACATGGTCCAAAAAGGCAGAGTTTGCAAGAGCAAAGACTGAACGCTTCATCAGAGAGGAAACGGATCTGCTTAAAGCTTACAGGTTAAAATTTACACAATAATAATCTTTTTACATTGTAATTCTTTCATTTTTAATACATGGTATGTTTGTACGTGCGTTGTCTATCCGCATATATATGCATATTACTAACGCACCCTTTACATTTATAAAAGAAAAAAAACTACACCATTGACTTTAGACCAGCTTTTAGTTGGTCAATGGCGCAATCGTTTTCAGTTGCCTAAAAATAGCAATGTGCCTAAAAACACCTCTTTCTCAGACCAGCACGCTCATGCGAACAGATGGGCACAAGTGCATTTGCTATTTAAACATTGTGGCGCTGGACGTAAAAATGATAACTGTGCCGGGCTGAAGCTATCAAAAACTCATGCATCGCGCCTGGCATCGCATTGTGCCGAGTGTATGATATGCCCCTTTATGTTTGTAAGAGTCTTGTGTAATTAGTTCTATTTCATTGGTTTCAATTTGCCAAGATTGATTGGTTTTGATTGGGGTTAGAGTATTAACTGGTCATAACTACAGTAGATGGCACTACATACATGTATAATTGGGATCCACAATATTTTAAGAATGTCTATCCATCCAACATATAAAATCAAGGTTCACACTAAAATGTCTGAAATATGTCACAGTATGGCAGCAGTTGATTGCTGCTTTTGTTTTATAGCAACTAACAACTTGCTTTGTGACATTATTTTTATGACCGTTAAGAAGTCATGGAAATTCTCTTGACACATTCTTGGTGAGATTCACCCAAATATCAGTTGTAAATGGTGATATGTCTCAGTTGACCATGTGATCATACCACTCTAGATGGATGTTAATACTAGGTGTAAATAGGGCTTTAGATTCTCCTTCAGTTCACCATTTAAATGTGTAAAATGCCCAATCAGGTCAATTCACAAATACAAGAGAGGGCATCAGGAGCCCGTGCTAGAACACTATCGACTGCACTTCAGCTTCATGAAGCGAAAAAGCTTCTTGCACAAAAAAAGGATTAAAACAACCTGGGCTACTCAGTGGCCAATTTTACATAATACCACACTCTTTTCCTTTTATTGTTCTCTTTTTGTTGCCCGATTTCTTTTTGCTTCTTTAATTTCCCACCTAATGGGAAAGTTCTTGCTGCCGTTAAATACCTTTTTCTCTTTTTATGGACCAAGCTTTGAGTTTTAAAACCTTGACACTTTTATGGGAAGTAATTTAACTCCCACTTGTGATTATTTAAGAGAATCAAAAGATATTCACTTCTTTTATCGCTCATTATTCATCCATGATTTTTGTAAAAGTTTTAGCCCGCTTCATAGAAAGAAGAGTCATTATGTTAAACTGGTGGATAGCGCTAGATGGGATATTAAAATTTCACTCTTTCGTGAAAGGAGATTATTTTCCATTTCATTTTTAACAATAACGTTAAACTGTGGATTATGTCTTTACCTACAGTTACTGACGTAGTCGATAGCGCACCTTAATTCCTCACAGAAAAATCGTTCCTCAGGCTTGTATAAATGACTTTTTGCCCCTTGGAATAATTTAGCAGCTCAACTGCAGGGTAAATGAGGTCAATAGACTTAAACCCATTTGGTATATCTGACAGGAACGCATGCTTGGAATAAACATCGCTAATGGGCAAGAAGTAACTGCCCTTCGACCCTTCTGAAGATAACAGGCCGCCTGTCAGCGAATATAGTTCACAGAAGTATGAGCAAAGTTGAACTGTGTCTCTCGTAATTACTCTCAGGTAGATGGTCTTCTTGATCTGTCAATTTGCTGTGAACACGTGAGAAGCTTTAACTATGATGGCGATGCAATTGAAAGTATGTTGTTTGACTGTTTTCACTTTCTAAAACAATGACTTTTTTCACCTGAAGGAATATATTTATATGGAAAATAACTGTATTTAGAATGTGAGTATTGTGCAGTGTGTTGGTTCAACTTATTTTTCTGTCTGTACTCCAAGTAGAAATAGTGTGTGTGTGTTGAAAGGAAAACTTTGAAGCAAAGAGAGTTGTTGACACAGAAGCCCATCAGATGTATGGATTGTTGTGATGGTTTGCATCAGCTGTTTGAACTCTCATTCTGACGGCACCCATTCACTGCAGAGGATTAACTGGTGAGAAAGTAATGTAATGCTATTTATCCAAATCTGTTCCCATGAAGAAACTAACTAAACACAACATGAATGTACCATCATTTATAAGTGCAGCAATGTGTGAATGCTTATCAATATTTTCTTTAAATTGTTGGTAACAGAACCTGAAAGAGAACACTGACCTTGTAGTCAGTTTACACTAATGTTCGCTATATCGCCTCTTATGGAAGCTATGAGAATGCAACATGTACTTGCATTGTGCACTACGAACAGCTTGCAAACACATTTCCAAACTCAGCAACTCGTGAAATTGAGCTTGTGTTGCTCGTTAATTAGGGAGGGGCCAAAGACAGCGTATTTTCATCTCATTTGCATACCACATATGTAAAATAATTCAGTACAGTCCAACGCTTTCATTGGGAGAGAGTTGGGAATTTCTGCCCACATACTCATCAAATGCAGCACTGCTGCTAAAAATAGTCAAGAACCTCTGGAGCTTCTCAAGATATGTTGGGTAAATCTCCCTGGAAGAAAGAAAAAAAAAAAAGAATTGTTCCAACAGGACAAAAGCTGGGAAAAACAGTCAAGGTGCCCCTGCGCTACGCCTAAACGCCTTTGTATGTTGACACACTTTCTACAGCCGCCCGATACTCCTATTCTTCGCACTAAAAGGCTTCGCTTGTTCTCCAGGTTTGAGTTTTGCCGGTATCAGTTAAGCAGTCCCTCCTGCCCTCTGCTTAGATCATTATCACTGGGGCGCGGGCTGGCAAAGCACACTGAAAAAAACGCTGCTGTTACAGTGATCACGGCATTTAATGGCCATGATCGTTGCGTTGAAGACACAGTTCCGTCTGAAGGAGTCCTCCTGAGTGCAGTGCCTCAAAGAGGAAAAGATACAGACACCTAGACATCTAAAAGTGTCTTACATTAAGTACTTTTTCTTGTAGACATGTTCATCTTTCACAGAGAGGCCGAGAGCAAGGTAGCACGTCGCTGAAAACACACACATTCAAAAATACATTTGTATTTTTTAACTTCAGAAAAAAAAAAAAACTCTCTTCATATTCCTTACGTGGCACATGTATTTTTGATGCGCGCCGGTGTCACGTTAAAATCCTTCCTCGTTACTTATAATCCATAATTCAAGACGTACCTGTATAATTCCCTGTGATCTCAGCTTTTGAACCTTTTAATGATGGTTCGAGTCGTGATGATTGAATCTTCTGCCTTTGAAAAGAAAGGAAGGTGGATGGTTTTTCTGTGATGTTTTTATAACAATATTGGACATTGAGCAACAAAGCCCCACATGGCATTGGATTTGTGGTAACACATCAGGTAGGAAATCTCAGCTGTAAGGCAAAGGTTGCAGCTTTGATCCCAAAAGTGTGCAAAAGAGAAATTACATATTTCCTATACTCAAAGCTACTATACAGAGCATTCAAGAATGACACTTAAAGGTATTAAAACTGTTATGTAAAGCACTGCCTACACTCTCATACAGTATGTATATTTGGATGTTTTCTGATTAACTAATATGCTGTATGTTTTAGCCTTATATGGAAGATAAATAATGACACATGTCTTTAAAAAAAGTTTGTTGAATTGCTGAAAAATAAAATAATACATTGCATTAGTAGAGCTTGCATTTTAAAGCCCTGTGTTTTCAGTTTGCATTTTTATTTATTATATATTTTTGTCTTTTTATTTGTAATATATATATATATTTCAATTCAAAACATTTCACACACATTTTTATGATTAAAAATTATTCAATCCATATTCACCTTCTAGAGTTTACTTCTGAAATATTCAGTCTGTTTAAAAATACAATGTATAATATCCAACCGGTAATTTTCGGTCAATTTCATTTCACTTTTCAAATACGCTTCCATAAATTCATTATTCACATATATAATATTCACAGCTATACAACTGTGTCCGATATCAGCCCCTAATGGATAGCAATTCAGACGTGTGTGTGTAATCAATTACTTTATGACTTATGTTCTACAAATGTAAATAATTTTTCTGTATTAATTTTGTTATTTTAGATAAGTTATGTAAAGATTCATTATTATTATTATTTATGTTACAATACTTATTATGCAATAATAACTATAATATCAATAAATATATCACTATATCAATAACTATAATATCTGTATATCTATCTGTATTTATTTATACATACTTTGCAAAAATGTATGATGAGAGTGTATATATATATATATATATATATATATATATGTATATACACTCACCGGCCGTGTTATTAGGTACACCTGTTCAATTGCTTGGTAACACAAATTGCTAATCAGCCAATCACATGACAGCAACTCAATGCATTTAATCATCTAGATGTGGTGAAGACGACTTACTGAAGTTCAAACCGAGCATCAGAATGGGGAAGAAAGGGGATTTAAGTGACTTTGAAAGAGGAATGGTTGTTGGTGCCAGACGGGCTGGTCTGAGTATTTCAAAAACTGCTGATCTACTGGGATTTTCACGCACAATCATCTCTAGGGTTTACAAAGAAGGTCTGAAAAAGAGAAAATATCCAGTGAGTGGCAGTTGTGTGGACAAAAATGCCTTGCTGATGTCTGAGGTCAGCGGAGAATGGGGAGACTGATTAGAGATGATAGAAAGGCAACAGTAATTAAAATAACCACTCATTACAACCAAGGTATGTGTAACGGGGCGAACGAGATGTGAGACATGCGGATCCATGTGCAAAGCTTTATTCAAAGATGTGGTCACAAACAGGCAATGTTCAGTTAACAGCAAACAGACATGAATGAGGCAAGACAGAGAGAGTATTCCTAGGACAAGCGTGGGTCTTCGATCGGCGAACAATATCCAACAGGGCAAGGCAGAGAGATAATCCAGGTAAACGAGCAGTAGTCCAAGAGAGGTACAAACAGAGTCCGAATGGCAAGGCAAAGGGTTAATACAGGAAATACGGGGCAATTTATCAAAACACACAAGGCAAGACTATGACAACTAAGTGGGCTCCGTAGAGTAGCTATCGCTAAGAGAGTGATAAACGCTTTACAATACTCGGCAGAGAAGAAGAGGAAGTCCATGGTTTATATAGAGTGTGTGATCAGTGCAATCAGCTGTGTGTGTCGTCAGTGCAATGGATGATGGGAATTGTAGTCTGAGGTGGTGTGCATCAGTTAGTGTAGTCAAATACACAAACATTCTGGAAAACCAAATAATTTGTGGGACCTGAAGGATTTTTCTGAAGAACAGCAGAAGGTTTAACTGTTCAGGACAAACAAGGGACTTATGAGTAACTATCACTAAACAAAAAAACACAGCTGTGGATCATTCAGGTAACATAGTTATCTCGGCAAAGGAGAAGTTCTCGCTAACAGATTTAGACAGATTTGTGAACAATATTCGAGAGAAATAGGCCTTTTGTGTACATAGAAAAAGTCTTAGATCTTTGAGTTCAGCTCATGAAAGATGGGGGCAAAAACAAAATGTTGCATTTATAATTTTGTTCATTGTATATATACAGGTGCTGGTCATATAATTAGAATATCATCAAAAAGTTGATTTATTTCACTAATTCCATTCAAAAAGTGAAACTTGTATAATGTATACATTAATTCCACACTTTTTTTTGATGATTATAACTGACAACTAATGAAAACCACAAATTCAGTATCTCAGAAAATTAGAATATTACTTAAGACCAATACAAAGAAAGGATTTTTAGAAATCTTGGCCAACTGAAAAGTATGAACATGAAAAGTATGAGCATGTACAGCACTCAATACTTAGTTGGGGCTCCTTTTGCCTGAATTACTGCAGCAATGCGGCGTGGCATGGAGTCGATCAGTCTGTGGCACTGCTCAGGTGTTATGAGAGCCCAGGTTGCTCTGATAGTGGCCTTCAGCTCTTCTGCATTGTTGGGTCTGGCATATCGCATCTTCCTCTTCACAATACCCCATAGATTTTCTTTGGGGTTAAGGTCAGGCGAGTTTGCTGGCCAATTAAGAACAGGGATATTATGGTCCTTAAACCAGGTACTGGTAGCTTTGGCTCTGTGCGCAGGTGCTAAGTCCTGTTGGAAAATGAAATCTGCATCTCCATAAAGTTGGTCAGCAGCAGGAAGCATAAAGTGCTCTAAAACGTCCTGGTATACGGCTGTGTTGACCTTGGACCTCAGAAAACACAGTGGACCAACACCAGCAGATGACATGGCACCCCAAACCATCACTGACTGTGGAAACTTTACACTGGACCTCAAGCAACGTGGATTCTGTGCCTCTCCTCTCTTCCTCCAGACTCTGGGACCCTGATTTCCAAAGGAAATGCAAAATTTACTTTCATCAGAAAACATAACTTTGGACCACTCAGCAGCAGTCCAGTCCTTTTTGTCTTTAGCCCAGGCGAGACGCTTCTGATGCTGTCTGTTGTTCAAGAGTGGCTTGACACAAGGAATCGACAGCTGAAACCCATGTCTTGCATCGTCTGTGCGTAGTGGTTCTTGAAGCACTGACTCCAGCTGCAGTCCACTCTTTGTGAATCTCCCCACATTTTTGAATGGGTTTTGTTTCACAATCATCTCCAGGGTGCGGTTATCCCTATTGCTTGTACACTTTTTATCTACACATCTTTTCCTTCCTTCGCCTCTCTATTAATGTGCTTGGACACAGAGCTCTGTGCAATTACCTTTTGTGTCTTGCCCTCCTTGTGCAAGGTGTCAATGGTCGTCTTTTGGACAACTGTCAAGTCAGCAGTCTTCCCCATGATTGTGTAGCCTACAGAACTAGACTGAGAGACCATTTAAAGGCCTTTGCAGGTGTTTTGAGTTAATTAGCTGATTAGAGTGTGGCACCAGGTGTCTTCAATATTGAACCTTTTCACAATATTCTAATTTACTGAGATACTGAATTTGGGGTTTTCATTAGTTGTCAGTTATAATCATCAAAATGAAAGAAATAAACACTTGAAATATATCAGTCTGTGTGGAATGAATGTATACATTATACAAGTTTCACTTTTTGAATGGAATTAGTGAAATAAATCAACTTTTGATGATATTGTAATTATCGACCAGCACCTGTGTGTGTGTGTGTGTGTGTGTGTGTATATATATATATATATATATATATATATATATATATATATATATATATATATATATATACAAAATGTATTCAATTATTTGTGATTAATTAACTTTACAACACAGATGTATAAAATCTAAATCAAAACCAGTTGCAAATTGATTTAGAAAAATTGGATCTACATTTTGGATATCTTTTACTAATATGATTGTGCTTTTCTCATTACCACATTAAATACTGCCAATATTTATCATTTTCCTTCAAGCGCAACCCATAATCCTTGGTTGCTTAAATCAGACAGTCTCTGCAATTAGTGCGCTACGCTGAAAACGCATCTGCTAAATGACAGGTAACCCATCCATGCATCTTTGAAGGCTTAGTTTTTGACATCCTCCTCATCTGCCTGCAGTCTGTAAATCTGACATTATTGCTTATACTTTGACACGTCATTAATGCCATGTTAGTGAGATAATGTGAAGTCTCATCACCCGTCTTTTGTGACATATATTAAATTAGATTTCTGTCTCGCTACATTTCCCCTCCAAATCCCAAATGGCCTGTAAAAATTGCCCCTCTATTATCCCCTCCCACCCTGGTCGATTGTGAATGTTATATTTCCGGTATAAATATTGGAATTTAAAGGAGTCGTTCAACCAAAATTTAAATTCTGACATAATTTACTCACCCGCATGCATGGTCCAAATTCATGATATGATTTTTCTGCACAAAATAAAAGATATTTGAAAAATATTCCAGCAGTTTTTGTCCATACGTCAATGGGAACATGAAGCTGTGATTAAACTAATGATGGGTTTATGAAATAAATTGCTTCATTGCAGATGCAAAATGGTGAGTGCTCATAGGCATATTCTTTCTCCTTTCCTTGATGTTTTTCAGTTGCTTTTTGCACAAATTTTTCTCTTTCTCTTTGTCCGTCTCCCTCTCTCTTTAATTTTCCCATCTCTGAATGACTGAAAACACTGATGCACTGCCGTCTTGGCTGGAAAACAGAAGCAAGTATCCCCTCTTGACCGTGGTTTAAGTTAAATCACTGCCCGCCTTTCATGAGCAGCCATATTGTCTCTTTCTTTGATGTGGGTCTGCTTTAGTGGCAATGTTTTGCTCCCTACCTGGAAAAGCATCCAGATGGAGGGAAAGGAGAGAAGGGTAAGCTCGTGTCCGCTTGCCATCTGTCCTCTATTGGGCAAGATATTCTTCTCATGTAAGAACACACACACACACACCATTACACCACTGAGTGCCTCGGGGGGCAAAGCCATGTTTATTGCGTGGTGTTTTGAGCCTGTTTTATGAACTCCAGTGTGGCTGGATTTTGTCACTCTCTAAATGTATGGAATTTTTGGAATTCGTGGTTTAATAAAATACTGCCATGTGACCGATCACTCTGGATCGGCTGGAAAATAGCAATGCTGATTGGCTACTGACACCATAAGAATACACACAGTCCCAACCCAATTTACCAAAGTCCATTTCTACTGTAATATAATAAAAGAATAACGTCTTCTATAAAGCTTGACATGTCACGCCCCTGGACTGTGTTTGTTGTGGTTTTCCTCCCCATGTGCTCCATGACCCAGTTTTTTCCCCTGTCTGATTGTGTTCATGTCATCCAGGTGTCTCTTGTTATTTAGCTTGTTACCCCATGTTAAAAGCCCCAGTCTGTTCAGTCTTTCTTTGTCGGGTCTACTTCGTCATGTGTGTCTCCAGCCGTTTCCTGTGTCTATTTCCCTGGATTGGATAATATTAAAGACAGTTGAACTTGATTCCTCGTCTCCTTGCTCCTTCCTGCACAGCTTGTGACATGACCCAGCTGTTTTGTCAGAATCCATTTTTTTATGTATGCTAATTAAAAAACATATATTTGTTTTTGGTATCAGAATCATGAGATTGAGAAGGTGTTAAGTGGGTCGTGTTAACCAGTCAAACCTATTTTTTTCACAAAACTTTTTTTTTTCAAACCTGAAAAGACTGATGATTTAGAAAAGAATGTCATGCAGGTTTGGAATGACGTGATGATGAATAAATGATGACAGGCTTTTTAACTATCCCTTTAAACACCTGAGCCCTTCTTAAACACCTGAACTGAGCTGCATTTGTCAGAGTGCACTAAGAAATAGGACTGGAAGAACTAAAGCAGAATTTCTAAATTTGGATGTGTAGTTCTTAATTAGGAGTTTAAGTTTTTATTTTTTTGGGGGACTTTTTAAATAAAAGTAACATATTGCGTTCAGGTACCAATTACATTGTAGCACCATGTGTAAATATATTCATGTTAAAGGTGCTATGTGTAATTTCTGTGCCACTAATGGAATTGAATTATGTTTGTTGAGTGGCCAGACATTTGAAAGTCTCACTATAAAGGCAGAACGCATGGAAGATTTGTGTATAGATAACTCATAACACATTTAAAGTAAAAAAAAAAACTAATACTGCAAATTGGGAGAAAACCCTGTCACTTACAAAGCAAGCAGCTGAATGTCCCAATAAAATTAATGTTAACATTATTTTTCCCCTGATTATTTATATTGTTTTGATATACCCTGATTCTTGTTAATTTGCAAAACCTATGCAAAGGTAAACAGTAATTACTTTACTTTATTATCATATAATGATAACTGCATTATATTTTGTTAAAAGTGGTTAAACTTACCTTTATTTGGGAACATCACTTTGATGTCACTTATTTAACCAACAATGCAGTTAAAACCGTAATATTTGAAATATTATTACAAGCTTGATTTCAGTTAGTATTCTACTGCACTTTTCTAAAAAAGTCAGAAATCTCAACTTAAAATGGAATGTAGTGTGGCTTATTCAATGGGTTGAGTGTGGGGTCTTTTGAAGAAAAACAAAAGTGTTCAGGAACCCTGATTACATTTGGTACTACAATAGTTTATAGAAATTGCACAGTTTACCTTTAAAACATAATTCTTAGGCTAATATTTATTGATATTACCATCTTAAATCCCTGCAGCAGAATTTTCCATGATTTTATGTGGGATTGCTTCCTCTGCGTTCTGTAAAACTGCGAGATATCTGCTGACTAGCAGCATTACACATGCCTTCATCCTCTTTCCTCTCTCATATTTCCGCCACAATTCTGCTAATCCCTCCTTTTTCCAGTTCCGGGGCCAAATTGAGCTAAAACTTATTTTAACTGCTCTATTATTGATTCTCTGCTTTGTTCGGCATATTTTCTATCTGTTGCCTCAATTAGAGAGAAAAAGGTAATTATACAGAGTGTAAAGAGAGTGTCCTTCTATTTCGGATGATGAACCCCCATCCACTTTAATCAATAATCTTTGTCTGACGATAATGTGTGTATTTAGTAACTTGACTCAGAAAATGGATTAAAAGCTCGGAGTGAACAGGCCAATGGACCACAGTCAATATAATGGGAGGAAGTAGTAGCTTGATATCGGTAATGGATGTACTTGGAGGAATTCATAACTATGAAGTTGTATTTTTCCACATTGATGTGAGTGTCTAAAGAACTGGGTGAGAAAACACAGATTTGATTATGTATGATCTAGTTATTGCAGAGTATATTCATTACAGTATCTGATAATATAAAACACTTTTGAGAGAGAGAGAGAGAGACTCTTTCATCGTAGGAACAAAAACCTTTCCATTCCAGTGTATATTTGTGTATGAGTAATTTGCTCTATAGAAAATGTATGTTTCAACATGTCAACAAAGCCGAATGATTGCGATAAAAGATGATTTAAGTTAAAAACATTCATAAGAAGCCTCTAAACGCAGAAACATTCATAACTGAATGAATTAACATATTACCGTCTTCAATGACATTCTGTATTTACAGTTACATTTCTAGCCCAGCCAAGAAAAGCACACATTATATTATAATCTACAGCTTCTAATGAGGAATTCAATACCAAGGCTTTTATTTGTTTCCCGTATGTGACACTGAATATGCCCTCTTAGCACTTAATAAGTGAGCAGTCTTTCTCAAAGTTATTAGCATACAGTAGAGAACTAAAAACAGACTGCTTTTTGTTTCATTTAACAGTAAACGTAATCTTCACAGTCATATTTTTTGTCATTTTCTAAACATTACAGACTGCAGTGCGACTTCCACCATATAATTTGTGATGGAAATGATATGGTTAAAATGACTAGCATTTCATGTATCCTAAATAAGCACAGTTCAATAATAATGTCATCCTTTTTTTGGACAGGGCAACTAACAAAATTGTTAACGTGATATTCACAGAGTTTTCATCATATTATATCTACTCTTTAATATTAAGCTCCTGACTGACACTGCTGTCTCTTTTATAACTTACTATTGTAACTTTTGAAAAGTTTTGATAAAGCTTTGTTAGGGGCAGATTTCGTGTGGAAATGGAAGTGATGCCACAACTGAAACACAACTTATATAAAAATGGATAGAAATCATTTCCACAGAACTAGTATCAAAAAAGAAAAAGAAAGAAGAAAGCCAGTGTATGAAAAAATAGCCAGGGAATTCACAGCAAAATCAATAGATACACTCCATTTGTGGTGTAAAATGTTGTAAAAAAAAAAGATAAGATATTTTTAATATGACAAAATTGATTGAATGAATGAATAAATAAATTAAATAATACATAATACAAAAAAAAAAAAAATCAAACTTAGGGACTTAAAAAATGCACATAGTTATAGAAACACACAATAATATCCTCCATGAACTCAAATATCATTGATATCATAGCCCTCACTCAAAGCCCAATTGCATCATGGGATCAGGGACGTTCAGAGATGCACACTTTCTGCTTCCATTAGTGAATCAATCTTGAAGAGTTATTATTTTTCCAGATGTAGCACCTTACTTTGTTTTTTTTTGAAGATGAAGCACTTTACTTTAAGAGAAACACTGAAACCGCTGAACCAGCTCCCAGGTTGAGCTCATTCATAAGTGCCTAATGACAGACTACGGGCGAAATTCTGGGCAAATGTGTGCAGATGCTATAAAACCGTGAGTGAAGCGCTCTCCAAGATTGCCCGGCATGCGGAAGATGTCGGTTTGCACGCTCATACTTTCCGACAGTGGATGCGGAGATGATTATTTATGGCCTTTATTGCCTTTGTGGTGAAAAGAGGTTGGGTGCATTAAAGAGCCTGGTGTGTTTGTGTGTGTGTGTGTGTGGATGAAGGGTCTAATCAGGCCAGACAGGTGTCATTTTTTAGCTTTTGCTCTCTCCCGGAAGGCATTTCTGTATTATCACATAAATCACGCTCTTAATGTGATGCGAGGATCCAGATTGTTCAAAAAGACACATCACACATGGTTGATTTTCTTTTATATATATATATATATTTTCTCTCCCTTTGTGTCTTGGAGCATAAAATGTAATATCACACTTTGGAGATACTGTTAGGCTTGTGTTACATTGAAAATGTACAATTAGCCTTCTTGGCTGTATGAAATGATTCAGCCTTTATCATTATTTCATCACTTGTGTAGTTTGCTGCAGTGTCGAACATGTTTACAAATTAGCTGTGGAAGGTTTTCTTATTTTTGTCTTTCTAGTTCTAGTGGGCTTTATTTAAATATTACTAATGTGTTTCACGTATAAGCTGTTAGCTGCTGGCCCACGCTAATTGTTTTGTCATTCGGTCTGGATAAGTTGTTTTCTTCCTCATTTGCTCCACCCATGTACATTGCTAATTGCAATGTTTTGGTTGGTGTTCACTTGACTTAATTATGCAATTTAGCAAATGTCTATGCTTTGTTTGCTGCACTGAATAAAACGGTATGATTAGTGTTTTCCTTGTAAAATTTGGCAATGTATGTATTTATTTTCTCAACTTTTGAGACAATTTGGCATATGTCTTCTCACAGTTTAAATGAGAGCCAGTTAATTGTCTCCACTTCATAAGCACATATCAGTTGTGTCCTTATGCGTCAGCACTGCTCCAATATACCATATGTTTCATGGGACGTATTGATGCTTGCAGTGTTATGCTGTATTATCTTGCCACTAAAGATTTTGTGATGTCAGCTCTGAAAGTTACAGCATGACAGGAAAGAGAGCAACAGCAATGCTAGCTGGTGTAATTTATGGTCGTTCTCACTTTAGAGCATTTGGCAGGGATATGATTTTAGTTCATTTAGTTGGTGTGAAAGCTGTTTTCTGAGTTTTTCTAGGCACAAACCACTTGATCGCACAAGAGTCTACCGGAAATTGTGGTCTGGTTTATTGCTGAGAGAGTAGAAAGAAATAGCTTTAATATTTGCAATATGTTCACTTTGAATTATTAGATGGTACAACTCTCCAGATAGATAGATAGATAGATATAAAAATGATTAATTGAATTTACAATTTTTATAAGGTATGTTGTTGCAATCAATTTATTTTAGCTAAGTTTAAATAAACTAATTTAGTTGACTAACTTTCAACATAAATTTGTTTTATTAAATGTAGCTAAATAAATAGTTTGCGACCACTTACCTTAAAAAAATTTTTCAGTGTAGATAGAGATAGAAAGAAAGAAAGAAAGAAAGTTCTTCATTCATTTAAAAAAATGACTTATTTGATTATTTCAAAATAAAATATTGTAATTGTGGACATTCTTGTGTCTTAGACCCCAATATCATTTTGCTAGTACATGTCCATTAATTCAGATTGTAAATGTAAATGCTGCTTGACTGTAGTCAACTCTTGTAAAATGCAGTATTCGGTGATAGAGTTAAGATTTATTTCTGTGCTCTCTTTTAGCCCTGCTGACCTCAGTCAGCTCCATCAGTGGCCCTGCTGAGGTTTGACATAGACCCAGATTGGTGACAGCGGGAGAATGACATATTGTCTCTTTCCACCTCTATTTTTACGATCCTGTTACAGTTTGTTTGACTTTTTTTATCATGACTGTTAGAGAGGCGTCCCACTGCGGTGTCCATTTGGAGGTTTTTACACTTTTCTACACATGGCGCTTGTTTCAAAATGCTGTTAGAACTTGTCACTTAGTTGTCATGACATTTTTGCTATCTTTAATCCTGTCCGTTTTATTCATGATTTATGCTGCTATGAATTTTTTTACGGAGGAGCGAATGTGTTGTGTTGCATTTGAATCGACTCATCTTGATGGTGTGTTATTGCTTTGACTGTCAACCAACAGCAGCAAGGTCATCGTCCCACGTAAAGTAAGATTACAGCACGACTACAATCTGCCGGGAATGTGGAGTGAAGCGAGTGGGTTAGTGACCTGTTTAACTACCCAATACTGAGACCCCATAAAAACAGCACAGTCACCCCCCATTCCAATGAAAAACTCTGATCTGAGGTGACTTTCTGTGTTGTCACTAAAAGAAGGGACATTCAGCTAAAAGCTTTATAGAGCTAAGTCATTCATTAAATGAGTGCAAGAGAATATATATATATATATTAATATATTCACACATGCATATATTTAAGAAAAATATGTTATGTTTATATATTAAATATATTTATATATTATTTAAATTATATAAATATATATACGTGTAAATATTTTCAAAATATATACTGTGGTATGTGTGTGTATTTATATACATAATAAATATACACAGTACACGTTTATTATGTAAACAAAAACTTTTATTTTGGATGCAATTAATCGTTTGACGGTACTAATATACATTTTTAACAGTTTTGTTAAATCTTATTATTAGCTAATGAAATTATATAGGTCCAACATCAATTGAAAGTGAATACGATATTTTTTCATAATATTTACTATAATTATTTGTTATCAGCTTTGAATTTCTTTCAACTTTTAATTTAAAATGACAATATATAGGCATATAATAAAGATACCAACCCTTCATGCAAAGCATATTCAACTCCTAAAGAATTTTACATACAGAATTGATTAATAATAATTATACAAATTAAATAAATACTAATAATTAATAGTTTTAAATATTTTGTCTCTATATGTCAGTGCAATTTAAATACTTAGCTGCTTTTCTTTGCATATGAATGAGAAACACCATGGCTCGCTGTGTCACTCTCAGCATCATATATGAGGTGAGTCAGTATACATCTTCCTGTGAAACAGCACCTGGCGTCAAAAACCGTGAAGACACGGTTGTGATTTTGTTTCTCATCTTTCCGCCTTGCTGGCCTTATGTGAGAAGTATCACACATGTTTGTCACTATGGAGTTCTTGAGGGAACAAAACATATTAGATAAAGTTCAGATTATAGATTTCAACTGAAGTTGCTGAAATGCATGACAGATATGTTGTGATATAAGTTTTCTGTTGTATGCGGCACAACTTTGTTTCTTTCAAATTACTTCACATCAGCAATAGCATGCAATGTAATGAAGTCGGTATTGTCCCTAGTAAAAAAATAATATATTTAAAATACATAATTTATAATTTTCCTACTAAAAGCAGTTTACATTTTTTTGTACATATTTACTGACATATTGCTCGAGATTTACTGATATTAACTTTATTTGGAGTACTACTTGTGCACAATGCACATTTCTTAATATTAAGCCTAAAATGTGTCTTTGTTGATGAGGATTCTATGATCTTTGTATAATATCAGTCTTTAAATGCAAGATATTTAAAGTGTACCTGAAGTATACTTGCAATAGTTCTACTATACAATCAAAGATACAAACCCGATTCCAAAAAAGTTGGGACACTGCACAAATTGTGAATAAAAACAGAATGCAATGATGTGGAAGTTTCAAATTTCAATATTTTATTCAGAATACAACATAGATGACATATCAAATGTTTAAACTGAGAAGATGTATCATTTTAAGGGAAAAATAAGTTGATTTTAAATTCCATGGCATCAACACATCTCAAAAAAGTTGGGACAAGGCCATGTTTACCACTGTGTGGCATCCCCTCTTCTTTTTATAACAGTCTGCAAACGTCTGGGGACTGAGGAGACAAGTTGCTCAAGTTTAGGAATAGGAATGTTGTCCCATTCTTGTCTAATACAGGCTTCTAGTTGCTCAACTGTCTTAGGTCTTCTTTGTCGCATCTTCCTCTTTATGATGCGCCACATGTTTTCTGTGGGTGAAAGATCTGGACTGCAGGCTGGCCATTTCAGTACCCGGATCCTTCTACGCAGCCATGATGTTGTAATTAATGCAGTATGTGGTCTGGCATTGTCATGTTGGAAAATGCAAGGTCTTCCCTGAAAGAGACGACGTCTGGATGGGAGCATATGTTGTTCTAGAACTTGGATATACCTTTCAGCATTGATGGTGCCTTTCCAGATGTGTAAGCTGCCCATGCCACATGCACTCTTGCAACCCCATACCATCAGAGATGTAGGCTTCTGAACTGAGCGCTGATAACAACTTGGGTTGTCCTTGTCCTCTTTAGTCCGGATGACATGGCGTCCCAGTTTTCCAAAAAGAACTTCAAATTCTGATTCGTCTGACCACAGAACAGTTTTCCACTTTGCCACAGTCCATTTTAAATGAGCCTTGGCCCAGAGAAAACGCCTGTGCTTCTGGATCATGTTTAGATATGGCTTCTTTTTTGACCTTTAGAGTTTTAGCCGGCAACGGTGAATGGCACGATGGATTGTGTTCACCGACAATGTTTTCTGGAAGTATTCCTGAGCCCATGTTGTGATTTCCATTACAGTAGCATTCCTGTATGTGATGCAGTGCCGTCTAATGGCGCTTTTCCACTGCATGGTACGGTACGGTACGGTACGGTTCACTTTTGGGGGGTTTTCCACTGGGTACTGTACCTGGTACCTGATACTTTTTTAGTACCACTTCGGTCGAGGTTCCATGCGAGCCGTACCGTTACCAAAACGTGACGTGTAAACTCTGCTGATCACTGATTGGCCTGAGAAAATCGTCATTACTACGTCACTGAACTTGCGACACGAGACCCTCCTCTACAGTCCTACCCGCTAGATTTAAATCAGCACAGCCAGCGAAGGATCGGACGCAACTTCTGTTTAAACAAATGCACATTTTTGCATCAACCACAAAATAGCAGTGTCATTGTCTGTTGAGGAAGTACAGACGTTCCTCTCGTTGATAGCCGAGGAGCGGATCCAGCGAGAGCTTGATGGTGTGACGCCGAAGGAAAAAGCCTTATGTATAACGTTACTTTTGAACTTGCTATATTTACAGAGTATGTTTTCTGTTTATATTTTTACCTCTGTATCTGTGTTTTGCTTCAATTAAAAACAATCTGATCGAATAAGTATACCTCCAGACTATATTAAATATGTATCATTGTATGAGCACGTAATGAACCTCTTGAAAAAGACAAATGATTAATGCCACGATTATAAAAACCATCACATAAATAAATAAAAATAAGGGATACATTGTACATTTTGAAATATTCAAAAGTTTATTGATAATTCACTTTACAGAACACGCTGCATGAATAGTTAACTAATCAAGTAACGCAGCACACCTGCACGAACATCTCTGCCCTCCTCATCTACAGCCGTGTCACTGTCACCACAGTCTCTGCTGCTGGGGGTAAATCACAAGCATTCATAGACCTCTCCATTGCTGTTAAAAACATCCACATGCCGAGAGTGAAGAACACTATTCCGTCTCCTTTCTTTGTTGTGAGTTTGTTTGTGGCGCGTTTACGATGATGTCACGGCAGTAGAGGCGGCGCAATTATAACGACGCATGAATAATCCCGCCCACTCTATAGCGGTACTAAACTGCGGTGGAAATGCAAACCGACCCGAACTGAGCCGTACCGTACCGTACCGAGCCGTGCCGAACCGTACCGTACCATGCAGTGGAAAAGCGCCATAAGGGCCCGAAGATCACGGGCATCCAGTATGGTTTTCCGGCCTTGACCCTTACGCACAGAGATTGTTCCAGATTCTCTGAATCTTTGGATGATATTATGCACTGTAGATGATGATAACTTCAAACTGTTTGCAATTTTTCTCTGAGAAACTCCTTTCTGATATTGCTCCACTATTTTTCGCTGCAGCATTGGGGGAATTGGTGATCCTCTTCCCATCTTGACTTCTGAGAGACACTGCCACTTTGAGAGGCTCTTTTTATACCCAATCATGTTGCCAATTGACCTAATAAGTTGCAAATTGGTCCTCCAGCTGTTCCTTATATGTACATTTAACTTTTCCGGCCTCTTATTGCTACCTGTCCCAACTTTTTCGGAATGTGTAGCTCTCATGAAATCCAAAATGAGCCAATATTTGGCATGACATTTCAAAATGTCTCACTTTCAACATTTGATATGTTATCTATATTCTGTTGTGAATAAAATATAAGTTTATGAGATTTGTAAATTATTGCAATCCTTTTTTATTCACAATTTGTACAGTGTCCCAACTTTTTTGGAATCGGGTTTGTACTTCAGTATATCTTTAGTTGGACTTCAGCGCTACTTCCACACAATTAAAGAGCATTGAATACTAAATTAGTTGTTCCAATATAGCACACTTTAAGTATACCAGTTTAGTATACCAACAGTACATTGGTAGTGATGTAACTTTAATCGCTTTATGTACTCCCCAATTGTAAGTCGCTTTGGATAAAAGCGTCTGCTAAATGACTAAATGTAAATGTAAATGTACATTTGCAGGGTATTTTAATTAAGCACATAAATGTGAAAATGTATTTGTAGTATTCTTAGCATGAAATACATGTTTTTGAAATACATATAAGTATATGTATTTGTTACTAGGTGTGTTTAAATTTCTTTTAAAATTGTAATAATGAAGGACAAAAAGTCAAATGTAAAAATGTATATGAAAATTGATCTCTTTCTTAATATACACTCTCTATACATATATGTATACTCGCTGACTTTTTTTCTCATAATTATGAGATATAAACTCGCAATTGCGAGTTATAAAGTCAGAATTTTGAGATATAAACTTGCAATTCTGAGAACATGTCAGTCCCCCCCCTCAAAATTGCAATTGCTAGTTTATGTCAAGCAATTCTGACTTTATATCTCTCAATTGCTAGTTTATATCATGCAATTCTGACTTTATATCTCTCAATTGCTAGTTTATATCATGCAATTCTGACTTTATATCTCTCAATTGCTAGTTTATATCATGCAATTCTGACTTTATATCTCTCAATTGCTAGTTTATATCATGCAATTCTGACTTTATATCTCTCAATTGCTAGTTTATATCATGCAATTCTGACTTTATATCTCTCAATTGCTAGTTTATATCATGCAATTCTGACTTTATAACTCTCAATTGCTAGTTTATATCATGCAATTCTGACTTTATATCTCTCAACTGTGAGTTTATATCACGCAATTCTGAGAAAAAAAAGTCAGAATTATGGGTATATCTCGCAATTCTGACTTTTTATCTCGCAATTGCGAGTTTATATCTCATAATTCGAAGAAAAAAAGTCAGAATTGTTGAGATAAAAAGTCGCAGTAACCTTTTTATATTTTTTATTCAGTATCGTAAATGGCTTCCATACTTTCATAAACAACACTGATCTCATGTGAGCAAAAATATTTTTGGACATGAATTCCAATCAAGCTGTAATTATTTTATTGTTCTAGTCTGAAAACATGCTGCAATTGTGTAGTATTTAGTGTACCTAAAATCCTAGCTATGGAATTGGCCTTAGCTAGACAAAAGTGTGTATCATTTCCACAGTTATTTCCAGCGCAGTATATCAAGCACACTACATCATATAAGAAGTGCTGGAAATGTGACTGCGGTTTTAAAAGCGTCTCTTTCTACAATCTACAGGGCTAAACATGCTCATGGTTGAATAAACTCTGTTATATAGTATCTCATTCACAGATGCAGCGATGTTCAGGCAGAGTTGTGATCGCAGTAACTTCAGTTGTCATCCTGATGTTCTTGCTAATGTTTTAGCTGTTCTGCTTCATTTAATGTATTTGTTTTTCTTGTCTATTGGAATAAAAACTGCCTGATGTAATCGAATGATAGTACGAGTGACTTAATTTTCTTTCTGTCCACCTTAACTTTATCTCAGAGGATTAAAAAGGACAGAAATGTCTTTCCGTTTCTCTCCGACAGGAATAAAGCAGTGGACAGTTGTTTTGCTGGTTGACTCATTTCAACGAGTGACATAATTAGTAAATGTATGGAAGAAACGGAGGCAGTGAAAAGCCAGTTGCAGAGTCTGACAATGATGTGCGTTGTGTGTGTTGAGCTGAGAGAGATGTTTTTAGTGGATGGTGCTGTATTGCTTAAGCAGGCATGAAAAACAAAACAAAACAAGACATCACTAATGAGAGAGAGAGTTGGAATAGTTCTCTTACTTTTCTTGGTTTGGCTTCTCATACTTTTTTTAATCCAGAAGTGATATATTATTTATTTGTAGCGGATATCCATGCTTAAATGCATGTCTCTGTTTAATGCCTTCAGTGTTTGCCCCTTCAGAATAGCTCCAAAACAGCCAAAATAAGTCCAGAAGTCCAGCCGAAGTGATTTTTTATTTTATTTTCTGTTTATGAAGGTCAAACATTCAACAGAAGCAGGAAGACGTGTTCTGATTGTGCCACACACACACACACACACACACACACACACACACACACACACACACACACACACACACACACACGTGCACTGTCTCTGCTCTCATACCGTTCAGGTCCAGCAGAGGGGGGAAGCTGATCTCTGGGTCAGAATACATAGCCAGATTCGTCTTCACCGTCACATTTTGATGTCTTTAACCACATGGGTTTTATTTGGTTTGTGCAGTTTTGTGACCTTGGCATAAAGACATTTAAAAATAAATAAAAGCATTTATTGTAAAACTTAAAATAATGATGCTTACAGTATGGAAATTCTGAACCTTTCCTTAATACGACAATCTACTAAAATGTACATACTGGGGGAAGTGGTTGGAAGACAAAAAAAAGAGAGAGAAAGAGAGAGATTGAATTGGTTACATAAGGTTCTTTTTTTTTCTTCTCTTCTGGATGGGACCAAATATAAAAATATGTATAATAATATAACAATGAATAGTAATATGTTATGCCATATATAGTTTGAAGGCCCAAAAAGAGGAAAAAGCCGACTCTGCTTTTTTTAGACTCTTGTTGACTCTTAATGGATTAAACTGTGACGGATATGAAACTCATAACATAACTTTGTATGGTAGAATCTGATCAAAATCTAAATACTCATGAATGCAGTATAAGTTGTACTTGATGATTGTTGTGTTTTTTTTTTTTTTTGCCTTGTTCTTTGTAAGGTTAATTTTTTTCTCTATTTGTTTAAAAAGGCTTAGCATAGTACTATAATATGGGCTATAAAGCCAACTTTTGTATCTTATATATATTCATCTGTATATATATATATATATATTCATTTTGTTTCAATGGCGAAAAGTTATTTTTAATTTTATGTAATATTTATTTAGTTATTTTTTTTGTCCTAACATGTTTTTTTCTGGGAAAATAATATCCATATTTTGATGTGGTCTTTTTTAAGACTCCACTTTGTACACCTAATATACTTTCAGTTGTTATTTTTCTTCTTCGGATACTGTATACCAGGCAATCCTCAAATCTGGCCCGCTTTAGCTCATACCCTAATCAAACACACCTGAGCATGCTAATCAGAGTCTTCAAGATCATTAGAAAATCACAAGTAGGTGAGTTTGATCAGGGTTGGAGCTAAACTCTGCAGCAGATTGGACCTCCAGGGAAAGATTTGAGGAACCCTGCTGTATACTATTTTCTTCCACAGTTTAGGTACAGTTCTTTCCCGTATTTTGCTGAATTACTGAACTATTTTGAATCAAATGCTTTGTTTGATTTAGTCCACCTGCATAATGATACTTGACAACCAGTTCATATCTATATCATTTGACTATTTTTTTCTGATAACAATTGTAATATTTATTTAGTATAACTGTGATATATACATGTAATATTATATAATCTAATGCACATAAAATTAAATTAAGTTTTTTATTTGTTGAAATTGCTTTCTCTGTCAGCAACCCCAACATTTGAGCTTTTCTTGTGCCAGGTCAGTATACAGTTCATTCACATTGAAATACTGGAAACAAGTCGAAATATTACATCTTTAAGTACTAATAATTGACCATCACTGATGAAATGGAATAAAATAAGTAAATACAAATAAAAAAATTACACACTGGTAGTTTTTGTATATTTTCATATTATTTATAAACATAACTTGAAAATACCAAAATAAACAAATGCTCCTATCTTGGTCATTAATAGCTTATTTAAGCATAATTTTTCTCTGCATCACTATTTCAAATGAAATAATAGAAACATTCTATGCAAACACAAATCAATTTTTTAAGAACTGGTTTGACCACAATATTAAATTGTTTAGTCAGTTATAAAACAAAGAAGGAACAATCTTATGGATTACTTTCTTACTGTAAAATACTAATTCCTCAAAGATAGTTCTTAATTGTTATTGGTTCAATCCCTTCAGGTACTCGCATGTTAGGTATTGATAAAGACCATTCTCAAAATTCAGCATCTCTTGATGGTACTAATGTTTTTTTACGTTGGTTAAATGTGTTTTACATAATCCCAAGAGTAATAATAAAGCTATTCATACTATTTTTCAAAGAGAAAGTGTTACTGCACCTTATGTTTTGTCTCATTGGAACTCTTTATTAAATGGAAAATTGATTTGGATTTTGAAAAATCCACGTAAAATTCACTTTTTTTGGCGAGGTTCCCCTGATAAAATTCGCATTGCAGGGGCTAAATATCACGTTATTGGGTTCGCTTCAACCCGTGGACATGAAAAACAACCCGCAACAACTGATTTTAAAGTAGCCCAGTTCCGAGGGAAAACCGCGGACTTGTGAACACTGAGTAGAGGTGATGTACTTCCTATTCGAGAGTGGAGCTCCACTCATCCACGGTCTGCAGCCAGACCCATCTCTTGAAAAGAGACAATAATAGCCATGTTTCAATGCAGTGGATTTCATTGTATCTGAGAGCTGTATGTGGTGCAACGCACCCTGCTGCCCTGGAGAACTAGCATAATTCAGGTTAATTTAGGTCATCTCAATAGCCAAAAGTGTCAAAAGTTACATGAATTTACTCTATATTTGCTTTGTTATACATTCAAAAATTGTTATCCTGCTAGTAGCAATGCCCATTTCTTCTCAATTTATGGGTAATCTGATTTAAGGTAGTTGGCATTGAACACGGTTTATATGGTGAAATCCATCTAAAACTAGTTTAAACAACATGTACCCATTGTGTATTGAATTTTTCTAACCTCATATTGTTTAAGAGTATGGTATAAATATATATAGGCCTACTTCATTTGAAATAGTGTAATAATGTGATTAAAAATGGCTGAACAAACAAACAGAACTTTAAAAGAAAGAAAGTACAGCCAGCCACATTCATTTAAATACTTTCCATTACAGTACTTTGAGAAAATGTTGAACTCAAAAACCTTGATGTTTATAAAAATGACAACTAGGAATGTATGGACGCCTCAAGCGCTTTCTATTGTTTTTGTTTATTAGTTTAGAAAACAATGGAAGCCAGACTGTTTGGTGAAGTTCGTAAGTCTGCAGCAGAAAGACGTAGGTGTGCGGGCGAGGATTTGAATATCAGCAGCTCTTTGTTTTACGAGCCTTTACGAGGCAGATACTGCAGCGACTTTAGCAGCCCTTGATGAGCCATTTAGCATGCTAATCATCTGACATACTGCTCGTTAAAGAGGGAGAGAGAACGAGAAGAGGTAGAAAGAGTGGGTGAAAGCCAAGAAGAGTCTCTCTCTCACTCCCTCTACGTCTGCTGTCCTTTGGGGAGCTTTGATAAAAATGAATGCATTATTGCCTTTTCTCTGCCGCCCATAAATTAAAAGATAACAACAACATGTATACGGCATGAAGATTAGGTTTGTCGAAGTGCTTTAATTATTTTCCGCCCAGCAAGCTGCGCCAGGCGCTCAGGTATTGATGAATAACTTTACGACGGCCTTCAACAAGCTGAGGTTGTTTTGGGAAAGGGGGGAATGCGGTTTATGCGGAGACACACTCTCTCCAGAGCAGTATTAGTTGCTCGGTTTGGGTGCGAAGCAGAGAAAATATTTAATTAGCAAAGCAATAAAGTCAGAGAAAAAGCAATGCTCTGCCTCGCGAAGAAATTACATCTCCATTCCAATAGATGGCCCATAGTGCTGCTGCCGGTGTCATTGTCCTCCTCAAATGCAATTTGGACAAGTTTTTAATTGCTGTAAACTCATGTATATTTATATCAAGTTCCGTGATTTTTTTTGTTTGTTTTGGATTCCAGGTTGTAGCTACTTCATTATCGGAACAGTGTGTATATGTGTGTGACATTGACACACACTTCAGTCTAAGGCTGTGCGATATGGCCAAAAACATTATAACGATTATTATATATTTTTTTATTAATCATATGATATTGATATTTATCATGAATGATATTCATTAATGAGGAATGAAAGCACTTCCCTGTTTGTTAGACCTTGAGAATGAATGGATACCTAACTTATTTGTTCACAATTAACATTTAAATTTAGGGCCTCATGAAATCTATTTGATTTTTCCCTAAATTATGTGTTTCCCTTTAATTTTTTTCTGGATTCTGTTTAATGGTTAATTAGTAAAACTTTTACAATTTTATCAATCTTTTAAATGTAATCAAATGAGTATATAACTCTTTATTTACAAAATAAAAGTCAACTAACATGCTGCACAAAAGAACTGATGCATTAAAATATGGCTGAAAAAATCCAGTTTTTGTGATATTCCTTAAAAATAAGAACACTTATTATTATTATTATTACAAAAGACTTTACTTTTTATATACGAAGACGGTTCACTCCTATTGCTTATGAATGGGGAAAGTGCAATGTGCAATATGGCAGAATACTCCCGTCTGCTGAATATGTTTTTTCTTTACTTTTTTCGACATAGTTCAATGTTGTTATAACAATCCCTGTTCTCACAGATCCCTGAATACGACTATATGATTTTTGTATTATACATGTCAGGCCAGTAGTTGGCGATGTCCAGTGCTTAATTTGTAAATGTTGAGGTCCCGGTACAAAACGGGATGTCACTTTGTGAAGAAACACTACTACACCCATACTTATAGACTAAACACATAATACACACGTGCATGATGACGGTGTTTTCAGATGTTTCAGAAAGAGCCAAACGGACACAGGAAGTGCCTGTAATACAAAGTTCTAGGCATTGTTCAAAGCAAATAATAGCCAGAAAGGGAGAGGTTAAGGGAAAGAGAGCAAAGTTAAGGAAAGAGAGCTAAGGTTTTTTTATTTTTAAGATGAAGTCAATTGATGACGGAAGAGATGAGTTTTTAGTTGTCACTTGAAAATTGTCAGGTATTCAGCATTCCGGATAGGCATGGAAGTTCATTCCACCTGCTAGGAACGGTGAATGAAAATGTTCTGGAGAGTGATTTTGTGCCTCTCTTTGATGGTCAAATGATGCTAGGAGTGAAAGGAAATGTACAGCATAAGGCTTGTTCAAATGAATATTGAAATAACCAACGACTATAAATGAACTACCATCCTTGGGGAATGAGGACAACAGGCCATCCATCTCTTCTAGGAAGGTGCCCAATTGCCCAGGAGGGCGATAAATGACTACAACATGGAGTTTTACTGGAGCTGTTACAATAATAGCATGATATTCCAATGAGTAATTATTGCATAGGAGTGTAGGTTGAGTATTAGTAGTAGTAGTAGTACCAATTGGTAGAAATTAGAAGAAAAGTATCTCCAACCTTCTTAACCTGATGGGGGGTGTGAGAGAAGGATAAGTTGTTAGAGAGCGTCTTCTGGACGAATTCAGGTCTCAGTCAGGCCCAAGATGCTGAGTGTAGTTTGGGAAGCAATAGCGGGAATAAGATCTGCTTTGTTGACTGCAGACTGACCATTCCAGAGACCCATGGAGAAAGAGAGGGGCAAAGAAGATGTGCAGATAGGACGCAGGTGAGTAAGATTGCATTGCCCTCTGTGTTTGATGTAAGAGCATTGTGAGACAACCAGAATGTATTGGAAATGCATAATATAAATAAATAGTATGGCAGCATGCGTCCTCTCAGTCATCCAGCCGAGCTCAAAACACAGATCCATGATCCTCGCAGAATTCCACGGAATGTTTTGGAATCCTTCGGCATGTGGGGCACTCAGCTGTTCATTTCGATGTAACCTTTAACGCAAGCTTTTCAATATCCTTCCCAGATGGCCAGGAGAACGGCTTCTGTATCAAACATGCTGACGGTGTTAGTTTTCGCCCTTGCCATCGCCCTTCAGTCCCAGCGACCCGTGCTCTCGTGGCTCAATTTGGCTTATTTACCTTTTATTAGTGTTCACCCTCGCCTTGACATTTCATCAAACAGGCCACCGTCTCTGATCTCGGGGTTTGTGTTACGAACTGGCCGCACACACACACACCTGCTACGTGACTGACAAACAATCTGCTTGTTTACACAGGCCTTTCATATAAAGAAAGCCACTTGTGCTTGTCTGCACACAGGGCCAGCATGACCCTCTCTCCATTTCTACTGGAAATTAACTTAAAGGCTAATCTGTGCTTCCGGTATTCTGGATACTGCTGAAGAGCCTTTCAATTAGGTATTAAAGGCTTAGTTTGAAGGCTTAAAGGGCCTCATTTGTTGTCTAATTTATGTTGTGGATTAGAACATGTAATTTGCACTTATACATATTCCTATGTAAACATTTAAACACATGAAAAATCTTTTTTTTTCCATAATTTTTTTTCAAATATATTCTTAGTAAACATTTTGTAACTGTTGTTTCATGGGATGTTTTGTAGTTGAGCTAGTTGTTTGCATTGCTCAGGAGCCTAACTATCCTTCTCCATCCCCAGCTCCTCCTTTTGTCCACAGTCAGGCCTTCTGATATTCCATGTTGAATCAAACTCCTTTATCTTGAATTATGTTACATTAAATTGTCATTAAGAACGTAAATGATATTTGCTACATTTGGTTCTGTTTTCTTTAAGTGGGTTGTCAGTGCTTTTCCCGTTCTTATCCATGCTAGGTTGCATAGATGGGCATGGATTTTTTTTTTTTCAGAACAGAACCATACTGACAATGCAAACTGTATGCTAATTGTACAAATTAACGATAATACTTTTTGGATGCAAAGAATGGACGCAAATCATGTACGCTAATATCCGTGATCAGTAACGCATGGATATGTATTGTACGTTTATTTATGCATTGATTTGAATGGAAACAGTGTATCCATGCATTACTGATGACATGATAGCATACGCACTTTGCATCCATCAGATGCTCTCCAAAATGGGCTAAGCTGACAGAGAGGAGATGAATTGTGGAATAAATGTTGTTATTTTTATTTTATTTGCGTACAAAAAGTATTCCCGTCACTATGAAGCTACGATCGAAGCTTTTACGGGTTTGGATTGTGGATCGAAAACTGGATTAATGATTCTGAATATTCGGTTTTGTCATTACAGTAATATATTACATGTTAAAGTATACTAACATTGAACAGCTATATTGAACTGTATACATGTCACAATATTACAGTTTTATTGTTTTTTTTTGACTACACAGATGTAGCCTTGGTGAGCATAAATATATTTAGCAGTGAAAAATCTAATGACCCCACATTTCTGAATGGTAATCTATGTACAAATTATATTTAATTAAATATGTTTAATATTTAATAAGGTTAAACTATTCTTGGTAACACTTTATTTTAGTGTCCTTTTTACACGTTACATATGCTTACTATTATAATTACAATAAATTATGCATAGGTACATGCAACTAACCAAACCCTCATCCTAACCCTAACCATATAGTAAATACATTTAGTTAATTAATATTACCCAGTACTTAAATGTATAGTTAAACTGTAATAGGACACCAAAACAATTAAGTGTAACCATTTTTCAACAGCATTTGTCCTCACTTTCTTTTAAAAGTTCCACGGAATAAATACAAGTTAATGATTAAAGTAGGGAGTAAATTAATTGTTCCTCTATCCTGTGACTTTAAATATATGCTCGGTTTTTTGCTATTTCATTTCTATTTTCTTTGCATCTTAAGTCCAAATAACAGAAACACAAGATAACATATTATTTACCAACTAAAAAGGCGGTTTCAACACCCAACATGAAGATATGTCTGTTGCACAATGCTATACATTTTTGCATTTTAGTAAGTTGTCTAACAGTTATTTCTGTTATTATGGTTTATCAAGGTTGCGTTTGTCATGATGGGAAAGGAGCTTCCTTTGTGTCCCTGAGATTAGCCGCGTGTTCGGCCGTATTGTGGAAATGTGGCCTGCGGCCATTAATTGCCTAAGAGATGCCCAGTCACTCACGCTTCCTGCATGAAAACACCTGTCACCGTCATTGTCTCTGATCCCTAAACCTGTTCCAGGCTGATGGGGAGGTGTGTGTGTGTGTGTGTGTGTGTGTGTGTGTGTGTGTGTGTGTGTGTGTGTGTGTGTGTGTGTGTGTGTGTGTGTGTGTGAGAGAGAGAGAGAGAGAGCTTCTAGGGCTGGAAGCATAGCTGGATACGGAAACAAGGTTTGCCAACAGATAATTACAGAGGAAACAGAGTGTGGTTGAGAGTTGTAACTTCTCTCACACTGGGAAAATATGACGCCGAGCCAAACATCCTGCCCGACCTCCCAGCAGCCCCTTTCCCACACACTCATCGTAATGCCCAATCAAATGCTGTGAAAATTTACAACAATGCTTTAATTATTGATGCTTGTTCTCCTACATTAGATGCTTTGTGGTGTTTACATGATTTGGATCTGCAGTTGGCTACTCAGTGTTTCTGCAGTCAATAAACACACATGAGGTTTTTTGCCTTTGAATTGGATAAATTAGCTTTATTATTGTTCTGCAGTGGGGTGCAGGGTTTCATTTATATTGCGGTAAAATCTGTGAAGTGTGATATATTTCAATTTAGATCGCAATTGGAGAGATTGAACTATATTAAACTGCATTTTGCTGCCATGAATATCATTTTATGGATATTTGCTTTTTTGTGTCTTTTCAAGTTCGATATCTTTCTTTGCCGCTTCTCATTCATCATCATATTGCTGTATGTAATGGATCTAATTTGATATAGTCAAGGTTGTTTGCCGCCTCGGTTTACAACAGTTTAATTAAACGGTAAAAGAAAGTCGGAATGCGTGTGTAATTGAAAGCTAAATTAAATTATTGTATTTGCTCAGTCGAGATGCCTTGTGGGTATGTGGCGGCTTTCATTTTGCAAGAGAGACGGATGCTCTGCGTGATGACAACCTGCTCGTGCCCGACGTACACACACAAACAATATTAAAAACAATATTAATTTCATCAACTCTAACGCAATATGAATATCCTCCAGGCGGAGAACCGCAACATTTTCGGTTATTAATTTGAGAGATTGTAATAACTCGACATGCTGTCTTCACCTGCAAATACATTATTCAAAATTAAATGATTGAAAATGGAGTTCAGTACTCCCTGCGATGCATTAATCAGCATTGCTTAAAACTCTGTTTGAGTCCCATGGCCTTTTTGCAACAGTTTTTTTTTTTTACACTGTAGGAAGAATTTTGATAAACCAAGGTAACAGACTTTGCCTTCTGATGAAGACGGTATGTGAACAAGACCATTAGAGTTAAGGACTGTCTTCTACACTAGCAACAGAAGTTTGATTTCATGTGAAATGTGAAAAAAATGCCATTCTTACTGCAATGCTATATGAGAGCTGGAGGAATTATCTTTCTAGTGATGCAAGTTGACCAAGGAAGTCTTGCTTGGTCCCCTTGCAAGGGTCATTGAGTATCAATGTTAATCTGAATGTTAATTACGTTACTTTAATACACTTGTTCTATTATGAACTTTTTTTATTTATTGCTTTTAATCACAAATGTCAGGTTAATACATCTGCTGTGATATAACGAAAAAAATTATATATTAAAATTATATCATTCTTGTCAAAAAATATCTAAAGAGTTAATTTGCAAAAACCAATAACTCTTATTTTTATTTAGTTTCACAAATCACATTTCTTTTATTGCGCATTCCAAGTAATATCAATGAAACTGCAGCTGGGTTGTTTTGATTAAGTAATAATAACTTAAACAAATACAGGTAATTTACTAAATTACAGTTAATCAAAATTATGTATTTTTTACATATTAAAAGTTTGTTTTATAGCAAAAGCAGATAAATGCAACAGTCACTTTTTGGCAAAAGTAGATAACTCCACATTTCATGTTTTAGAGTTAAAAAAACAACACTTGTTCATTTTTATAACCCTCTCAGATGACAATGTAGATGCCTGACAAATGTTGTTGTTGTTGTGATCATAGATTTATGGATGTGATTACACGCAATACTTGGAGCTTTTCTCTCACCATTGTAATGTGCAGCTTTTGCAATGTTCCGTGAAAAAGTTTCAGCTTTTATTTTCCTTCATGCCCTAAAGAAGATATCACAGGTTCATGAAGTTCGTCATTTATTAGTTCGTCAAATTATCCACCCTCGATCACTTTTAGTCAGCTTTGATGAAACTCCTCTCTGCTAGCGCGTCTTTTCAAAATGAAATCAGCCTTGTCACCTCAGATTTAAGCTCAGATGAGCTTTATTTGTCACATACACAATTATACAGAGTATAACCAGCAGTGAAATGTGTTCTCTGCATTTAACCCATCCAAGTGCACACACACCTGGAGCAGTGGGCAGCCGACACAGTTGGGGGTTCGGTGCCTTGCTCAAGGGTCTCACCTCAGTCGTGGACAAACCCACAACCTCGGATCACAAGTCCAACGCTCTATCCACTAGGCCACGACTGCCCCTACTGCCGACTGCCCCTAAACACCTGACCTGGATACAGCGCACTGATTCGTTAAAATGGACTTATCGGCTTCTGTTCACAAACAACAAGGGCACTTGTTGGCTTCTGCAGTAAAACGTGACCTCACCATGCCTTGAAAGTGGAAAATACCGTCTTTAAAAAAAAAAAAAACATGTTTAGGGTTCAGATCGTGCTACATGTGGAGAATAATGCGCTGCAATCAGCTCTTTTTTTAAAGTGCCGATTATCGTTTGTTTGCATTTACTGTTAAGTATTTACAATAATTGTTGACTATTATTACTAAATAAATAATAAAATAAGTAATTAACTATTCATTTATTATTAATTTAATTATTAATTCAACACAAAGCATCCAAATACAAAAATAAATCAATTGAAAACAATAACAACAACGTTTTTTTTAAATACAATTCAAAATAATTTAACTTTCAATTTTTGTCAAAAAACATTTATTTCAAGTTATGTATAATATTCTTTCACTATTATAAAAAAATATATATTTTAACAAAACTGCTTAATTGTAAATAAACTACAAATACAATTTGCATGCAGCTAACATTAAGTAAATCAATCAATCAATCAATCAAGATAAAAGTTATTTCTTATTCATCATAAAATGATTGACATATCAGACTAATTCATTAATTAATTAATTCATTCTACAAAAAAAATATTTAGATGATAAATAATTATTAAAATTAAGATACATGCACACCTGTTGAAGTTGTAATTAAATTATGTTATGACTTTTTACTTGATGGTCAGACCATTTTTACAGTGATGAAGTGTTTTATTGCAACACAATTCTGGTGAAATGGTAGCCAGTTCATATAGATTAATTTGATCTAATTTGTTCTAATTTCTAATTGTCGTCTACTTTTGGCTCACTGATGGTTAGATTTAGTGCTGGACTTTATGCTTTTGTTGTTGTAAAAATCACATTGTATGAATTCATACAAAATCGTCACCATAAAATAGTACTTTCTAATGTGCTCGGGTTGATTGTTGTAAATTCTGTAAAGTTTTTCTGTCATCGTTTACTCACCTTCATGCCTTTCCAAACTCTGTTCTTGTTCTTTGGAACATGAAGATGATGTTTAGAAAAACGTCTCCTTAAAATGAAAGGCTAGTTTTCCCGTATTTTCCCTGACCTCTTCACCCTGTTTCTAGCCTCACAGAATCGTTCCTTTTAGCCGCTCCATGAATTCCCTCAGCTCTCTTCCAGTGGTTGTAGTCATTATTGTGTTCACCATTTAAGATCCCTCAAATCCCCTTACAGTCTGAAAATAGATTCCTCTTTCTTTACAATGGCAGCTTTCTGAAACAAGTAGAAAAGTTATCTCGAGACCTTCCGTGGCCCCCAGGAGCCTTTACCTGAAAGCACCGAAGGCATGTTTTGTCCACAGGTCTTGAAGTAGACAATTAGCACGGCTCATTCTGCAGCGAATTACAACTTTAAAGCACCTGAGAATGCACTCTGCAGGTTTCCACTCAGTATTTAAGAGTCCTGTTCCAGTCTGTGATTTTCTGGACTGAATCTTTGAGTTTGCTTTGAGAGTTATTGGATAATTGGCAGCACCGGAAGACAGCAGCACGAGCTAGAGCACATTTCTTCTTCTTTTTCAAAGCAAGTGATATGGAGTTTGTAAAGAGAGAGGCAACTTACTGAAGCACCAAGGTCACACAGCTCACTTAGTTTCCAACCTAAATTACTTTTCACCGGCATTTTAGCAGAGTATGTTTTGCTCCTAATAGAGTTGTTAAAGCTGATTGGGAATTTACAAAATGTTTTCCTAGACCTCGTTTTCAATAACTCTTGAGTTTTCTCATAGCTATTTTTTTTCTCAGCTTATTCTGTCGATGAAGTTAATTGCTGCTGAAAAATCGGATACAAAACAAGTTGTGCTTGTGAAGTTCCTCAAGGGCAGCGTTGAGCCCAACACAAAGCGCGGTACAAAAGGTCTGCTGTGTCTGCAGATACACGGATCACTAGCCTCTGGAAGGTCGAGGAAAGGTCGCTTTTACCTTTGAGCGGTTTGCTTGCTTTGAGGTTGCCTTTTCGTCCACATGCTCATCGAACATCACCTATTCAAGTCACGACACAACAGAGAATAGTAAAACTGGTAAAAAGAAAGAACAGTTCAAGATTAACAGTTCTCAACACTTGACCACACTTAACTGAAACCTGCTAACACTTACGTAGACATCCACATTAGCAGACTCATACAGACTAGCGCAGATTTCCTGCACATTCGTTGGTGCACTTTACATACACCTAAGGTTAATCTGTTAATTGATTAAATATACATGTTTAAATGTTCTATTGAAATTGTTTGTATTAGTATTTACTTTTTATGGCAAAGAAAATGTATTTAAAAAAGTTACATTCTTATTAAATTCTTGGAAGATAACTTAATTTGTTTGGCATCTATTGTTATTATTATTATTATTAAGAAATTATCAATATTTTCTTTCTTTCTGTCTTTGAAGAAATTGACAAAGTGACAGTAAAACACTGTATAATATTACAAAACATTCCTGTTTCAAATAAATGCTGTTCTTTAGAACTTTCTATCTATAAAAACAATCCTGAAAAATAAAACAATGAATACAATTAATAATTCAGTAGCACAACTGTTTTCAACATTGATAATAATCAGATTTTTTTCTTGAACAGCAAATCAGCATATTAGAATGATTTCTGAAAGATCATGTGACACTAAAGACTGGGGTAATGATGTTGAAAATTCAGCTTTGCACCACAGGAGTAAATTATATTTTAAAATATATTCAAATAGAAAAAAGTTATTTAAAGTTTTAGTAATATTTCACAATAATTAATGTTTACTCTATTTATTTTTTATCAAAAAAATGCAGTCTTTGTGAGC